>JAQPZY010001497.1:1102500-1692500 GCA_029931535.1 Margaritifera margaritifera
GCATATGTAGGCCTCAATGTCAGTGCCCAGCATGTGTAGGCCTGAATGTCAGTGTCTGGTATATGTAGATCTGTCCAGCATATTCAGGCCTGAATGTCAGTGTCCAGCATGTGTAAGCCTGTCTGGCATGTGAAGGTCTGAATGTCAATGTCCAACATGTATTGGCCTGTCCAGTATGTGCACATCTGAATATCAGTGTCCAGTATATGCAGGCCTGACTGTCAGTGTCTGGCAAGTGTAAGCCTGAATGGCAGTGTCAGCATGTGTAGGCCTGAATGTAGGTGTTAAGCATGTGTAGACCAGAATGTATGTCCCAGGCATAGGCAGGTCTGAATGTCAATGTCAGGCATATGTAGGCCTAAATGTCAGTGTGGGGCATATGTAGGCCTAAATGTCAGTGTGGGGCATGTGTAGGCCTAAATGTCAGTGTGGGGCATGTGTAGGCCTGAATGTCAGTGTGGGGCATGTGTAGGCCTGAATGTCAGTGTCGAGCATGTGTAGGC
This sequence comes from Margaritifera margaritifera, assembly GCA_029931535.1. Classification (NCBI taxonomy): domain Eukaryota; kingdom Metazoa; phylum Mollusca; class Bivalvia; order Unionida; family Margaritiferidae; genus Margaritifera; species Margaritifera margaritifera. The sequence goes on from JAQPZY010001497.1 coordinate 1,103,004, forward strand.
TTGGATATTAGTGTCTGGCATGTGAAGGCTTGGATATCAGTGTTGGGCAAGTGCAGGCCTGAATGTCATTGTTGAGCATGTGTAGGCCTGAATGTTAGTGTCGGGCATGTGTAGGCTGTCTTAAGAATATTGTCATTGCTACACCTCCAAAATGGATGGTCATACAGTATCAACATATGGTTTTTACTAAAAGACTTCTTGTAATATCTGGTTGGTCCTAAATGAAAATGGTGCCACTGTGATATAATAATAATAATAATAATAATAATAATAATAATAATAATAATAATAATAATAATAATAATAATAATGAGGATTTAGTACAGTACTTAATCTTTAGAAGCTATAAGTGCTTTACAATATTAGTTGACACATAAGGACATGTATGTATATATATATATATATATATATATATATATATATATATATATATATATATATATATATATATATATATATATAAATATATATATATATATATATATATATATATATATATATATATATACACAGTGTATAGACAAGATTACAAAAACAAACACCATAAAATTACAAACAAAAACAAAAACATATCCAGTAGGGCTGCCATAGTGGCCATGTTGAAAATCTTGTTATTACTACTTCTCCTGAATGAATGGTCGTATCATCATGGGGTTTTCACTGAAAGACTTCTTATGATTTCTAATTGATTGTAAATAACAATGGTGCCAATTTGAGGTTCAATAGGTAATAGCAATCTGGAAATTCTTATTATTGCTTTTTCTTCAAGATGGCTAGTACTATTGACATTGTGCTTTTACCAGAAGACTTTGTGTGATGTTTAGTTGGTCCTAAATGGAAATGGTGCAAATCTGATATCCAATATGGCCACCATGATGGTCATCTTGAAAATCTTGTTGCTACTCATCTTAAATGGAAAGTCATTTTGACATTGAGTTTTCATCAGAAGAGTTCTTATGGTGTCATGTTGGTCGAAATTGAAAATGATGCAAACTGACCCTCAATATAGCCACCATGGTGGTCATCTTAAAAATATTGTTATCTCTACTCCCCATAAATGGATGGCTATATCAACATAGGGTTTTCACTAATAGACTTCTTATGATTCTTAGTTGGTCCTAAATAAAAATGGTACCAATCGTACATGCAATATGGTTGCCACGACAGCTGTCTTGAAAATCTTGCTGTCACTACTGTCTCTGAATGGATGGTCATGTTAACATTGGGTATTCGCCAAAAAACTTCAAATAATGTTGACTTCATCCAAAATGACAAATGGTGCTAATCTGACACTCAATATGTCCACCACAGCAGCTAATTTTAAAATCTTTTTATTGCTGAAGAATATCAGAGATGGTTTCAACACTCCGCAGTTAAAAGGAAGAAATTATCTTTTCTTTAATTCCTGGAAATTCTTTTTGCCCAGTAGAGCAACAGTCCCTTTGAGGAACTCATATACTATGAATTGATTCATTTTCATGGGGGTCAATTTTCGCGGTTTAGTAGAAAGTTGATTTTTTTTGTTGTAATTAAATTTATGACTGTGCCTGACGGAAAAATGGCATTTAGACAAAGACGTAAATTTGTGGTTTATGATACCCCAGTATTTTCACAGACATTGTAAGTTTGTGGTTTTTAATACCTCATGATTTAGAGAGACGTTGTCAATTTGTGGTTTATGATACTTTACAATGACGAGTGAATTTACATGATCTAATTGATTATATGGTATACTGTTAGTACATGATCTTATTGATTATATGGTATACTGTTAATACATGATCTAATTGATTATATGGTATACTGTTAGTACATGATCTAATTGATTATATGGTATACTGTTAGTACATGATCTAATTGATTATATGGTATACTGTTAGTACATGATCTAATTGATTATATGGTATACTGTTAGTACATGATCTAATTGATTATATGGTATACTGTTAATACATGATTTAATTGAGTATATGGTATACTGTTAATACATGATCTAATTGATTATATGGTATATTGTTAATTTAATTATTTTCATTACTCTTAGTTTTTATTTATTTTGAAATAAAAAACCTAAAACTACTTGATTTCGGTAATTAAATTCTTGGACTGAGAAAGTGGTTTCTATTATCTTCATAATTTAATTTTTGTTCATTGGGTCTTGAAGTTTTAGATTTGTAACTGTCACAAAATATAAAGGCATTAGTACACCAGGCAGCGAATTCGCATATATCTGAAAGGTACAGCTATTTTGTAAATGATGGGCTATATATTCAAAAGGTACAGTTATTTTTGTAAATGATGGGCTATATATTCAAAAGGTACAGCTATTTTTGTAAAGGATGGGCTACATCCAAAAGGCGTAGTTATTTTTGTCAATAATGGGCTATATCAGAAAGGTACAGCTATTTTTGTCAATGATGGGCTACATCCAAAAGGTACATTTATTTTTTGTAAATGATGGGATATATTCAAAAGGTACAATTAATTTTATAAATGATGGGCTATGTCCGAAATATGTAGTTATTTTTGTCAATAATGGGCTATATCCGAAAGATGTAGTTATTTTTGTCAATAATGGGCTATATCCGAAAGATCTAGTTGTTTTTGTCAATTATGGGCTACATCCGAAAGGTACATTTATTCTTGTAAATGATGGGCTATATCTGAAAGGTACATTTATTTTTGTAAATGATGGGCTATATCTGAAAGGTACATTTATTCTTGTAAATGATGGGCTATATCTGAAAGGTACATTTATTCTTGTAAATGATGGGCTATATCTGAAAGGTACATTTATTCTTGTAAATGATGGGCTATATCTGAAAGGTACAGTTATTATTGTAAATGATGGGCTATATCTGAAAGGTACAGTTATTCTTGTAAATGATGGGATATATCTGAAAGGTACAGTTATTTTTGTAAATGATGGGCTACATCCGAAAGGTGTAGTTATTTTTGTAAATGATGGGCTGTATCTGAAAGGTGTAGTTATTTTTGTAAATGATGGGCTATATTCAGAAGGCACAATTAATTTTATAAATGATGGACTAACTTCAAGAAAGATAACCATAATCATCATCGTCTTTTGTTATCATTTTCATCATCATCATCATCACCACCACCATTGCCATGACCACTACCAATGCCATCACCACAACTTTCTTTTTGATTATTGTCAGTTTCATCATCATCATCATCATCATCATCATCATCATCATCATCATCATCATCATCATCTGCACATCCCAGTTCCTTGTCTTTATTATTTTTGTTTGTAAGAATATTTGTATATTTTTTATAAGAATGGCAATGCAAAGATATCACTTTTCTGACGGCTATGGTGGGAGTGATTGAGTGTTGAGGTATTTTTTGTTAAGAGTGGCAATGTAAAGGTATCACTTTTCTGATTGCTATGGTGGGAGTGATTGAGTGTTCAAGTTTTACATTGAAGTTTATGCAGCTTAGATACACAGGGTGTATATGGGGTCTATTCTGCAATGTGTGATTGCTGATTTGTGCTAAGTTCTAAACAATTACACTGAAAATTCAGTCAAATGTGTGAAAAACATGCATTATATTTTCAAACTCTACCTTTACTTTTTCTCCCTCCTGTATTCAGAACTAAAAAGCTCTACTGGACATAGACCAGGAGAGCTTATGGGATAGTCTATTTTTCATCATCTGTCATGCCATTAGCACAAGTTTGTTTTTGCTATGCCTCCTAAACTACATGGAGAATTTCCATGAAACTTGACACACACATTCATCCCAAGGACTAGTTGGTCTGAAATGAAAATGGTGCTGCGTGAACATCCAGTATGGCTGTAACAGCAGTCATCGTGAAAATCTTGTTACTACTACTCCTCCTGAATCAATGGTCATGTCAGTATGTGGTTTTCACTGAGAGACTTCTTATAATGTCTGCTTGGAAAATGAAAATGATGCTGATCATCAGACACCAATATGGCTGTCATGGCAGCCATCTTGAAAATGCTTTTGTTACTACTCCAGAATTGAAAGTCATATTTGTATGGGCATTTCACCAGAAGACTTGTGAAGTCTAGTTGCTTCAAAGTAAAACTGGTGCCAAGATCACATACAGTATGGCTACAGTGGCAGCAATCTTGAAAATCTTGTTATTTGCTACACCTCCTAAATGGAAAGTCATATCAACATGGGGTTTTCATCAAAAGACTTCTGATGATGTCTGATTGGTCCTAAATGAAAATTATGCTGATCTTACAGTCAATGTAGCCACCATGGTAGCCATCTTGAAAATCTTATTATTGCTACTTGTCCTGAATGAATGGTCATAGTTACATGGAGTTTTACATGAAAGACTCCTTATGATGTTAAGTTTGGTCCTAAATGAAAATGGTGCCAATCTGACATCAAATATAGACACCATATTGGCCATTTACAATATCTTGTTACTGGTCAAGAATATCACAGATGGTTCCAACAGTCAACAGTTTTAAAGAAGAAATGGTCTTATCTTGGATTTCTGGAAATTCATTTCTGCCAGTAGAGTGTTAGGTCCTTTTAGGGACTCTTTGTTTCAGATGCATGGGGGTGGGGTGGGGGGGGGTGGTCAATTTCCCCTTTAATTTTCAGTTCTACAATAGACCCTGTGTATATCATTAGCATGGGTCAACTTGTCCATTAAACCCTTTGTTTAACTCATATTGATCAGCATTCAGAATTCCAAGTTTTTGCTAAATGTAAAAGTGCATCTAAAGCATAAAAATGTATCAGGTTATGGGAGCAATATCCATAGACATTGATGGCCAAGGAACTTAAAGGTGAAGGTCACAGAAAGTTGTTTCAATTTAAAGGTTGGCGGTCAATGGTTAAAGTTTTTGGATCTGGCAGTAGGTTCTATTATTGCCATGGATGAATTTACATCAATCAGGCAAAGATGTTCATAATGGGATATAAATATTGCTACTCGTGTTGAGGTTGGAGGGTGAGAGGTCAAGATTACAATAGTCAGTTTCTTATGGGGGCAGGGCTAAAAACTTACATCATGCATTAATGAATAAGCATTAGACTTTTAACCGAGATTCGCCAGTGTACATGGCACATCCTTGGGGATCATGGATTCAGGCATTAAAGTTTGTCAAGGTTAAGGTCACAGAGTGAATTTTGTGTTGATTTTCAGAGTAAAGTTTTAGTAGCTGTATGAAGGGGTTATATCTTCTGTTTCCATGAATGTATTGTTATCATATTTGTCGCATATTGGCAGAGGAATGGAATGGTTAAGAGGTCAAGGTCACAGGAATTGTTAGGTCATGTGTTACTAGGGTTGCAGTGATATTGTTACAGGCGATATGATACATGTATGGATTTTATTTGTTCAATTTCTCCATCATTTTCCACTGTTGTGATCACTGCACATGAATATCTGAACCCCGTTTTTAGCTCACTGTTACGATTCAGAGATAAGTTGTTGTAATACCCCGGCATCAGCGTTGGCATCTGCACAGATGAAAGCATATATATATATATATATATATATATGCATACCACACTGAATATCAAACATTCTTTCCTCCTGGGTACTAGGCAGCAGTTTCAAGTGGGCTTCATAGCACCCCCCCCACCACCCCCCCTGGGGATGGGACTGAGGGGGCTAATGTTTTGTATATACATGTACGTTAGTTGTACATGCTTGGTTAAGTTTTTGCATTAAACTAAGGTCTTTTGCACAGTACTTTATAAATACTGGTATATCTAGGATCATGAAACTTGGTGAGAGGATGCATCTTGATGTGATCTTTATTTCATGCTTCACTGACTTTGGTTAAAATTTGCAGTTTAATTTTATTTCTCAAGCTCTGTTCATGCTAGAATCATATTTCTCAAGCTCTGTTAATGCTAGAATCATCAAACTTGATGATTGTATGCCTCAATCAGTACCACAACCTTACCACAAAGGAAGGTCACTGTGACCTACATTTCAAAATTTTCGGGCTTAGGTGTTTTAGCATTTAACATGTGATAAAATAGTTTTACCTGCACTCTGTACATGTATATATACTTTTATACCTAGATTCATAAAACATGGTGAGGAGATACATCTTCATAACAAGAAGGTCACTGTGACATATATTTTATGCCCATTGGCTATGATTTAATTTTGTGATTTAAGTTTATTTGTCAAGCTTTGTTGATAGTAGAATTATCAAACTTGGTGACTGTATTCATCTCTCTTTGTACCACACAGTTCTGGCAAAAGAAGGTCATGGTGACCTACATTTCACATTTTACTGGCTTAGGTTACTTTTTTGTAGTTAGCTCATAACCAAACAGATTTTAGCACCTTGTATACATACTGTCATACCAAAGTTCATGAACTTGAGAAGGGGATGCATCTTGATGAAAACTACACCCTCATCACAAAAGTTGGTCATTGTGACCCATATTTCAAGCTTCACTAACTTGGGTTCACTCTCAAGCACTGTTCATGCCTGAATAATCGAACTAGATAATTTGCATCCATCTCTTTTAGTACACCACTTCCTTACAACAAAAAAGGTCAATATAATCTACATTTCACATTTTACTGGTTTGCATTTTGCTCATGACCACATTTTATTTTTTTATATAGTGTATAATACTGTTATAACTGGAATCCTGAAATGTGGAGGGAGGGTGCATCTTGATGATTTCTACACCCTAATGCTAACAGTAGGTTGCTGTGACACATTTTCACATTTTACTGAATTTGGTCTAATTGTTTTCACTGTTTATGCTTTGATCATTAAACTAGATAATTGTATACATCTTTCATAGTATTACACCCATACCAAATGGTCACAGTGACCTATTTTTCACACTTTACTGGCTACAGGTAAGTCATTGCATTTAGCTCATGACTACAAAAGTTTTTGGCATGCGTTGTACTTACTATCCTATCTAGAATCATGAAACTTAGGGGTGCATCTTGTCGAGTGTGACTCGTTCATTTCAGTAGTAGGTTATTTTTTTATGGTTCATATTTTACACTTCACTTAGTTGGGTTAAATTTTGTGTTTAATGTTCATTCTCAGGTACTGTTCATGCTAGAATCATGAAATTGATGATGATTTGCATCTTTGTTACTACCACACCTTTGCAACAAAAGAGGCTCATTGTGATCTATATTTCATCTTTGCTGGCTTTCGTTAACCACTTGAATTTTTGGCATCTTCTACCTAAAATCATAAAACTTGCTGAATGGATGCATCTTGATAAGTTCTACAGCCTTTTGCAAAAAGAAGTCCCTGTGACCTATATTTCATGTTTTAGTGATTTTGTTGAAATTTTATGTTAAAATTTCATTTATTGGGTTGTTTATTGTTCCAGTCATCAGCTTGAAAGTTGAATATATCTGTTACTACTTCACCTTTAGAGCCAAATAGCACAGTGACCTACATTTTAACCTTTACTGATGTAGGTTGTTTGTGTTTATAATAATAAAAATAATAATAATAATAATATATTAAAGAGGGTAGCACAATTAGAATAGAGATGTATCTAGTCTCCCTTAGGGCCCTCAGCTACTTTTTAATAGTACACATTATGTATCTTACTAACAAAACATGTAGGAAAAAGTGAAATCACAACGTTTGACAAAGGAACAATCTATGACTTGTAGAAATCAACTAACATCAAGCTTTAAATATTTCAGATATTTTTCTTTAAAACTTTCAGCAGAAGTGGTTGATCTATCTGTTGTGGGCAAATAATTATATATCATTGTTCAAGAATATTTAAAACTACATTGAAATTGTTCTATGTTGGGTTTTGGAAATTTCAACTGGCAATGTGAGGTCGGCCTAAAGCATATGGCCCATGATTTTCATCAAACAGTTCTCTCATATATTCAGGCATATTACAGGTGATACACCTTTAGAAAACAACTGCCTTTTGAAAGTTTATTCTGTTAATTATTTGAAGTCATTCTGGTTCATGGAAAAGAATATTAGATGGTGCATCAAAAAGAGCATCCAGAATTAGGCGAGTGGCTCTCTTTTGTATCTTGTTTATTCTTTCTAACTGACTCTTGGGGCAGTTTCCCCATATTGTCAAACAAAAGCCAATATCTGGCAAAATATTGGCATTGTAATATAATAGTCTAGTTTGTATGGATAGGTATTTCTTAATTTTACACAGTAAAGTTGTTTTATTTGATAGAAATCTACAGACATAGTCAATATGTTTGTCCCACTTTAAATCACTTTCAACTATCACTTTTAAAAGTTTGTCTTCCTTGGCATATTTGATTGGTTGACCATTTATTGCCAAATTTACAAGTTTCTCCGAAGTGGAATGCTTTATTTATAAATTTGTCAATAAATGGTGAGGCTATTAGATGAGACTATTGCCATATATTTGCTTTTTGTTTCATTCATAACATTTTATTTTGTTTTGACCATATCTCAATATTTCTTATGTTGGAGTCAAGTAGAGCTTCGACAGTAATTACATCACTGCCTGTAGCTGTTATAGTAGCATCATTTGCAAACGGGTCTGTTTGTGTGCTCTGTCCATAGAGGAAGGCCATTTATGAAAATAAGAAATAGCAATGGACCTAAAATAGACCCCTGGGGAACACAGTGTTTAATTTACATTGAGATCAGTTAAACATTTGCAATACATGTAGTACTTTTTTTGTTAGATAGATAGGATGAAAATTTATAGCATTTTAGCTTAGATAATAGAACATCATGATCAAGTAAATCAAAGGCCTTCCTGAAGTCTAGAAATAGTATGCAAATTAGGTTCCTCTTGTTGATTTCCTGCAGCCAATAGTCTGTGAGTTTTGTTAAATCTGTTTGGAATGAATGATCCTTGTAAGAACCTGATTGTTCTTTGTGAAAGAGTGAGAATGTTTTGAAATAATCATACACTTGCTTAGCAATCAGTTTCTCAGAGATTTTTTATAATTTAGGGAGAATAAAAATAGGTCAGTAGTTTCCTGCAAGACTTGTATACATCCTGCTCTACAAGCCCTCTCTGACCAATTCAGTTATAAATAGAAATAAATATGTTCATTCAATGGTCAACTTTTTATATTAATGACTGTACATTGTATATTGTAATATGTTACCTTCAGCAGGTTAATTGTGTATGTCATGTCAATGAGTATAGAAATTAGATGAGTGAACTGCATGCTGCATGCTTTTCATGTGAGGCAACATGTTTAGTGGTGACTCAAAGTAATTATTTAGCATGAACTTTGTTCTGCTGACTGTCACTCCAAGGTTACTCAATTTTTTTTACTTTTACTCAGTAAAATCTGGTTTTATGGGGTGGATAATAATAATGGCATGTCAAGCAAATTTTAAGAACAATGATTTTGTTTCATGAAATAAAATGAATGCAAAAACAACATTGATTTTGATATCATATAAAAGAATGTTCTTTTTTTAAAATTGTTTTAAGTCTTTTCTGCCTGGCACAGTAGATAGGTAGGTAGGTGGGTGGGTAGGTAGGTAGGTGGGTTCATAGTATGCCAGCACCATACTAGCTATAGTAGTGCAGATTAAAAGTTTAAATTTTAAATTTTAAAATGATTAAAAGTTCTAATGTAAGAATAAAAGATTCCAACTAAAGTTTTAGTTAGTAAATGGGTAAAGATCACTTTAGTCTGAATTTATTTTCTGCATGATGTTTACAATGGCTACTGGAGACTAGTAAAATTACGGTTGAGCTATGTAATCGTTGATTACACTCGGGTTTATATAAGTTCAGCACGCAGTTTCTTGTACAGTCAGTGAAAAATAAATTAAATTTGAATAAAAACAAAATATAAATATCAAGATAATATTTTTATTTCAGCAAACCAATTCCTTTTACTCGCCAAAACAAAACAGCATGTCTCCCACTGCAACTCCTAACTCGGCGTCTTTCCAGGGGGCATGGCCTGCCGCCACGATGTACAGACCGTCAAGACTTCGATATCCTGTGGTGCATCCTGCGGCTTATGGCAGCTATACAACATCAAGTTCAGGGTCAAGGACACCAGAATGGCCTGCTCAGGTATGTACAAGTTGATACAGATGTTTAGCTTTCCTGCTTATTTATAGGACAGATGTGTGGCTATATAAGCCACTCTACTGTAGATCATTTTCTGGCAGTGATGGTGGTAACGGTGGTGGCTTCTGTTTAAGATTTTGTGTGAAGATTTCTTGCTTAAGTTTTCGACACACATAAATGTAGGGTACATCATAGTGTGATTTGTTGGGCAAGACCAGTTATTCCAGGTACCTTTTGTATGGTCAGTCATGTTAACAAGTTAACCAGGAACCTTTTGTATAGTCATGCAGTCTTGTTCACGAGTTAATCAAATGCCTTTTGTATAGTCACCCTTGTTCACAAGTTAACCAAATGTTTTTTGTATGGTCACTCCTTTTCGTGAGTCAACCAAAATGACTTTTGTATGGTCAGTCTTTTTATGTGTTAACCAAATGCTCAAGAACCTTATGTATGGTCAGTCTTTTTCACATTTTAACCAAATGCTTTTTCTGGTCCAACCAGCAAGCATAAGAAAGACACAGGTATCACTTTTCCAATTGTTTTTCTGTACTTTTGCTAGCTTAGGCATCAAATTGAAGTTGTAAGCTTCACTGGTTGAAGATCAGAAAAGCTTATGCATTGACCTGTCATCCATTGTTCAGCATCCATTGTCCATCTGGTGTCTTCCATGCATCTATCCATTAGCTTAAGTTTGTTATAGCTACTACTCCTAAATAACCCATGTTATTACTATCAAACTTTCTAAACACATTCATTCCAAGGTCTACTTGGTCCTAAATGAAAATGGTGTCCATTGGACATCCAATAAGGCCATCATCATAGCAATATTGACATTTTTTTATCGCTATGCCTGCTGAATGGATTGTCATGTTAAGATTGGGTTTACAAAATGACTCCTTATGACACGTAGACAGTCCAAATTAATAATGGTGCTGATCAAACACATCTTGAAAATCTTATGAATGGATGGTCATATTGACATGGGGTTTTCACTGAATGATTTCTAATGACATGTAAATGGTCTTAAATGAAAATGGTGGCGATCCTACATCCAAAATAGCTGCATGGCAACCTTTTTGAAAATGTTGTTATTGCTACTTGTCCTTCAAAGATTCTCACGTTGACATGGTGTTTTCACTAAAAGACATCAGATGGCCCTAAATGAAAATTGTTCTGATCATACATCCAAAAATCTTGTTATTGAGTCTCCTCCTGGGCGGATGGTCATATCAATATGGAGTTTTCACTCATTATCCCCTGAGCAGAGGGATCACCTAAGGCAGTGATAGCCTTATCAGTATCTGTGTCCCTGTGACTCACTGACTTGTTGAATTTGATAGAGGGGGCTACTTTAAATAAATTAATTATTTTTTGCTTTGTATTCCTTCAATTGAGCTGAAATTTGGCTGTGTTGTTCTCATTCAAATTATGTACATATTGGTATAAATTTCATGCAACATGCAGAAATAGAAAAACTCGTGCATAAAGTTAAAAAGAATGATTTACTTACCAAATTGCTTCTCTTGTCATTCATAATTTATAAAGTCCATTATGAATTCAAACTCAGTATATTAAAACCTTCATCACATGAAATAATTCCATTTTTTATGTACACAGAAATTCCATTTCTCACCTCTCTTGTAAACAATAACCTCATGAGAAAACTGCAAGCAGCCATGACAGGCATATTTTCCTTACACTTTACTTATCTTTTTTCCTTAGAATTCTCCACTGAACATTAAAAAACTAACAAAACACTTTGAATAAACTCAGAATTATGAACACTCATGCTGTTTTTTTTTGTTTTTTTTTGTTGTTGGTCTTTTATGGTAGTTGCCAATCAGATAAAAAACATAACTAAATTCATTTTCCCCAAACACCAGAAAGTCTTTTTTTACCAATTCTTAAAATGATCGACATGATATTGTTTCAAACAATCCACATATAAATGAATATTACACTGTGCACTTTTCTGTCACTCTGTCTTCTTCAATGTCACTGTCAATCTCATCTGACAAAAATCCCAAAAATTCTCCATCTGGTAATTTCTCCCCCCAGTGGCTGAATCTCATCTTTTCCATCATTTTCAAATAGAAATAACTCCACTATTTTTGGCGCTATTGAAGTCACATTTTCTTTCCTTTGTATTGCAATGTTTCCTCTATGTCTGTAAGCTGAAATTTGATTGGTTAAACTGCATGCATAATTAGCAAATAGTTTGAAATCAACAAATGGTTTGTGACATATTAACTTGTCATGCAGGATACAGGTTTTAACTAATACTGCTACTCAAAAGTGGCACCTGGTATACAAGCAAGGTAAACTGTGCCACATTATCGTGGCTCACAGGAGATTAGGTAGGTAAAGTAAGATGCTTTATTGGGGCCGTAGGAGATAATTAGCTATGGACTTTTTATGACATGTATGTTCATAAATGAAAATAGTGCCAGTCTGTCATCAAACATGGTCACTGTGCAGGGGTTTCAATAAGAAACATAGTAGGAGGCTAAATTGTAAAAGTAGCACCCTAAAATAGAAAACTAGCACACGGTTGTGGGAGGAAGGGCTTTCCACTCAGGGTTCAGGTGGCAAATGCCCCTGGTTGGGCTTCATTGGGTACCAATGTTAAAACTTTATGTGCATTCCTAATTCAGTTTGAACATGTACTCTAACAATTTTACATCATGATCAGTGGAAAGTAGATATCACAGACACTTCTAGGAATTTTACATTTTTACTTTATTCAAAGCATTCTGAAGCAACTTACACTTACACACTGACATAATGAGAGGTACAATTTTTGGCTGGTCTTTAATTTTATCCCATTGTGACAAAGTATAAGTAATCTGATGAGATATGGACAATTAAATTCCAAATGACAACCACTGCTATTTAAAATAAAGAAAAGAACAGAAAACACAGAATTTGACACTGAAATGTGAACCAGGTGCTTAGCCATTAAGCAGCATACATGCCATAACACGTGTCACGCGAAAAACACAATTTTTGACTCCCAAACCCCCCGACATGGTTGTGTTTCGAAAAACACAATTTTCAGTAATCTTAGTGGGAAATTTTTTTTTAAAAAAATAATAAAAAAACGTACATTTCTTGACCACCATGATAAATGCCTGTACTGTGTGGTATGTATAAACAGTAAACAGTCCTGTTCAGAGCTCACGTAAAACTATCCTTGGGGTAGTTTATACAGCTGTTTTAGAGGCAATTAAAAGGAAAGATGGTCAGAGATAAACAGCCACCTTTCAGAGATTTACTTAATTGGTTCACAATAGTTAGGGTGATGTGTTGTGTCAAATCATTTGAGCACTGCTGAGGGAGAGCCCATTAGGCTAATTTGCATAGGTAAAGTACACCAAGTGAAACAACCCAATTTGTCTGAAGTTAAGTACATCAAAGAGATGCGTGTTGAAGAGCAAATGTTATTACACATCATTGACTGCATTGAATGAGAATATTGAAGCCATCTTTATTAAAGTTTGTCATCAGCGGCAATGTTTCTTTGAAATCAGATTTTTACTCCATATATAAAATGGAAAACATGATTATTTCTGTAGTTGGAAAAGTGTACAAGTGTGATTCATTTTTGAAGAAAAAATGTGGTGATGTTATTTGACAATGCTAAGTCTACCATTTGTTTGTTGGTAAGTATATTAAATACTTCAGAGAAAACAGATTTTATTTTCTTTTATTCAGATATGAATTTCCAGTCATTTGCTATAGGCTGATTTGAAAAGATAGCTTATTCTCATTTGGATGACATCGCTTTTGGGGGGTCACACTCACTGACCCCCCTTGGGACTCAAAACACACTTTTTGAGTCTCAGAAACCTCTGAACACTGTCTGGAAATATGGCAAGTATGAAACAGTAATAGCAGTACATACTGTCAACACAGTAATAGCAGTACATACTGTCAACACAGTAATAGCAGTACATACTGTCAACACAGTAATAGCAGTACATACTGTCAACACAGTAATAGCAGTACATACTTTCAACACAGTAATAGCAGTACATACTGTCAACACAGTAATAGCAGTACATATTGTCAGCACAGTAATAGCAGTACATACTGTCAACACAGTAATAGCAGTACATATTGTCAACACAGTAATAGCAGTACATACTGTCAACACAGTAATAGCAGTACATACTGTCAACACAGTAATAGCAGTACATATTGTCAACACAGTAATAGCAGTACATACTGTCAACACAGTAATAGCAGTACATACTGTCAACACAGTAATAGCAGTACATACTGTCAACACAGTAATAGCAGTACATACTGTCAACAATGGCATGTGTACATGAGGTTGTGTAATATGCAACTTTAAGCCAGCTAGATTCTGATGTATCAGGGTCCACTGCATGTGTACTTTAACAGGGACCTGACTTAAATGGATGTTCTACAGAAATGATGGCAGTAGCCATTTTCAGCAGTGTTATAAAATATTGACAAGAATTAGCATCAAAAGTGGATGTTGATTTCAGGTTGTGGCCTTGGAAAGGTGTAATTTATATTCTACTAAGGCATCTAACTTGGATCATTAAGTTTAACAGCCCTTATTAAATCCTAGCAATTAACATTGGAAGTTTGTTAATTAAATTTATTGCTGAAATGAATAATAATATCGTAAAATTGTCATGATTCAAAAACTAATCCCCTTCCTCTTTGTCTCCGATTATTAAGTTGCAATCAGAGATTTTCAGATTTTAATTTTCAACAAAGAAAGAGAAACACACCATCAATTATAGTTTGCTCACATGCATTTTCTTGTTTTGGTCTAAAATTATACAAAGTTTATGACTACCAGACAGACTTCAGAATCCAAAATCTCTTTCTCTTTTTAGTGTTATTTATAGGAAAGATGTATAGCTATATAAGCTACTGTACTGTGGGTCATTATTGATATTAAAATTTTAATTATGTTCATGTTTGTTACGAAAAGAATTATCTAAAGTCCTTTGCTAAGGGACACACAACAGAAGGCGAACTTGCCAAACATCATTCATGACAATAATGCTTTTGTGAAGGACATTCATGCCACACAACATGAACTAGAATCATGGATGATTGGTTAACAGCAGTCGATCAAGGTAACCTGGTAGATACAGTGTTTTTTGACCTTACATAGGCTTTTGAACTTGTTAATCAGAAAATCCTGCTGGAAAAACTTAGCATGTATCAAGTTAACCATGAAACCACAACTTGATTTCAAACCTATCTTGAAGGCAGACAACAACAAGTTTGTATTTGAAATAAACTTTCAGATAAGAAACTCTTAAAGGCAGGTGTTACACAAGGATCAGTTCTTGGACAATTACTATTTCTGCTGTTCATCAATGATTTACCTGATTACATTGAGCTATCCACCCCTACCATGTCCACAGATAACACAACAGTTCTTGGACAATTACTATTTCTGCTGTACATCAATGATTTACCTGATTACATTGAGCTATCCACCCCTAGCATGTCCACAGATAACACAACATTATATAACATGAGCTTAGCACTAAATAAAATCAGGATTTGTTTAAAGGGAACAACATGTGTGAGCACAGTAGTATGAAGGTAAAGACATCCAAGTCAAAAGAAATGATCATGGTTAGTTGAGCCAAAGTAAAAGCTGAGAAAGAAGACTTCATAATAATACTAAAAGAAATAGATATTGAACACTAATATGAAAATGGAAAACTTCTTGGCATCATCATGGACAATATTTTGAGCTGGAAAATGCAAGTTGATAAGGTCATTAAAAAACAATAAACTTGCTGCTTACTCTCTTGAACAGAATAAAATCTTGTTGCTCTCAAGAACAGAGATATATCATGCCACATCTAGAATATTGCTGTTCTGTCTGGGGTAATAGTGATATAGAAAATCTCATACTGAAATTTCAAAAAAGAGCAGCTAGAGTTATTCTTGATGCTGATTTAGATACATCATCAACAAATCTTTTTCAAACCCTGAAGTGGCTTATATTTCAACAGAGAACTCAACTTCAAAAGGGTTTACTAGTCTACAAATCTTTATGTGAGATGGCTCCTGATTATCTTGAAAGTAATTTTACCTTTGTGGAATATGTATGTACATATGAACTAAGATTCATCTCAAACAACAATTTATATTTACTTAAACCAAATTTATAAGAACAGTTTTGCTTTTTCTGGAACCAAACTATGGAATTCCATTCCACCTAATATAAGGTTAGCTGACTCATCCAAAGGTTTTAAGAAGCTTCTTAGTCAACATCTACAGAAACAATCATTTGTATGATTTTGTGTGATTCAGTTCTACTCTTATTTTAAAACCGTGTTCTCTCATGTACTCATCAGTAATGTCTTGTACAGGTTCACTACTAATCTTTGTAGGAATCCTGTATGCACTCATGTAATGACTAGTATATATTTTATAGTAGTAGTAGATTAGTTATCCAGTTTTTAATAGCATTGTTGTCTTAAGACACAGCAACTAAGAGCATCTTCACCAACCCACTGTGCTCTTTCTCTCTCAATGAACAGTAAATAACACCCACTTTATCAACACCATGTCCATTCTGCAGTGATTTCTGGATGTGACTCAAGAAAGCGTGTTATCCAGAGCTGTTCTCTGTGAGAAGCTGTGACAACTCTATCGGCATGTGGAGGGAAGTGGTGGAGGGACTTTGTCTTAATACTCTTCATGCTCCTTCACCCCCACCTTGATGCATTGAGAAATGAAAAATTGCATGAGCTCTCCATCCCCACCTTGATGTGTGAAGAAATGAAAAATTAATGGTAATTAAGACAGCTCCAATTTTCCTATAGATATAGATATGGTAATGAAGACAGCTGTATTGCCTATAAATATGGTAATGAAGACAGCTCCAATTTGCCTATAGATGTAAATATGGTAATGAAGACAGCTGTATTGCCTATAAATATGGTAATGAAGACAGCTCCAATTTGCCTATATATGTAGATATGGTAATGAAGACAGCTGTATTGCCTATAAATATGGTAATGAAGACAGCTCCAATTTGCCTATAGATGTAGATATGGTAATGAAGACAGATGTAATGCCTATAAATATGGTAATGAAGACAGCTCCAATTTGCCTATAGATGTAGATATGGTAATGAAGAAAGCTTAATTTTCCCTGTAGATATAGATATGGTAATGAAGACAGCTCCATTTTGCCTATAGATAGAGTAATTAAGACAGTTCCATTTTGCCTATAGATATGATAAAGAAGACATTTCCATTTTGCCTTTAGATATGGTAATGAAGACAGCTGTATTGAAGTTTTTGAAATGCCACTTTTACATTGTATCTCTTTTACAAAATGTAACGTCTTTTTATATTTTATCTTGTTGTACTTCATATTTTCATTTATTGGAAGGGTTTATATTCCTAAAGCTTCTATGCAATTCTTCATTATTACACTGTTAGAATTGTACTTTTAATTGGCACAATTATTGTGCTGAAGTGTAGACAAATGCTCATACATACATATATACATATATACATACATAATCCATTGCTTGTATACTGCAACTGTAGCTGGCCTCCATGAGTAACAGACCTTGGCCAGATATAGAAAGTGTTAACCCACTGATTGACAGGTCACAATAGTTTGAAGACTAGTGACTCCTTTTAGTTTGTGAATACTACATATGGTTTGTGTATACTACATACAGTTTGTGTATACTACATACATTTTTTTACATTATGTGTGTACTACATACTGTTTGTGTATACTACATATAGTTTGTGTATACTACATACAGCTTGTGTATACTACATACATTTTTTTTACATTGTGTGTGTACTACATACTGTTTGTCTATACTACATATAGTTTGTGTATACTACATACATTTTTTTACATTGTGTGTGTACTACTGGTACATAGTGTTTGCGTATACTACATACAGTTTGTGTATACTACATACATTTTTTTTACAGTTTGTGTATACTGCATACAGTTTATGTATACTACATACAGTTTGTGTATACTACATACATTTTTTCACAATGTACTTTCCATCAGATGAGTTTTCATCCTCAGTTTTATGTTCTGCAAAATTTGGCATTACTTGAGTTACTATTATGTGGGGCCATTATCAACTTTTGAATTAAAGGTAATAGTTTACAGATTAAATGTCTGTGACAATGATTAACAACATCATCTCAAACAAATAGGACATTTCATTTTTGTTTTTGTTTGTTTGAATGCCACTTTTAATTCATTATTGGTTATGGCATTCCAAGGAAATGGGAGCTATGTGCCTTTCTCAACGACACGCCAAGGAATCCAACCTGGTCTGGCATGGGTGGGTATTGAACCTTGACCCTCGGATTACAACTATGATGCTTTACTAACTGAGAGGTACCCTGAAATGGTGAATATTATGTAATATATAATTATGACTATCCATATGTAATACTCTATTCACAACTCAAATTGCATATGGAGTTTTGCAGATTTTTCCATAATTTGGTAAAGTTTTAGGCTTTTTTTTTCCTTACACAAAGTATAATTCCACAATCTGAATGGGAATGATCAGTTTTTGAAATGCCACTATCTGAATTGGAATGATCAGTTTAGAAATGCCACTATCTGAATGGGAATGATCAGTTTTGGAAATGCCACTATCTGAATGGGAATGATCCGTTTTCGAAATGCCAATATCTGAATGAGAATGATCAGTTTTGGAAATGCCGCTGTCTGAATGGGAATGATCCGTTTTGGAAATGCCACTATCTGAATGGGAATGATCAGTGTTTGAAATGCCACTATCTGAATGGGAATGATCAGTTTTGGAAATGCCACTATCTGAATGGGAATGATCAGTGTTTGAAATACCACTATCTAAATGGGAATGATCAGTGTTGGAAATGCCACTATCTGAATGGGAATGATCATTTTTGGAAATCTACTATATGAATGGGAATGATCACTGTTTGAAATGCCACTATCTAAATGGGAATGATCAGTGTTGGAAATGCCACTATCTGAATGGGAATGATCAGTGTTTGAAATGCCAGTATCTGAATTGGAATGATCAGTGTTTGAAATACCGACATCTGAATGGGAATGATCAGTTTTTGAAATGCCACTATCTGAATTGGAATGATCAGTGTTTGAAATGCCACTATCTGAATGGGAATGATCAGTGTTTGAAATGCCGCTATCTGAATGGGAATGATCAGTTTTGGAAAAGTAAATTTTTATCTTTCACATTATAAACAATATGTATGAAGAGCTTACCACCATAAAATGATCCACAACATATTGTCAACCATTACATTCTGATAATTTACATTTAATAAGACAATGTTTTGAAGTAACTTTAAATCTGAAAATCAAACTAGTTCTCCATCAGAATCAAACTAGTTCTCCATTAGAATCAGAGTAGTTATCCATTGGAATCAGACTAGTTCTCCATTGGAATCAGATTAAGAATCAGACTAGTTCTCCATTGGAATCAGACTAGTTCTCCATTGGAATCAGACTAGTTCTCCATTAGAATCAGACTGGTTCTTCATTAGAATCAAACTAGTTCTCCATTGGAATCAGACTAGTTCACCATTGGAATCAGACTAGTTCTCCATTAGAATCAGACTAGTTCTATATTAGAATCAGACTAGTTCTCCATTAGAATCAGACTAGTTCTTTATTAGAATCAGACTAGTTCTCCATTGGAATCAGACTAGTTTTCCATTAGAATCAGACTTGTTCTCCATTAGAATCAGACTAGTTCTATATTAGAATCAAACTAGTTCTTCATTGGAATCAGACTAGTTCTCCATTGGAATCAGACTAGTTCTCCATTTGAATCAGACTAGTTCTCCATTGGAATCAGACTAGTTCTAAATTAGAATCAGACTAGTTCTCCATTGGAATCAGATTAAGATTCGGACTAGTTCTCCATTAGAATGAGACTAGTTCTCCATTGGAATCAGACTAGTTCTCCATTAGAATCAGACTAGTTCTCCATTGGAATCAGATTAAGAATCAGACTAGTTCTCCATTGGAATCAGACTAGTTCTCCATTGGAATCAGACTAGTTCTCCATTGGAATCAGACTGGTTCTATATTAGAATCAGACTAGTTCTCCATTGGAATCAGACTAGTTCTCCATTGGAATCAGACTAGATCTCCATTAGAATCAGACTAGTTCTCCATTGGAATCAAACTAGTTCTCCATTGGAATCAGACTAGTTCTCCATTGGAATCCGACTAGTTCTCCATTGGAATCAGACTAGTTCTCCATTAGAATCAGACTAGTTCTCCATTGGAATCAGACTAGTTCTCCATTAGAATCAGACTAGTTCTCCATTAGAAGTAGACTAGTTCTCCATTAAACTTTTCTGATGATTATATGGAGTAGTCAGCAGTTGCTGCTGGAGTGGGTGGGGGTGCATAATGACATTTTGCCTGATGTTTTACCCCCAAAATGAAATATTTGTAGCACCCAGTATGTTTATTAGGTAAAATACAGAAATTATTGATTAAACAAAATTTTGCGTGTTGGTATATCTTGACAGTATCTGAGATGAGTTGATTGATCATATAGCCATCAGGTTCAAGGTCAAAGGCATTGATAATTTTTGTACAGCACCCGTCTGGTGAACATGTAAACTCAAGCATACAAGACAATAATTTTTTTTAATGAAATTTGGTATGTTGGAGTTTCTCCATAATATCTTTGATGATTTAAGCACTCATCAATTTGAAAAAAATAAAGGAGGGAAGAAACAGACTTATCATGGATTCCTATGAATTCTTATTGGCCAGTAGAGTGTCAGTCCCTTCAAGGGACTCTTGTAGCATTTAGCTCAATTTCTCTGACACTGTTGCATGTACAATCATGAACATTGACAAGTGTACCCATCTCAAGAAGTGTTACTCACTGTCATAAAAAATATGTCACAGTGAAATACTTTTCATACCCCTGTGATTACATTAAGTTTTCTATGACAAAGTTGCTTATACAGTCATGAAACTTTTAATAAGTGTTTTATTTGTAAGTGATACTATTCATCATGGGTTAAAGTAGAAGCTTGATGGGTTACTCATCATAAGGAGTATTTCTCATCACAATGACATATGGGCTGCAGTGACCTACTTTTCAGGTTGCAGTGATTATGAAAAATTGTACATTTCTCTAACTGTTTCTCTAACAGTATTAAAATATGACAAGGGCATTCATTTTTATTAGGACTGATATTCAGACGATGAAAAGTAAGGCTGAGTGAAACACTTATCTTGCTGAAGTAACCTGTGTTATTTGTTTTTAGTTATACCCCAGTGGAAAAGACAAGACATAACATTATGTGATATTATTGATTAGTGATATTGTTTGGAAGTTGGACACCCAAAAGTTGTTTTTCTATGATTCTTTTATGATCGAGCTTGTTCCAACAGGTTTAACATCTTGTGCATTGGTGATGTCAACTGCACTCAAACATTGGATTTTCACATTCTGGTCAAGTACAGTTTTTGTGTGTGTGTTTAAAAGCTCTTTTTTTTTGGCAAATATCTGGTATATAACTTAAGTGCCTGGTAGTTGAGCGTGTAAGAATAATAATTATACACAATTTACTATGTGATATGATTTAAGTGCCTGGTAGTTGAGCGTGTAAGAATAATAATTATACACAATTTACTATGGGATATGATTTAAGTGCCTGGTTATTGAGCATGTAAGAATAATAATTATACACAATTTACTATGGGATATGATTTAAATGCCTGGTTATTGAGCATGTAAGAATAATAATTATACACAGTTTACTATGGGATATAATTTTAAGTGCTTGGTAATTAAGCATGTAAGAATAATATTTATACACAATTTACTATGGGATATGATTTAAGTGCCTGGTTATTGAGCATGTAAGAATAATAATTATACACAATTTACTATGGGATATGATTTAAGTGCCTGGTTATTGAGCATGTAAGAAGAATAATTATACACAATTTACTATGGGATATGATTTAAGTGCTTGGTAATTAAGCATGTAAGAAGAATAATTATACACAATTTACTATGGGATATGATTTAAGTGCTTGTTAATTAAGCATGTAAGAAGAATAATTATACACAATTTACTATGGGATATGATTTAAGTGCTTGGTAATTAAGCATGTAAGAAGAATAATTATACACAATTTACTATGGGATATGATTTAAGTGCTTGGTAATTAAGCATGTAAGAATAACAAGCATAAACAGTTTACTATGGGATATAATTTTAAGTGCCTGGTAATTAAGCATGTAAGAATAACAAGCATACACAGTTTACTATGGGATATAATTTTAAGTGCTTGGTAATTGAGCATGTAAGAATAACAAGCATACACAGTTTACTATGGGATATAATTTTAAGTGCTTGGTAATTGAGCATGTAAGAATAACAAGCATACACAGTTTACTATGGGATATAATTTTAAGTGCTTGGTAATTGAGCATGTAAGAATAACAAGCATACACAATTTACTATGGGATATAATTTAAGTGCTTGGTAATTAAGCAATTGTAAGAATAATAATTATACACAGTTTACTATGGGATATAATTTTAAGTGCTTGGTAATTGAGCATGTAAGAATGACAAGCATACACAATTTACTATGGGATATAATTTAAGTGCTTGGTAATTAAGCATGTAAGAATAATAATTATACACAGTTTACTATGGGATATGAAAAGACTTTGACCTCTCTGGCTCTGACTCTTTTCCCATGCCTGGGCAAATGTTTGAACACAGCAAACTATGTATTTTCCCAATAAATTAATAATTTGGACACTTAAAGATGATTTTTTTGCCATCATTGTTTTTGTCTCATCTCTCATTTGTTTCAATTATGTTGGTAGAAAGCAGTCACAACTTTATTTATCATTTTTTGTCCATACAGCATCACCACTGTTCAGACATGCAAGTTATCTTTCTTACCATACATATAGGAATGCAAGTTTTATCTCCCTTTGCATTCTCTTGTGCTAGAATGCTTTACTTCTTGTCAAATTTGACACATTGAGTCGCAAATTTATGACTGGTGTTGTTCATCAGGCACCATAATAATGTATCACCTGGATGAAATATCTACTGTAATGAGACTTTTCATTCAGTGCCACATATGAGGATTAAGGTCAGGGAAGGAATTTTTTAATTAGATGACTTTAAGTGTTCTGTAATAAAAAGATGAACATAACAAACATTTAAACAAAGCACAAAAAGTTATATTAGAAACAAAAAAACAAACTGTTTAAATAAAGAATACAGATACATGGAGTTTTGTTTTATGCAAAAGATCATGAGATTTTATCAGTTCTGTGTGACTTTTTGACAGACTATTCTTAGATATACAGTAGAATATATACTCAGAGAAGGATACAAGATACACAGTATAATATATACACAGAGTAGGATACAAGATATATAATAGAATATATACACAGTAGGATACAAGATATACAGTAGAATATATACACAGAGCAGGATACAAGATATACAGTAGAATATATACACAGAGCAGGATACAAGATATACAGTAGAATATATACACAGAGCAGGATACAAGACATACAGTAGAATATATACACAGTAGGATACAAGATATACAGTAGAATATATACACATAGCAGAGTACAAGATATACAGTATAATATATACACAGTAGGATACAAGATGTACAGTATGATATATACACACTAGGATACAAGATATACAGTAGAATATATACAGAATAGGATACAAGATATACAGTAGAATATATACACAGAGCAGGATACAAGATATACAGTAGAATATATACACAGCAGGATACAAGATATACAGTAGAATATATACACAGCAGGATACAAGATATACAGTAGAATATATACACACTAGGATACAAGATATACAGTAGAATATATACACAGAGCAGGATACAAGATATACAGTAGAATATATACACAGAGTAGGATACAAGATATAAAGTAGAATATATACACAGAGTAGGATACAAGATATACAGTAGAATATATACACACTAGGATACAAGATATACAGTAGAATATATACACAGAGTAGGATACAAGATATACAGTAGAATATATACACAGAGTAGGATACAAGATATACAGTAGAATATATACACAGAGTAGGATACAAGATATACAGTAGAATATATACACAGAGTAGGATACAAGATATAAAGTAGAATATATACACAGAGTAGGATACAAGATATACAGTAGAATATATACACAGTAGGATACAAGATATACAGTAGAATATATACACACTAGGATACAAGATATACAGTAGAATATATACACAGAGTAGGATACAAGATATAAAGTAGAATATATACACAGAGTAGGATACAAGATATATAATAGAATATATACACAGTAGGATACAAGATATAAAGTAGAATATATACACAAGGTAGGATACAAGATATACAGTAGAATATATACACACTAGGATACAAGATATACAGTAGAATATATACACAGAGTAGGATACAAGATATAAAGTAGAATATATACACAGAGTAGGATACAAGATATACAGTAGAATATATACACAGAGTAGGATACAAGATATAAAGTAGAATATATATGCAGAGTAGGATACAAGATATAAAGTAGAATATATACACACTGGGATACAAGATATACAGTAGAATATATACACAGAGTAGGATACAAGATATACAGTAGAATATATACACAGAGTAGGATACAAGATATAAAGTAGAATATATACACAAGGTAGGATACAAGATATACAGTAGAATATATACACACTAGGATACAAGATATACAGTAGAATATATACACAGAGTAGGATACAAGATATACAGTAGAATATATACACAGAGTAGGATACAAGATATACAGTAGAATATATACACAGAGTAGGATACAAGATATACAGTAGAATATATACACAGAGTAGGATACAAGATATACAGTAGAATATATACACACTAGGATACAAGATATACAGTAGAATATATACACACTAGGATACAAGATATACAGTAGAATATATACACAGAGTAGGATACAAGATATACAGTAGAATATATACACAGAGTAGGATACAAGATATACAGTAGAATATATACACAGAGTAGGATACAAGATATACAGTAGAATATATACACAAGGTAGGATACAAGATATACAGTAGAATATATACACACTAGGATACAAGATATACAGTAGAATATATACACAGAGTAGGATACAAGATATACAGTAGAATATATACACACTAGGATACAAGATATACAGTAGAATATATACACACTAGGATACAAGATATACAGTAGAATATATACACAGAGTAGGATACAAGATATACAGTAGAATATATACACACTAGGATACAAGATATACAGTAGAATATATACACAGAGTAGGATACAAGATATACAGTAGAATATATACACAGAGTAGGATACAAGATATACAGTAGAATATATACACAGTAGGATACAAGATATACAGTAGAATATATACACACTAGGATACAAGATATAAAGTAGAATATATACACAGAGTAGGATACAAGATATACAGTAGAATATATACACACTAGGATACAAGATACACAGTAGAATATATACACAGAGTAGGATACAAGATATACAGTAGAATATATACACACTAGGATACAAGATATACAGTAGAATATATACACACTAGGATACAAGATATACAGTAGAATATATACACAGAGTAGGATACAAGATATACAGTAGAATATATACACACTAGGATACAAGATATACAGTAGAATATATACACAGAGTAGGATACAAGATATACAGTAGAATATATACACACTAGGATACAAGATATACAGTAGAATATATACACAGAGTAGGATACAAGATATACAGTAGAATATATACACAGAGTAGGATACAAGATATACAGTAGAATATATACACAGAGTAGGATACAAGATATACAGTAGAATATATACACAGAGTAGGATACAAGATATACAGTAGAATATATACACAGAGTAGGATACAAGATATACAGTAGAATATATACACAGAGTAGGATACAAGATATACAGTAGAATATATACACAGAGTAGGATACAAGATATACAGTAGAATATATACACAGAGTAGGATAAAAGATATACAGTAGAATATATACACACTAGGATACAAGATATACAGTAGAATATATACACACTAGGATACAAGATATACAGTAGAATATATACACACTAGGATACAAGATATACAGTAGAATATATACACAGCAGGATACAAGATATACAGTAGAATATATACACAGTAGGATACAAGATATACAGTAGAATATATACACAGAGTAGGATACAAGATATACAGTAGAATATATACACAGAGTAGGATACAAGATATACAGTAGAATATATACACAGAGTAGGATACAAGATATACAGTAGAATATATACACAGAGTAGGATACAAGATATACAGTAGAATATATACACAGAGTAGGATACAAGATATACAGTAGAATATATACACAGAGTAGGATACAAGATATACAGTAGAATATATACACAGAGTAGGATACAAGATATACAGTAGAATATATACACACTAGGATACAAGATATACAGTAGAATATATACACACTAGGATACAAGATATACAGTAGAATATATACACAGCAGGATACAAGATATACAGTAGAATATATACACAGTAGGATACAAGATATACAGTAGAATATATACACAGAGTAGGATACAAGATATACAGTAGAATATATACACAGAGTAGGATACAAGATATACAGTAGAATATATACACACTAGGATACAAGATATACAGTAGAATATATACACACTAGGATACAAGATATACAGTAGAATATATACACAGCAGGATACAAGATATACAGTAGAATATATACACAGTAGGATACAAGATATACAGTAGAATATATACACAGAGTAGGATACAAGATATACAGTAGAATATATACACAGAGTAGGATACAAGATATACAGTAGAATATATACACAGAGTAGGATACAAGATATACAGTAGAATATATACACAGAGTAGGATACAAGATATACAGTAGAATATATACACAGAGTAGGATACAAGATATACAGTAGAATATATACACACTAGGATACAAGATATACAGTAGAATATATACACACTAGGATACAAGATATACAGTAGAATATATACACACTAGGATACAAGATATACAGTAGAATATATACACAGTAGGATACAAGATATACAGTAGAATATATACACACTAGGATACAAGATATACAGTAGAATATATACACACTAGGATACAAGATATACAGTAGAATATATACACACTGGGATACAAGATATACAGTAGAATATATACACACTAGGATACAAGATATACAGTAGAATATATACACACTAGGATACAAGATATACAGTAGAATATATACACACAGTAGGATACAAGATTCATGGGGAACTTAACTCTTAAATTGTTTCTTCATTCTCCTCTTTAGGTTTAGAATAACATTACAGTGTGTGGCCCATTTACAAGTAATGGACAGATCTGCCAAAAATAATGGCTGTGGGTTCTTGAAGTAAACTAATTCAATATGTGGCTGACTAATATATGTAATTTGTTGTATATGCTTTTTATATAACACCATGGCAGTGGTTGGGTATACAGTATTACACTTGCATGTCCATCCATCACACATTGGCAGTGGTTGGGCATACAGTATTACCCTTGAATATCCATCCATCACACCATGGCATTGATTGGGCATACAGTATTACCCTTGAATGTCCATCCATCACACCATGGCATTGATTGGGCATACAGTATTACCCTTGCATGTCCATCCATCACACCATGGCATTGGTTGGGTATACAGTATTATCCTTGCATGTCCATCCATCACACCATGGCATTGGTTGGGTATACAGTATTACCCTTGCATGTCCATCCATCACACCATGGCATTGGTTGGGTATACAGTATTATCCTTGCATGTCCATCCATCACACCATGGCATTGGTTGGGTATACAGTATTATCCTTGCATGTCCATCCATCACACCATGGCATTGGTTGGGTACACAGTATTACCCTTGCATGTCCATCCATTACACCTTGAATAAATCAGAGCTGTAGATAAGCAGTACATGTGCATATTTTATGCATATAAATGGGGTAAAATCACATACAGAATTTTGTTAATGCATTCAAAGTAGACCAAGTGAATTAACTTAAGCAATTTGTCCAGTTATATTGGCATAATTGCCCCACCTTAAGCAAAGTCAACATTTAATTACAACACATTTGATTAAAACAGACTGTTTGATTTTAGGAAGTTCTGGATTCTCTGAGCATGTTTGTGATGATATTACTTAATAATGGTGAAAACAGTTATCAAACAGGACCCTGTAATTGAGTGTGCCCCCAGTTTGTCTTTGTCACTAAGCTGTTTGATGATGTAATTGAGTGCGCCCCCAGTTTGTCTTTGTCACTAAGCTGTTTGATGATTTTTCAAAGGTATTATAAATATCTTGATGATTAAGACTCTATCTATAGTGGTAAGTGTATGTTATCTGTATGGTGTTCATTCCAGGAATGGATAAAGTGGGGCCCAAGGGCCCATTCCAGTTCAAAAAGTGGGATCATTTAGAAAAGGAAGGGGTTGCAAATATCCTTATATGTTTCTCATTTATTCAAGAAAATTAAAACACATGTACCATTATCAGCCTGCCCTGCCATGAGCCTTCTGTACCAGGATTTGAATTCTTCATGCTTGAGTAAATGATTGGACATTTGAGTTTTCCACCCTGTACACTACTTTGGCAATAAATGTAGCAGTGTTTTTGTGGAAGATTTCATCTTTTCTTGTTTACATTTTCTATCAGTGATCATCGATGATGTGCACTTGATTGGTGTTCAAGCTAATCAAAATCAGTAAGACATTTCTGTCAGGCAGTGAAATTTATCACCTTATGCTTCTTTCACAATTAATGCTCTTTCTTCAATAAGCCAGCCTGGGGTGGACTCAGTTCATACAGTCAGTCTAAAATAAATCATAACAAAAGTTTATGTTTATTTTGGGGGGTCTTTTTCACGTGATCACAAGCAGTATTGCTGTAAATATACTACACTGGAACCAAAATGTGAAAAAAAAATGTAAACATTTTTCTCAATAATAATTTTGCGTACGCGGGAGATTTCAGTGAGGGACGGGAGACACCCATAAACTCAGGAGAAAAACCCTCCCGTGCAGGATGTTCACATGTATGCTAAACTGTTAAAAAAAGGACAATGGCATAGTGGTGCAGCCTAAAATTAACTCTTATGTTCACAAATATCATATTGAAATTTTAAAAAATGCAATCAGTTCCCAACCAGAGAGTAAAATACAGAATTCAGTGAAATCTTATCTGGAGCTCCGTTGAGTTTTGCTTTAAGGTCAATTTCAGGCTCTGTGGTGAGGCATCCATGTCCCATGAATGCATTTATTGTTAATTGTTTGGGGGTGGGGGTGGATAGGGTATGAATAATTGTAGCTTAAACAATAATTACAATTTTCTGAAGTATCTGAAAAAAGAAGAAGAAAAAAACTAGAAGAAACATTTCTGTGTAAAAAACCCCACAAAAATATATTAAATAAAGTTGGTGTTCTATAAATTAAGTATATAAAAAAATGACAATGCAATAGGGACCACATTAAAACAACAGCATAAAAGGTTTTAAAGTACATTCTTGTTACCAGCAATATTATATTTTTTCTTTTTGGGATTAAAAATGTTGAGTGTGGCCACACAGATTTTGCAGAAAATATATACCGGTACTTTTGCCGACAATTTAGGAAAACAATCTGCAATCAAGAAATTGATAAGGAAATCAGCAGACATAGCACAAAGATCAAGATACCCACAAGTTTCGGTCTTTTCCAGTAATTCATCCACAGCTTACAATAAAAAAGAAAAGTTTGAATATCAGGATTTGAGAAGAAATAGTTAAGTTTGATAAATTTGAGCTGTGAAGAAAAATTGTCTTTCTTGGATTATCTGTCCAGACATCTGCAACTATGATAAAATATCTGCGTTATTTAATCCATACATATGATCTATCTTTCAGTATTTCATGCATTCTTAATCCCTAATTCAAATGAGGTTCTGTGAAATTTGTCTTGGTAGATATATAGATATATTCAAGAAAGAATGAAAAGCACCCAGCATACTTCTGTGATTGTTTGGCATGTGCAAATTAAGTGGCATAAATTTATGTACGCTATAAATTCGGGGATATGAACAAGATCCAGATCGAATATTGCAAAGTTGCTAGTAATCCCATTGGCAAAACCAACTGAATAGGTATAGAGAAAGGCCAAAATTACAGATATGGAAAAGTTTTGTGACCCCAGATATTTGATCAATAATGGCTGTTTGCACTTTGTAACCCCAAATGTTTGATCAATGGTGGCTGTTTGCACTTTGTGATCCCAAATGTTTGATCAATGATGGCTGTTTGCACTTTGTGACCCCAAATGTTTGATCAATGATGGCTATTTGCACTTTGTGACCCCAAATGTTTGATCAGTAATGGCTGTTTGCACTTTGTGACCCAAATGTTTGATCAATGATGGCTGTTTGCACTTTGCGACCCCAAATGTTTGATCAATGATAGCTGTTTTCACTTTGCGACACCAAATGTTTGATCAATGATACATGTAGCTGTTTGCACTTTGTGACCCCAAATGTTTGGTCAATAATAGCTGTTTGGACTTTGCGACCCCAAATGTTTGATCCATGATAGCTGTTTGCACTTTGCAACCCCAAATGTTTGATCAATGATAGCTGTTTGCACTTTGCAACCCCAAATGTTTGATCAATGATAGCTGTTTTCACTTTGCGACCCCAAATGTTTGATCAATGATAGCTGTTTGCACTTTGTGACCCCAAATGTTTGATCAATAATAGCTGTTTGCACTTTGCAACCCCAAATGTTTGATCAATGATAGCTGTTTGCACTTTGTGACCCCAAATGTTTGATCAATGATAGCTGTTTGCACTTTGTGACCCCAAATGTTTGATCAATAATAGCTGTTTGCACTTTGTGACCCCAAATGTTTGATCAATAATAGCTGTTTGCAATTCTTATTTAGTTGTTTATATAAAGCTTATTGTTCATAAAGAGCAACACTTTTCTTATTTTCCATACAGTATTCAACCTTTATAGTCGGGTATCACTGATATCAAGGACACCTGTTCCTAAAAGATAATTATTTGTAATCTAATGAGTGTCCTTTACAGAGAGGTATCATTGTAATCTGATGTGCAATCACATGTATAGTGCTTTCCATTTATTCATGAGCTGGTCCTGTATGGGACAAAGTTAGATACAAATTATAAACTTTTAAATGTTTTTTTAGTAACTGTTGAACCAATTTGATTGGATAAGTATGGTATTGCAGTAATATTCTGGCATTGATATCAGTGTCAATGGCTTTGTTAATGTTGTGGTTAAAGTTTTTCTTTGGCGTATCCAAGATAGATTCAGTTCATACTTGAGATAAATTATTATCAGTCTCTCCAGTGGCCCCATTATTTCCTACTTTTCCTACTTTTTCCAAAATTTTTGTCAGATTTTGTATTTGGCCCTTCGATCCCTACTATTTTTTTGCTCTGCTTGTCATATACTAGAAGAGCTTATGGGATGGCCTGTTTTTCATTGTCGTCCGTCTGTCCATTGGCACAAGTTTGTTATCGCTATAACTCCTAAATGACTTTAAGGACTGCCATGAAACTTGACACATACATTCAACCCATGGTCTAGTTGGTTTTAAATGAAAATGGTGCCACTTGGATGACTACTATGGCTGTTATAGGAGCCATCTTGAAAATCTTGTATTGTTACTCCTCCTGAATGGAAAATTATATCAAAATGGGCTTTTCACTGCAAGACTTCTTATGATGTATAGTTGGTTGTAAATGAAAATAGTGCTGCTCAGACATCCAATATGGTCACCACAGTGGCCATCTTGAAATCTTTTTGCTATTCCTCCTGAATAGAAAGACTTATTGACATGGGGTTTCACCACAAGTCTTCTTATGATGTCTAGTTGGTCTTAAATGAAAAAGCTGTCACTCCGACATCCAGTATGGCTGCCACAGTGGCCATCTTGAAAATCTTGATATTGCTAACCCTCCTGAATGGAAAGCCATATTGAAATGGGGTTTTCACCACAAGACTTATAATGTAGTTGGTTCTAAATGAAAATGGTGCCACTCAGACATCCTTAATAGAAAATTATATTAACATTATATTTCACCACATCTGGTTGGGCATAAATGAAAATGGTGCCATTTGGACATTTGGCAGCCTTATTATCTCTACTCATTCTGAACAAATGATCATATCAGCAAGCGGTTTTCACTACAAGACTTTTTATGATGTTTATATAAAAGAAAGACTTGTGCATTCCTGGAATTTCTTTTCGCACAGTTCAGTTTTATGTTGAAAATTGATTACATACTGCATGAACGGTTGTAGTGAAGTGAATTCAGATATGGTGTTAGTGATGTGGAGCTAGGTGTTTAAGAAGATAGAGGTAACCACAACTAAAGAGAGAGCTAGTATGGACATGCTTTTGTTCAATTTTATGTTGATAAGTCAAGTTAACATTTTATTTTTTTAGTAATTTACATCAATTTTGTACTATTTTTCTTTATAAAATATCCTGATTTTCCCTTACTTTTTCCTTATACAAAGTAGCCTTACTTTATCGCTACTTATTTTATGAAGGGTTGCTGGAAAGTCTTATGAAACAAATAAATTCATTCTGCAGCACACTGATTCACCCTTGTAACCTTGAGGCCCTGGTCAACTTGTTATGAATTTTGGTCACAGACAAAGTTCCTGTCAAATTTTCAAAAGCCATGGATAATTATAGGATGTTGGCCTCTTTATTCATTACATGTACAGCTGTATTGATGTGTGGCATAGGCGTATCATTTCACCCCTACTCTTTGTTAGTGTATTGATGTGTGGCATAGGTGTATCATTTCACCCCTACTCTTTGTTAAGGTTCGTCTGTCTGTGTGCAGTTCAGACTGGTCTGATTTAGATCTAAGGCCAAAAATTATAAAATCCGGACACAAGATCCAGTTCCGAAACTGGCAATTTTTGACCTAAAAAAAATCTGGTCTCAAAAAATGCATTTTTTTCACTGTATTTTTTAATGCGAGTAGAAAGTCAACACTATTTGGTATCATTGTAGAGCTACATCTGTCTACTTTTCTGCAATACCATCCACTTTAGTGTATCTTAAATGATGTTGATGTTACAGAGCTTGGAAGTAGGGTACAACCTCATGACGTGTAAACATGGCGCTAGGGGTTAAAGAGTTAATGTGTGGCATAGACGTATCATTTCACCCCTATTCTTTGTTAGTTTATTGATGCATGGCACATGTGTATCATTTCACCCCTACTCTTTGTTCGTACTTCAAAGTTTGAACCAGTATTGTTTTATTAATCAATTAAGTGAATTTTATTTACTTGTAAATTTCATAATGGTGTTAATCATCATATTTGAACATCAATCAGTATTGGCAACTTCAGTGCATTTGTTACAACATTTTCATGTTTTGAAAGTTTAAAATTTGGATTTCAGAGCTTTATCAACTTAAAAAGCATCTCCTTTATTTATCAACTTTTCTAGCTTGGCATTTATTTACTTTGCAACCTTTGAGAACACTTTTAAATGAGTGATGGTAGAACTGTTCCCTGATGATTCAGTCATGATGGAAATTAGACAGTCTAGAAGAAGATCCCTATGGCTTCTTGAAAGTTTTGTCGAAAATTAAATGGTTTAATATTGACAAGTCTCATCATGAATTATTGGGATTTGACTGATAAGATTTCACAGATGAGTTAATGGGGACATCAAAACCCTTGAAAGTTTGAGTGCATACTTTTGTAGGAATATATATATGCCATTTTGGTTTAAAGTAAACAAATATTTGAAGGCTTGTAGATAGCCCAGATTCCATTGTATACTTAGCGTGAAATTTTATTTACTTTACATCAATGGTGGTGACCAGACAGCAATAGTGTATGACACTGTTAAGTGTCCTTACCAAAATGCTTATAAACCAACAAAAATGCAACATATATAATCATTTTCAGTCACTAAAACATTTGGCAAATATAAGTCTGTGACATTTATACATTGTCTTTCAAAGATGAAATTGTCTCTTACTGTAGATCATATAGCTGGATAATATTTTTCTATTTGATGCAAAAAGGTTTGTCATATAATAATGTACATACGGTAAGATGGGTCTACAGCCTGACCATAAGGTAAATCGCTATGTAAATATTGGTATCTCTTACATGGGACTTGCTCCCTATAAAATTAAATTAAGATATATCTATATAGTAATTTTATGAAAATTGGAATGAAATTGGAGTTTATTGGGCAGTAAGAAAAATAATTAATTTGATAGCTCTTTTATAGTGCCTACCATATATATGCAAATACGATCAGATGATTTAAAAGCCAGACATAAAAAAATCTTTGACTTGTAAGTCAAATACAATAGTCAAACCAAACCATGGGTATGAAGTTAGTGACTGTTGATAAGTCAAATACAATAGTCAAACCAGACCATGGGTATGAAGTTAGTGACTGTTGATAAGTCAAATACAATAGTCAAATCAGACCATGGGTATGAAGTTAGTGTGCAAGAAAAAAATATTGAAATTGCAGGAATCTGCATTGCTGCCTAAGTAGCCTTGCAAAAAGGAAGGAAACACTTGGAACTAATGAAAACACACGAGCCTGCTGTTTCAATGTCTGCATTCATAAGGTCAGCGTAAAAAACGTCATCTAATTCTTTGTCATCGCTCTCATCTGCATCAGAAAAGCCAGTTATGTATTTCTTTATTGGTTTTGTTTTTGTTCCTTGCATTTAAATTAGCAACTGGAAGTAGAACACTTGATACCAAGAGTAGTCCTTGAGAACTAAAAATGAGTCATTGAAAAGTCATTGAAAAATTCATTGAAAAGTCATTGAATTTCAGTTCTCCTGACCTGTATGAACCCTACAACTACTGCTGTGTAGAATAAATAAAAGAAAAGAAAACAGAGAATTTATACAGAAATACAAATGTGTTTAGTCCATAAGCAGTAATGGCAATACATACTGTCAACTACAGCACGTGTTCACTTTGAGCCAGGTAGATTCTGATGCAACTAGGCCTACTGAACATATGCTCTAACAGTAATCTGACTTTAGAGGATGTTCTACACAGTCAAGGTGGTAGCCATTGTAAACACTATTATAAAATATTGACAAGAATTCGCATCAAAAGAGGATGTCATTAGCAAGTCCACGCATGGAAAAGGTGTCATTTATATTGCATGAAGTCATCTGACATTGAACATTCTATTTAACAGCCCTTATTATAGCCCAGTAATGAATATAAATTCGTTAATTGTATGCAATTAAATTGAATTAAATTATTGCTGAAATGAATAACAAATGTCTGAAATTTGTCATGATTCCAAGACTAGACCTCTCTATCCCTCTCCCTCTCTCTGATAATTAAGTTGCAATCAAAGATTTTCAGATTTTACTCTCCAGCAAATCAATTATTGCTTGCTCGCTTGCATTTTCTTGATTTAGTCTAAAATTATATGACATTCAAGACTACCAGATATACCCCAGTATCCAAAATAGCTCTCTCTCATGTTAAAATCAGTGTCTGGTTTATTTAGTTTATTTATTTATAGAAAAATGTGTTACTAGATAAGTTAATCTACTGTGTGTAATTGTCAATATTACAATGTTAATTTGTTCATGTGTTTTATACAAAGAAACATGTAAAGTGCCCTGCACATGGACACACCACAGTTGGCAAACCTGCCAACCATGCACAACCAATTGTGTCAGCACCTGAAACAGCAATTGTCATGTGTGTGTGTGTGTATGTGTGTGTGCCAAACCAAACCAATGAAACCAGACATATGTCAAGTCATGTATGCTTTTTTATTCTTCTGCACAAAAAAGTTCCAGTCTGATATCCAGGATTGTTTTATGTACCTTTTATCTGAAGTTTTAGTGAAAATAAGCAGTCATGTAGTTGTCTGTTTTTGGCAGTTTTGCATACAGGTTTCTTTCTCTATCTAAGAGAAATTTGAGGATTCAGTAAATAATATTTTCACTCAACTTTTAGCTGATAATGAAATTCATTGTTTTTTATATTTAATAACAGTAATAAATAACCTGTCGCTATTTTGTAGCTTTCTCTTTTTTGTGATGAAAAACCTCATCCATTTGATGTGAATACATCCTCCCACAGAGTGGAGAAGTGTCAATAGGACACAGTCCTCTCGTGCACCTGCATGGCCATGTGCAGAACAGTCATCTTTTTCAAGGATACCTTGTTAATGGATGTGTGTTGAATCGGGGTGAAACGATTCATCGATATATCGATGCATTGATACTTTTGCCATATCGATACACGTATCGATACAAGAGGTGAAGAATCAATACAAAAAGATACCTACCTTATATAAGTTACTTTAATCTTCAGCAGTCATGAATAATTACATTTATCTTCTCCATATTCTTTTTCACATTTCATTTACCCCTCCTCCACCCCACCCCACCCCCATTTCAGAATATTTTCCTTTAAGGGACCATGTAGGTTACCACACCGTATCCCTCACCCAAGAGATTAGGATACATTCCATACTCAATATCAGTTACAACTGGTTACAGGCATCAGTTACAAGTGGTTACAGGCATCAATTACAATGGGTTACAGGCATCAGTTACAACTGGTTACAGGCATCAGTTACAACTGGTTACAGGCATCAGTTAAAACTGGTTACAGGCATCAGTTACAATTGGTTACAGGCATGTCTTTTGTGCCAAGAAAAATACACAGCAGGGCTCCACCCTAACATAGTAGGATTTACATATTCATTCCCTTCATTAATTTTCTATACACCACATTGTGTGTTTTTCATTTTTGTATATCAATATTTATTCCAGTGATTTGTGTCGCATTGTTATATTGTGTGTGTTTGCAAATGGCAAGTTGAAAGGAGGCTTGGGTACATGTGAAAACTCCATATTAATATTGCAGTTTGTGGGAGTAGTAAAAGTGACCCATGATATATGCAAGGTTATCATGTACTGAGGGATGTTATATCAGAACAGTGTCATAACCATCATATATCAAAGGCCATTATATACTGAGGGATGTTATATCAAAACGGTGTCATAACCATCATATATCAAAGGCCATTATATACTGAGGGATGTTATATCAAAACAGTGTCATAACCATCATATATCAAAAGCCATTATATACTGAGGGATGTTATAACAAAACAGTGTCATAACCATGATACATGCAAGGCCATTATATACTGAGGGATGTTCCAACAAGAGAGTGTCATAATAGTACATACCATGACATAGGCAAGACCATCATATACTGTGGGATTTTCCAACAAGAATCATAATAGTATACATATTATGATATGTGCAAGACCATCATATACCAAGTGATATTCCAACAAGACAGTGTCATAATAGTACTTATCATGATGTATGCAAGGCCATCATATACTGAGGGATGTTCCAACAAGACAATGTTATAATAGTACATAAACACTAACAAATACGGTATTTAAGGTTGTGAGACAATGTTATAATAGTACATAAACACTAACAAATACGGTATTTAAGGTTGTGAGAATGTTATAATAGTACATAAACACTAACAAATACAGTATTTAAGGTTGTGAGACAATGTTATAATAGTACATAAACACAAACAAATACGGTATTTAAGGTTGTGAGACAATATTATAAATTGTTCTTATTAGCCAAGAACTTAAATTAGATGATATAAATTAAGTAGCATTGATTTTAAAACTTAACCAGATTGATAGGATTTATTATCATACCTGCATTAAAAGAGGGGCTGTGTGGCATTATACTGAGGGGATTTATAGTGAGGGACAGATGTATCTCTGTTGATGAGATATGGTTTGTATATAGGGTATCAAACAGTTCCTACTGATATGGTAACACTTAATATTTTAGTTACCTATTTTTAAACCTTAGTGATATTGATAGGTAACATCAATTCTAGGATGCATACATTCTGTGCATACCTAAATGCACATAGGTAATTCATACTTTTGACCTATGGCCTTGTCATAAAAATGGTAGTAGAACAGTACATAGATGCATTCCAAAAAAACATAGCACCAAATTAACTGCCCTATTTGACATACAAAATCACTGCCCTATTTAACATACAAAATATCTGCCCTATTTGACATAAAAAAAATAACTGCCTGATTTGACACACAAAATAACTGCCCATATGACATACAAAATAAGTGCCATATTTGACATACAAAATAACTGCCCTATTTGGCACAAAATAACTGCCTGATTTGACACAGAAAAATAACTGCCCTATATGACATACAAAATAACTGCCCTATTTGGCATACAAAATAACTGCCCTATATGACATACAAAATAACAGCCCTATTTGACATACAAAATAACTGCTTATTTGGCATACAGAATGACTGTCCTATCTGTCATACAAAATAACTGCCTTATTTGGTATACAAAATAACTGCCCTATTTGACACGCAAAATAACTGCCCTATATGACATACAAAATAACTGCCCTATTTGATGCACAAAATAACTGCCCCATATGACATACAAAATAACTGCCCTATTTAACACACAAACTAACTGCCCTATATAACATACAAAAAAACTGCCCTATTTGACGTACAAAATAATTGCCCTATATGACATTAAAAAATAACTGCCCTATTTGGCATACAAAATAACTGCCCTATATGACATAACAAATAACTGCCCTATTTGGCATACAAAATAACTATCCTATTTGACATACTTTAACAGGCATATTTGATGTACAAAGTAACTGGCCTATTTGACATAAAATAAATGCCCTATTTGAGCAGTAAATGCAAAATAACTGACACACAAAAATAGCTGCCTTATTCAACATACAATAAATAACTGCTCTATATGACATACAAAATAGCTGCCCCATTTGATGCACAAAATAGCTGCCCTATTTGACAGACAAAGATAGCTGCCCTGTTTGACATACAAAATAACTGCAATTTTTGACCTGCAACTGCAAAATAACTGACATACAAAAATAGCTGCCCTATTTGACATAAAGAATAACCACCCTATTTGATATACAAAATAACTGCCCTATTTGACATACAAAAAACCCCACCCTATTTGACATACAAAATAACTGCCCAATTTGATATACAGAATAACTGCCCTATTTGACGTACAAAATAAATGCCCTATTTGACTTACAAAAATAACTGCCCTATTTGACATGAAAAATAACTGCCC
The DNA here is from genome assembly GCA_029931535.1 of Margaritifera margaritifera. Lineage (NCBI taxonomy): Eukaryota > Metazoa > Mollusca > Bivalvia > Unionida > Margaritiferidae > Margaritifera > Margaritifera margaritifera. The sequence continues at coordinate 1,142,505 of JAQPZY010001497.1, forward strand.
AGTATGACATACAAAATAGCTGCTGTTTGACACAAAATCACTGCCTTATTTGCCAATAACCATACTGTGCACTTTAAAAAGACAAATATTTTTTGTGTGTAAATTTCACAAGGATAAAACTAACCAGAATAAGTACACACTGCCATGTTTTATTATTTGTTCATTTTAATGACACTTTTAACACTTTATTGACTATATCATGTTGAGAAAATGGGAGCTATGTGCATTTTCCAAGGACACACTGAGTGGCCTGTCCTGGATGGGTCTCCAACCTGCGACCCTTGGATTATGAATCTGATGGTTTACCAACTGAGCTACTGTGGCTTCCTACTGGGATAAAGAAATGTGTGTTCTGTGAAAGCACATTTTTTGTGAGTTTTTAACAGAAGAAGGGGGGGGGGATGTGCTTACTAATGCATATGTTGGTCTTATGTTAATTATAGTAATCAAAAGCCACAAATCTGAGTCTCTTTCTGAATTCACACTGAAAATACCTCTGTTTTTGACAAGACATCATTTGAACATGTTGAAAAATTACAAATGTGTCATTGATTGGCCAGCAGAAACTGAAGATCTGCTGTGAAAAATCAACTGATTCCCATTGCCATGCTTTAACAAGGTTATATCGAGGCCTTTTTTTTTTTTGTTATTTGTTTTTGAAATGAAATTTGTGACCCGAAATTTAACATCTGTATTGCTTCTGGGCAAATTAGACCAGGTCCTTTACAATAAATTTATGTTTTGGGCAATTTAGGCCATGTCCTAAATGAATTTATACATTGTTCCAGTGGTTGAAATTTAGGTTTTAGTGGTATATACCTTTCCCATATTGATCGAGTCATAGTTCCAAAGATACAGATTTTCAAACAAAAAGCAAAACAAAGAGAAATGTTTCCCCAAAGAAAATTGGTTTGCAAGCATGAAAAAAAAAAAGGGTTTTGTAAGCAGTATTTGGGCCTCTATGTAGCTTAGGTGTGTCACAAAATATGAATTATTACAATGGTTTATGTCTCTGTTGGTCTATCTGATAAGATTCCCAGTACACTATCTATTTAATAGTTATTTATCTACTACTTAACTGCAGGGATGGAAAACATGATTGTGCTTGATCACATTTATCTGTTACCTTACCTGGTTATATAGTCTAGCAAAAATAAACATTGATGTGTATTTTGTGAGCCTTCAGTCGTGACACCTGTTATTTTGTTGATTTATAAATTGTTTCAAGTATTTGGAAAACTAATGTAGTTCTAACACTGTTTAAATTTACAGTTTGAAGTGGTGTGAACATTGAGCCAGTGTCATCTCCTGAAAAATTCAAGGGTTAAGATAAAACCTATTGAGGAATTTTGTAATATCTTGTTAGAAAGTTTATGTGAAACCTGTCTATAGGAAAATATTGTCACCACAAAAATGGATCTTTTATGGACAGGTCTTCTTGGTATATAGTTTGTTACATATGTATGTATGTATGTATGTATGTATGTATGTATGTATGTATGTATGTATGTATGTATGTATGTATGTATGTATGTATGTATGAATGTATGTATGTATGTATGTATGTATGTATGTATGTATGTATGTATGTATGTATCTATGTATGTATCTATCTATCTATCTATCTATCTATCTATCTATCTATCTATCTATCTATCTATCTATCTATCTATCTATGTATGTATGTATCTATGTATGTATGTATATGTATGTATGTATATGTATGTATGTATGTATGTATGTATGTATGGTATGTAGGTATGTATGTATGTATGTATGTATGTATGTATGTATCTATGTATGTATCTATGTATGTATGTATGTATATATGTATGTATGTATGAATGAATGTATATGTTTGTGTGCATGTGTGTGTGTGTATATATATATATATATATATATATATATATATATATATATATATATATATATATATATATATATATATATATATATATATATATATATATATATATATATATATATATATAGGTGGGAGGAAGTAACGGCAAATCAGCACAATCCATACTATACAGTTTGGTAAAAACCTGACAACCAAAATCAAATATGCACATATGCTCCTAGAGATAAAAAATTGAAAACATTGATATTGTGAAAACTCCCAAAAGGCATGCAAAACAAAGATGCAGGCAAAAATGAAAAAATCCTCAAATTGTAACCTGAAATTGTTTGTTTGTGAACTGCAATCTTGAAAAAAGTCCAGGATCTGATGGAGTATCATCCATAGTAAATAAACTGTATGCTACTTCATTTAATCAAACTTGCAAAAACAAATCCCTTTCAGTTTTAACAATATTATCAGCAAAACACAGCCCTAATTAGACTCATTTGTCTAGAGGGCTTATCACATTATACAGGTCACTGTTGTTCATGTGTTGGGGTTGCAGAATAGGGAGAGGTTGAGACAACAGTTTTGTTAGGGATTAGATTTGGTCATGTGCTGTATATTTGTTACATGTCATGGTTGATAGGTTAACGCTGATATGAGTGGGTAAATAAAATGAAAAATGTACTTGAAATCTGGAAAGTAAAAAATTCTTTGATAGCTGGTCTGCGATGATGTCATTTGACTCTGACTGCAGCAAAGCAGTAGGTTGGCTGGTGTTTAATGGCACATAAACACATCAATGACTAGTTCCAAGGCAATTGGAATAAACACATCAATGACTAGTTCCAAGACAATTGGAATAAACACATCAGTGACTAGTTCCAAGGCAATTGAAATAAACACATAAGTGACTAGTTCCAAGGCAATTGGAATAAAGTTCCTTGTCCAGGGCCACACCATATCAACTGACCTGGACTGGTCCAGGTAGGATTCAAACCTGCAATCTTGGGTTCCAAAAAACCTGGCATTCTACCACTGAGCCATCATGGCTTTCTCTGCAAAGCATTAAACAATAGTCAAGATGGATATGAATGTAGATTTGAGATACTTTTCTCTTTATACATGTATATTTGTCAAACACCAAAAGTGAAATCTTGTTCGTGGTATGCCTCACCACAGCAGTGGTAGGGCATATAGTGCAACCTTTCTCTGTTCATCTGTCTGTACCTTTGTCTGATGATGTGTTTAGGTAAGCTTTGCAGGCATTGTAGTAGGGCATCCATGTTCTCTAAACAAATTGCTAGTTAAAATGTATTTTTTACACATTTCTTTAAATGTGACTTCAGCATTGTTTATATCCAGTCCAAAAGAGGTGTAGGCATATATGTTTATATCCCTTTTTTCTAAGTCTCTCTCTCTCTCTCCCACTTCAGAAAAATTATGAATCCACGCCTGCAACTTTTTATGTTAACCTTATTCTGATTCTAACTTTACTTCTTGTCATCTTTCTTTTATTAACTATCAGTATGTGTAATGCAAAGTCTGGCTACATCTTGTAATGTAAAGTCTGGCTATATCTTGTAATGTAAAGTCTGGCTACATCTTGTAATGTAAAGTCTGACATTATCTTGTAATGTAAAGTCTGGCTATATCTTGTAATGCAAAGTCTGGCTATATCTTGTAATGTAAAGTCTTGCTACATCTTGTAATGCAAAGTCTGACTATATCTTGTAATGTAAAGTCTGACTATATTTTGTAATGTAAAGTCTGGCTATATCATGCAATGTAAAGTCTGACTATATCTTGCAATGCAAAGTCTGGATATATCTTCTAATGTAAAGTCTGGCTACATCTTGTAATGTAAAGTCTAGCTATATGATGTAATGCAGAGTCTGGTTATATCTTGTAATGTAAAGTCTGGCTACATCTTGTAATGTAAAGTCTGACTATATCTTGCAATGTAAAGTCTGGCTATATCTTGTAATGTAAAATCTGACTATATCTTGTAATGTAAAGTCTGGCTATATCTTGTAATGTAAAGTCTGGCTATATCTTGTAATGCAAAGTGGTTATATCTTGTAATGCAAAGTCTGGCTATATCTTGTAATGCAAAGTCTGGCTATATCTTGTAATGCAAAGTGGTTATATCTTGTAATGTAAAGTCTGGTTATATCTTGCAATGCAAAGTCTGGCTATATCTTGTAATTATACATGTGGTGGAAAAGAGAGGTCAGCTTAGGACAGATCAGGAGAGTTGCAAAATTTGGTCAGGAGTTTTGACATCAGATCAGGAGGATTTTCATTGACCTGACCTTTAGCATGCAAATGGACAAAAATAAAACTTTTGAACAAATTTCCTTTTCCTATATTAAAGTATGCACATCATTTAATCGTATCAGTCATTCACAGTAATGTGTGTCCTTTCATACTGTCCTTATAAGAAGGACAAGCATTTTTATAATTTCTTAGAAGATCATTGCCTGGATTATATTTGTGGCAGTCCTCATCATTGTTGATCTCAACACTTAGGAGATGATGTGTTGTTATTGGATCCAGGTTTCCTCTAGAGTTAGCCTGAATTTTCCTCAGAATGGAAAATGTCCGTTCAATGTCTGCATTGGAATATGGCAATGTTAGTACAACTCTACAGAGTCCACCAGAAGTTTACATTGTTTTCTGCCTGTGGGCAGATTCAGGTTGCTGACTGCTTGTCAAAACTGCTCAAGATTGGTGCTATCTGGGTCAAATTTGGGAAGTTCTTCTTAAAACTGACTTTACAGGAATGGCTGAATGCATATTCATTTCCCTTTGAACTTCATTCCAACCACTCCAGTTTCCATCCATTATTGAATTTCAAGTGACATTTCGGTTGTTTAGGTTTTGATGTTTTAGCATTGGGAGATGATGCACGCTTAGCTATCTTGACAAATTTTAAATACCGAAGCCAAATGAACCTGTTTTATGCCACTTGTGTAATCTTTAAAAATGACTAATCCAATCATAATCCTTTAATGTATTTAATCCTTTCCAAATTACTTTTGATCACACATAGTATAATCCATCTCAACAAACATTAAACACCAAAGCCAAACCGACTCTGCTGTAAGAATCATAGTAATATTAATGATACTTGAGCTCTTTAGTAATCCAAACATAATGATTTAAAGTCTTTGATTCTTTCTGAATTACTACTGATCACACATTGTATAATCCATGGATTAACTTTAGCTTATTGTTTGTTGAATTGGTAATTAAAGTGTCATGCTCACCAGTTCACAGTCACTTGATCACAGGAAGTCTTTACTGAAAGTATACTACATTGGAAGCAAGGTGTGAAAATAAAAGAAAAATGTATGTTCTGCTTTTTTTAAAACAATACATGTAACTTTGAGTATGCGGGATATTTCAGTGAGTGATGGGAGATACCCCTCATCTCGGGAGGAAAACCCTAAGGAGGTTCACACGTATGTGTAATGTAAAGTCTGGCTAATCTTGTAATGTAAAGTCTGGCTATATCTTGTAATATAAAGTCTGGCTACATCTTGCAATGCAAAGTCTGGCTACATCTTGAAATGCAATATCTGGCTACATCTTGATGCATATCAATCACTGTCAATAAGTGCATTTAAAAAATAATGGAGTACAACCTTTTCAAATTTGTGTAAATGTGAGTCTTCACTTTTTATCCACATTTTCCCCATGATCCATTTTCTAAAGTTGTGATAGCCATTTGCTTTTCCACACATGTGATGCTCCTGAAGTAATCTTCATTGGGGGTTTCTTTTCTTCATTTGTGGGCGATTTTATAAAAATATGTACAACAGTTGAGAACATTCTTAATTACCGTATATACTTACTTATAACTCTGGTCCAACTAAAACAGCATAGATCCAGATCTGCTTTTGCATAATGCACTTGCTGATCAGGGTCTATGCAGTTTGTTACGAGTAATCAGTAGAACAAACTACATAGACCCTGATCTGCCAGCGCATTATATGGTGACAGATCAGGATCTATGTTCTTTGTAGTTAGACCCAACTTATGAATATATTGTTATGACTCTAGGTCTTAAAATAATGTAACAGAAAGAAAGTGAAACCAACAATGTAAGTAAAATCAACAAGCAATTTATTTCTAGACAATTAAAGTGAAATTCAAAAGACACTTACAGTAATGTGAATTAAAATCCAAATAATCCAATAATCCTAAGTGTCCTAATTACAAGTCCTAAATATAGAATGTTCCGAATTAATTCCAGTAGCCTTGAATGTCCTGATGTGTTAGTAGTCTTGAATGTTCTGATATGCCTGAATGATGTAATCCAGAATATCTTTGAATAAATTCACATAAATCCCAAAGTCAAGTATTAATCCAATATGAGAGTGACCACTTTTGATAATTCCAATGAATATTTCAAATAAATAATTTCTCTCTCTGAATTTGCTCTGAATTTTCACAACGCAACTATAAACATCTGATTATTAAAATGATTCTTCATAGACTGACCATTTGAACAAGAATGAAGTATTGTCCACTAAAATCTCTATGTATAAACATAAGCCGTGTGACATAATGTTCTAGAATATATGTAACTCTAATGGAAAATTTCCTTCACGTATGTGACTTTTCTCACACAGGCCAAGGAAAATTCTAATCTAAGTACTAAATGTCCTTAAAACAAGTCTGACCTTGAACTCAAATGCAGTAAATATGTTGTTTACAAAATGACTAAAGTACAACTTACCTCATGGACACATATTATAAATTCAATATACATAACAATATATGGTAGTTCCAGAAGATTTTTAGTTTTTATCACATTTTTCCAAAATTGTTGATTCTAATTTGGGAGTCTCTGATTATCAGGGAGTCACTGTGTTTACAATGTTGTTGAATACTTTTAAGTGCTAATTTGCAGTTAAACACCAGCAAGTCAATCAGTTAGTCATTAATTCAATCAATCAATCAATAAATCCTTGATGATCAAGGGAAATATCACATATATACTTCACAATTCAAATATGAGAACTTAATTGTTATCCTGCCTGCATGTAGATACACTAGATCATCAATACACTGAAAAATGTTGACCACAGTGACTTATTTTTTAAAGTGATGTAATACCCCGCAGGTTGCATCATCGATCCCTTCCCATAAATTATGTCCTTGTGACCCAATTTTAATACTCTAATGAGAAATTATTCATGCTAGTCATCTTTCACCATTTTAGAGACTTTAAACTACACGTATGTGATAATGTTGAGTTTGGTTTGTAAAAATGCACAATAAATTTATAATTACATTTACCCTATTATAGCAGGACTGAACAGAGTTTATAGTGGGGGGTGGGGGTAGGGTGGATAGGAGATGGGGGTTTTAGGAGGTGGTAATTAATATGCAAAATAATTTTCACAATCAGCACGAAGGAATTTACACACCGCTTCATTCCAGATGACCACAATACTAATAGAGATATTCCAATTATAGGAGTTATGGTTCTTGTGAACAAAGAGTTGTTTCCCCTTTTATTAGAGCAAAATGTATTGTTTACTTCTTTGAGTCAAATAAATAATTGTATGTTCTAAGGATTCACCTTTATCTGACAGTGGCAAAATTTGATGACATTTAACCACCTGAATACCATTCAGGAAGTTGTTCATGCAAACAACAGATGACTGTCTGAAAAAGTGAGCATGAAATATACTTGGTCATAGAGCAAATATATTGTTTTGTCTTCTCTTCATTTGTATAGAGAAATAACTCTTGTGAATAATTTGGATCCAGATGGTAAGGCAAAAAAAAAAATATGTGTGTTTCCGGTCGGCCAACTGTCCCTGTTTCTCATTGCTGACCCTAGCACCCCCCCCCCAAAAAAAATCACATTGCCGAAATTGATTTGTGCATCTAATTCAGCCGGTTTTGCCCAGTACTTTAAAGCACTTTAAATATTATTTGATTTATATATAATGTTTTTTTTTTTTTTTTTTTTTTTAAATCACTGCCTACCCTAATTTTAAAATCAGTGCAATAGGAAACACACCTTTTTTTGTTGTTGGCCAAATTGGAAAATGGTGAATTTCAACATTACCACTGTATTCTAGTCAGATACTGTGCAGGTTTGATTGTCACAATGTAGTCACAAGTCTGTTCTTTTGTTGTATTTCATGTATACAGTGAAACATTGATAACTCAAACATCAGTTTCGCTTGAATAAATGATATTATTTAAATTAGTATGTAGTTGGTTGTAATTGAAATGGTGACAATCAGATCTTCAGCATGTCATCATGTGGGCAGTCTTGAAAATCTGGTTACTGCTACTCCTTGTAAACATAAATGTAAAGCCTTCTGTTGCCTGCAACCTTCAGAAATTCAAAACAACCACAACTCAATTCAATTATGTAGGACTTTAACAATTTGAGTTTTTTTTTTTAAAAGTTCAAATGTAATCAATTGCATGTGTATGTATGTATTTATGTATGTATGTATGTATATATGGATGTATGTATGTATGTATGTATGTATGTATGTATGTATGTATGTATGTATGTATGCATGTATAGTGTTGAATGGCATCTCAGCACAATTCTGGTTATGTAGTGCTTAGGAAAATCTAGGTCGCAAATTTGGTAAAAGCTAAAACCTTGTCAAAATCTCCAGGAAGACAAACCCCACTGACCATAGGTAAATATGCACCACGACACAAAGGACAAAAGGGAAAGCTGTTGAAAACAAGGATAAAGGAAAAAGAATAAATGTAACCTAAAATCCTTAAAATACAAAGTAACATGTTTCTTATAAACTGCACAATTTTATAAAGTCCAAGACCTCAGTTGGAACATCATCATGGGAGCATCTCTTGGCAAACAGACAGCCTCCATTCATCACCTCTTATGATCTGCAGGAGGGTGCATAGGGGGCATATCCTACATCCCAAGCCCCCAAGAGATAATTCCTTATTTTTCACAAAACTTTTTCCAGTGCCTATTTTCCTAGATAAAAGCAAGAGGAAAATGTTCCATGTTTAGGATGACATATGTGCAGTGACTGTTGTATGAAAACTTAAATGGATTTAACAGCTTGACTCGTATAAAAGTCAAATTCTACGCTAGACAAATATAATATTGATCAAGTCTGTTAACATGCTCTTACAGATTATTTTATAACCTTTAATAGCAGTAGAATTATGTTTTATTATGAACTTTTGCTTTCTTCATTCTAATAACAGCAGCTTCAATATTGACATTTATGGTTTGTATGAAAGTTGTTATTGTGGAAGCCTAACCCATTAAGTAATCAAATTCATTATTAGAAGCAATAAGAGGTTCATGTTTCATTTTAATGAAAATTTGATTTAATGTAGTTGACAGTTCCAGGCAATTTGTGCACAAGTTATTGTTGATGTTGACTGGGTCTCCAATATTTTTCTGTTCTGAAGTACAGTTATTTTTTGTTAGATTTGTCACAGACAGTTCCTGTGTACCACTTTAATTGATAACAATCTTGTATCAGAAAAGATGGGGGAAAAAAGACGGGAGTATGAAAGGATTTATGATCATTTGATTATTTTCACTTGACTGAAATTAGAATTTATGATTCATAGATTGGGGAATGAGTTCTAATGTTGCCACATCATTCTTGGGTTGATCCTTAAATTCATAGATTGGAGAATGAGTCCCAATGTTGCCACAGAAGAATAATTGTTGGGTGGGTCCTTGAGTTCTTGGTTTGTAGCATCCATGAAATCTATGAATATTGGTATCCCATGAAAAATCATGAATTCATGGTATTCAACTAGCTATCCTGAATAGCCACCTGCCTTATCCACTCCACGGTATTCATCCTAGCTATCCTTAATAGCCACCTGTCTTATCCACTCAAATTTATTATTCCTGTTTATGGCTGCTTTAGAGTGGTAACACCTGAGTTTGCTTCATATATTGTTAAGTATCAGAACCCATTAGGAGACATGGATCAGTTTGCCTGGATAATTGGTTATCCCAGTAATTGATACATTTGGATGGAATGAATAGTGCATCTGGAAGACACTACATTGGTCCCTGGTGGACACTACATTAGTCCATACAATCTGCAAAAGTCAGCAGAAATGTTAGTGTTTGTATAAATTATATTTTACAGAATTAGATAACTGGAGAATGGATGATAGTATTGTAACTAAACATATTAAAGATATTGTTGCCACAAAATATCAGCCTTGAATCTAGCTGGACCTACTGATTTTAAAATAAAAAGTAATTCCAATGAATTAGTACCCATGAATGTAGAAGGGTATATAAAGTCATTATCTGTCCATGTGTGTGTCTGTCTGTTCAGAGTTGGTTAGTTTTGCATTTAGGTCAGTTTGAACTTATTACCAACTGCTTGGTGTAAAGTCAAGCACCTTTCAGTTTTGATGTGTCTTTGCAAGTAAAATGTTCACTTGCCATAATGGCATGACTGGCTGATTTTTATGTTTAGTTTAGCTTCTCCTGCTTTGCTGTTGGTTTTTCATTCATATTGAACAGTATAATTCATCTGCCAGAATTGTCTTTGTTAATTATATGTTATACTTCAGTGATGATGGCGAAGTATTTTGTCTAGTAATACTCATTATACATTAAACAAACATTTTATAAAATTGAACATGTCACACAATTACCAATTGAGACCAAACATGTGGCAGTTACTAATTGAGACCAAACATATCACACAATTATTAATTGAGACCAAACATGTGACAGTTACTAATTGAGACCAAACGTGTGACAGTTACTAATTGAGACCAAACATGTGACAGTTACTAATTGAGACCAAACATGTGACAGTTACTAATTGAGACCAAACATGTGACAATTACTAATTGAGACCAAACATGTGACAGTTACTAATTGAGACCAAACATGTGACACAATTATTAATTGAGACCAAACATGTGATACAATTATTAATTGGGACCAAACATGTGACAATTACTAATTGAAACCAAACATGTGACACAATTATTAATTGAGACCAAACATGTGACACAATTACTGAGACCAAACATGTGACAATTACTAATTGAGACTAAACATGTGACAGTTGTTACTAATTGAGACCAAACATGTGACAATTACTAATTGAGACCAAACATGTGACAGTTACTAATTGCGACCAAACATGTGACATTATTATTAATTGAGACCAAACATGTGACACAATTATTGATTGAGACCAAACATGTGACAGTTACTAATTGAGACCAAACATGTGACAGTTACTAATTGAGACCAAACATGTCACACAATTACCAATTGAGACCAAACATGAGACAGTTACTAATTGAGACCAAACATGTGACAGTTACTAATTGAGACCAAACATGTGACAGTTACTAGTTTAGACCAAACATGTGACACAATTACTAATTGAGACCAAACATGTGACAGTTACTAATTGAGACCAAACATGCGACAATTACTAATTGAGACCAAACATGTGAACATTACCAATTGAAACCAAACATGTGACAATTACTAATTGAGACCTAACATGGCTGCTTGAGTTTAATATTTCAAAAGAAGGGTTTCAGGATGATTATGCTTCAAATGAATGGGGAAAAAAAGAGTTCAACTGGTGGAGCTAGAGTCCCAATGTCACACTGTTGATCCATGGCTTTGCTGCATTTCCCTCATTAGAAAAAAGACATCAGTAATAGAATTTGTAAATTAAAATATATTCTATGTGAGATTGTAACTGTTCAAATGATTGAATGACCTTGAGCTAGTAGAATATTCTAGTATATACATGCTGTACATGGATATTTTGCATCAGCTTACCACAGTGATCATCTCATCTGTCTGTTCATTAGTCCATCCATCCATCTGCCCATTAGTCCATCCATCTGTCCATTAGTCCATCCATCAGTCTGTCCAATAGTCCATCCATCTGTCTATTAGTCCATCCATCTGTCCATTAGTCCATCAATCTGTCTGTCCATTAGTCCATCCATCTGTCTGCCCATTAGTCCATCCATCAGTCCATTAGTCCATCCATCTGTCTGTCCATTAGTCCATCCATCTGTCTGTCCATTAGTCCATCCATCTGTTTGTCCATTAGTCCATCCATCAGTCTGTCCATTAGTCCATCCATCTGTCTGTCCATTAGTCCATCCATCTGTCTGTCCATTAGTCCATCCATCAGTCTGTCCATTAGTCCATCCATCTGTCTGTCCATTATTCCATCCTTCTGTCTGTCCATTAGTCCATCCATCTGTCCATTAGTCCATCCATCTGTCTATCCATTAGTCCATTCATCAGTCTGCCCATTAGTCCATCTATCTGTCTGTCCATTAGTCCATCCATCTGTTTGCCCATTCATTCACACTTCTTGTTACAACCATAGCTTAACAACCCTTGCTTATAATTGTATGCCATTTGGTTGATGAATTACCTATTACATGTAGATGTGCCTTTTAAAGGTTTCACCATATCAGGCTGAATTATTGTAATTATTGCCCTTGTTCTGTGAGTTGTAAATCTCCACTACAGCAGATCTTTGATCCTGGTAACCAGAATAGTTAAGGAACCATTCAACATATTCTGATGCAATTTGGTGTGTACGTTGTCTCATAGACCTAGATGTACCTTTTATAGGTTTCGTCTCAACTCCATTTTGGATCGAATTACATGACATCACTATTTGCATATCTTCACAAAGGATGTTGTTTGTAACCGCCACAACTCAAGAAATATTCAACATATTCTGATGCTGTTTGGTATAAACGTATTCTTGCAATACCATTTTTGGGAATTTAGTCTAGTCTACTCCATTTTTGATATAGTTATAGCCCTTATTTATCAACTTCATATCTGTACATGGGATGTTGCTTGTAATCAGTAAAGCACAAGAACCATTCAACATATTCTGATGCAATGTGAAAAAAAAATTTATCTATTCCTTTTATGGGTTTTGTCTGACCCACTCCATTTTGGATATAGTTATAGCCCTTATTCATCAACTTCATGTACATGGGATGTTGCTTGTAATTGGTATTGCTCATGAACCATTCAACATATTCTGATGCAGTTTGATGTGAATATTGTTTTATAGACCATGATGTGTCTTTTATGGGTTTTGTCCCATTCATCTTGAACAGAGTTACAACCTTTGTATATTTTGTTCGAATGCAGAGCCTTGAGTGACATTGTCACTGTCAAGTTTTTTTTATACAACATTGTTGTCTTCTCTTTTTTTTCTTCATATGGAAAACTTGTTTCTTATTAAAAATTAGCATTTTGTAGGTATTGAAAACATAGTTAATATTTTTTTGAGCCCACTTTAGTGGGAAGTGAGTCATAACAGTTATTGTTTCCATTGGCAGCATCATTGTTATCGTCAATTCATTTTAAGTCGTGCTTTTTCACCCCTGTGACCTTGGATTCAGTCAAGAAAATGTGTGTTAAGGTTTTGGTCAAAGTTTTATTTATTTGCTTATATTTCCTAAACCTTTTGATGGATTTAGTTCATGCTTGGGATGAATCGGTATGAAGCTTACACAATTCATTCTGTGACATGCCCTTTCGTCCATGGGGTCAATGTCACAGTCATAGAAAATTTGCGTTCAAGTTTTGATTAAAGTTTTTTTGTTTGCTTATATTTCCTAAACAGTGCTTCATATTGATAGTATGCATGCACCATTCCTGCTTCATCTTTTTTGTTGGTGCACATGTTTTTATGGTCAGAGCTATTGTAATTAAATAACCCAGGACTTCTAACAATTTCATCTAATTCTAGCATAAAGATTATAAAATTTTGTACTAATGAAATGACATTATGGATTTCCCTAGTCTTGGTCACCTAGATGTTTGTTTTGTGTCTGACATTATAAAAACATATTGGAACCAACATCTTTGTGACGAAGACTAGAATATCCCACTATTGAGCTCTTCTACACATGGTGCATACTTCCGCAAATCATTCAATAATATCAATGGATTGTTAATCTTGACCTAAAAAGTATTCAAAATCTGAAATTGTGAAATAAATAAAGCAATTATTATTATTATTATTATTATTATTAGCTCTAATGGTCATAGACCAGAAGAGCTTATGGGATGGCCTGTTGTCCATTGTCTGTCATCCATCTGTTCATTAGCACAAATTTGTTATTTCTTCTCGTCCTAAACTATTTCAAGGATTGCTATGAAACTTTACACGGACAGTCTAAATTGAAAGTGTGCCAACCTGACCTTCAGTATGGCTGCCATGGTGTCCATCTTGAAAATCTTATTATCTCTACTCCTTCTGGATGGATGAAAATGGTGCAGATGTTAGATCCAATATGGTGGCTACAATGGCCATCTTGAAAATATTGTTATTGCTACTCCTGAATGGATGGTCATATTGACAGAGGTAATCCAAGAATATCAGAGATAGTTTCAACACTCAGCAGTCAAAAAGAAGAAACAGTCTGAACTTGGATTCCTGGAAATTCTTTCAGCCATTAGAGCATCAGTACCTTGAAGGGACTCTTGTTATTATTATTATTAAATAGCAGTGATGAACAAATCAATGAGATAGAATGAGAACCATGACTTTGTATGGAATGGCTAAGTGACACAAGTATGTATTTACAACATAACAGAATGGCCTGACAGTGAGCAATTTCTTCCTCCCAAAATTAGGGCAGGAATCAAATGGTATGTATGAATTGATGTATTTAATTCAGTCATATTGATAAAAATATATAATTAAAATAGCCATTTTCATTCTGCAAAAAATATCCACGTGTGAAAATGTTATTGAAAATTCAAGGTTTGCAATGTGCTGTTACTATTGAACATGGCCATATTCTCTATGATGACAGAAATTTATGTCAAAAGTAAAAAATGGTACAGAATAGGAATGAATCAATGAATGAATGAATAAATTAATAATGAATTCATTAAAATGAATAATCATGAACTAAGAATCAGATAAGATTGAAAATGTTCTGTGCAATATTGAAGCCTTTCATTCCAGAGCCACTCAGTCTCTGCAATATTGAAGCCTTTCATTCCAGAGCCACTCATACTCTGGTTGTAATAATTCTGAAAAATCACAGCATGTTTATTATTTTTTAATTATGTTTTAAAATGAATAGAGTAAACATTGATGTAAATATGTATTGATAAAAATATACAAGTCAAATAAATGTTTACATGTGAGTGAAATGTTTATAAATACACATATAAAATAGTGACTAAATGAACATGCACTGTATCATGTATGTAATTGGTACAAAAAATAATTCAACTTTACAATTTTTCCTAGACTTTTCCATGCAATCACTTTACATTTTGTTACTTATTATTATTTGTACACCCCAAAAAATTCACAATAAAAAATATACAAGAGATAGAAACAATACATATCATGGTAGAATACTGTATCTGATACCGTTCTTTAATTTATCTTGAATGTATAAAAGTAATATTTAAAAGGTACAATATATAAATTACTCAAAGTTTTATGTATGATATATTGTAACTGTAGATTATCTGGCATGTAATTACCACAGTTAATTATGATAAATTATCAGCAAGTACACTGGAATATTTACCCTATTTACATTCACTTAAAACGGGCTTAACATTACTAATTCCATAATGATGTTAATGATGCTGTTTGCATGGAATTTTAGACAGTAATTTCTGCCTTGTAAAATATGTAGGCCGACATTGAGTAGCAAGTAGACAGCGTTTGGAAATATCATACCTTGACGGAGACTGGTATATGAAGCTAATCTTGTTTGTCCCATAGTAAATTCCACAAAGTTGAATTCTTCACTATGCATAATACAGTTTGTGATTTTCACTGACAGTAATTAAGGAAGTGGTTGGATAAATTGTATTATTTTCACAAACCCAGACAAGCACATTCACAGAAAAGATGTTTTACTTAATGAGGACTTATCTGAATCGAATTATAACAATCCTTTTTCTGGAGTATATCACTACATATAGAAAATATAGAAATAATAACATTAATTTGTTGTTGAACCTGACTTATAAGCAAGCATAGATGGTCTTAAAGCTGACAGAGAATGCGCTATTTGGCCAATAGGAAGTTGTGTTACCACAAACCATGTGTACAGAACTAGTGCTTTTTTGTAATTATAATTTATTTTTTAAAAGTATTTTTGCATGTGAGTGTTGTAAATCTGAGATATGTTTATATACAACATAATGCATGTGAGCATTGTAAATCACTGATTTGTTAATATACAACATAATGCATGTGAGCATTGTAAATTGGTGATTTGTTAATATACAACATAATGCATGTGAGCATTGTAAATCAGTGATTTGTTAATATATAACATAATGCATGTGAGCATTGTAAATCAATGATTTGTTAATATACAACATAATGCATGTGAGCATTGTAAATCAGTGATTTGTTAATATACAACATAATGCATGTGAGCATTGTAAATTGGTGATTTGTTAATATACAACATAATGCATGTGAGCATTGTAAATCAGTGATTTGTTAATATACAACATAATGCATGTGAGCATTGTAAATTGGTGATTTGTTAATATACAACATAATGCATGTGAGCATTGTAAATCAGTGATTTGTTAATATACAACATAATGCATGTGAGCATTGTAAATTGGTGATTTGTTAATATACAACATAATGCATGTGAGCATTGTAAATTGGTGATTTGTTAATATATAACATAAATCTATAGGATACAAAATAATTGATAAGCTTTACCTTTCTGAATCTTACCGAGTCACATCTAAGATATAAATTAAGACTAACTTTTTACCAAATATATGCAAAATAAATAAGTAATATTTTAGAATGTACATATTGGTAAAAAAAAATCACAAGTTAGAAATGTAGAGCTTGGTATATTCATGTTTGGTGTATTCATGTTTGGATTCTGTTATCCATTGCCTTCACAAAATTGAACATATAAAGTAAAAGAATATTAGTCTGTTTCAATAGGTGTTCTGCACACTTTATTTTAACACTAGTAGATCATAGTGCAGTGTTCTATACACTTTGTTTTAACCCTAGTAGGTCACAGTGCAGTGTTCTACACACTTTGTTTTAACACTAGTAGGTCATAGTGCAGTGTTCTACACACTTTATTTTAACACTAGTAGATCATAGGTTAAGTGTTGTACACACTTTATTTTAACACTTGTAGGTCATATTGAAGTGTTCTGAATACTTTGTTTTAGCTTTAGCAGGTCATAGTGCAGTGTTCTGAATACTTTGTTTTAACACTAATAGGTCATAGTGCAGTGTTCTACACACTTTATTTTAACACTAGTATGTCATAGTACAGTGTTCTACACACTTTGTTTTAACACTAGAAGGTCATAGTGCAGTGATATATCACTATAATAGGCTGGTCTTTTCTGTGATTGACAGACCATGGGTAGATCTATCATAGCTTCATCAGAGATTCAAGGCAATGATAGACAGGCACTAATCAACAATTGCCTATTCATTACCTTTAAAGTCCAGTTTTTGTGGATGGATAATCATTATGTGTAGTCAGGTTGTTTATTTAAAATGTAGTGGATGAGATTTGTTCTGGAGTGTTTTTTAAAACCTTGCCTTCGCAAAATTGTAGGAAATGTTATACTATACCTACCAGTGTTGTAGCCATCATCACTGTTGTTGTAGCAAATGTTATACTGTACCTACCAGTGTTGGAGCCATAATCTCTGTTGTTGTAGCAAATGTTATACTATACCTACCAGTGTTTTAGCCATCATCACTGTTGTTGTAGCAAATGTTATACTATACCTACCAGTGTTGTAGCCATCATCACTGTTGTTGTAGCAAATGTTATACTATACCTACCAGTGTTGTAGCCATCATCACTGTTGTTGTAGCAAATGTTATACTATACCTACCAGTGTTGTAGCCATCATCACTGTTGTGGTAATCATCATCACTGACATAAAATCAAATATACACTTTTCATGTTTAGATTAGTTTCTCTGAGTCTTTCTTCTGCAGGAAATTGCAATATGCATGCAGCCTGAAGAGTACTACTGGTATACCACCATACCTAAAAGGAAGGCCACTGCGACCTACATCCACTACTTCATTTAACTTCTTTATAACTCCATATTGATCATTATGGGCTATTGGATATACAATCCTCAGGGATATCTACATGAATATATTGATGCAAGCTCTGTGCTTTCTTCATCTTTTAAAAGAATATTTGTGAAAATTGTAGTGTATATTGATTCATGTCGTATCTGTATACACTGAAGTTTTTAGAGAGATGTAATCAATTTTGAGCTTTCAGAATGTTCTTTTTGCTAAGTATCTTAAACATAAACAAATAATTTTTATTAATAGTGCACTTGCTAATTTGTATGTTGAGATTTTTGAAAAATTTCCACACCATGCAAATCATAATTTGTCAAATGATAGCTTCCGTTGTTGTAAGAAAAATATTGTAAATCAACCATTCTTTAATTAATTAAATTCAAAGCATAAACAAGAACAAGAACAACAACAACAACAACTTTATCCATGCCCCTTCTAACGTAAGTATAAACAAGAACAAGAACAACAACAAGAACTTTATCCATGCCCCTTCTAACTTAAGTATAAACAAGAACAAGAACAAGAACAACAACAACAACTTTATCCATGCCCCTTCTAACTTAAGTATAAACAAGAACAAGAACAAGAACAACAACTTTATCCATGCCCCTTCTAACTTAAGTATAAACAACAACATGAACAAGAACAACAACAACTTTATCCATGCCCCTTCTAACTTAAGTATAAACAACAACAAGAACAACAACAACAACAACTTTATCCATGCCCCTTTTAACTTAAGTATAAACAACAACAAGAACAACAACAACTTTATCCATGCCCCTTCTAACTTAAGTATAAACAACAACAAGAACAACAACAACTTTATCCATGCCCCTTCTAACTTAAGTATAAACAACAAGAACAACAACAACTTTATCCATGCCCCTTCTAACTTAAGTATAAACAACAAGAACAACAACAAGAACAACAACTTTATCCATGCCCCTTCTAACTTAAGTATAAACAACAACAAGAACAACAACTTTATCCATGCCCCTTCTAACTTAAGTATAAACAACAACAAGAACAACAACAAGAACAACTTTATCCATGCCCCTTCTAACTTAAGTAGAAAGTTGTCTGCCCTATGATCCTAAGTTAAAATGTATTGCATAAGGAAGAAAATATGGCAGTCACCTCTCTACCCCCCCCCCATTTGAGCTCTACTTGATGAGTTCAGTGTAGATCACTCTGCCATTAATCTGTGCCCACATAAATCATGAACCAGTTTATAACTTGTGAACCAGCTTAAGATCTATGGATCCCATATTTGTCCTTCAGTCTCTCTATTTGTCCATCCATCCATCACCAATTTCGTTGAGTTTTGTATGCAGCTTTATATTGATGAGATCTCAATAGCGTTTAATTTTTATGGTTCAACTGCATCATTTACATGACTTGTGCCCCTTGATTGACTGTCTCCCTGACTTGGGTTTCTGCAATGTAACTTTTCCAAGGTTTTTCGGATTTCAATTAGGTCTAGTATGGGGTTTTATATTGATGAGACAATAATGAGTTTGATTTTCATCATTTCACGGCATCATTTACAGGAGTTATGGCCCTTGATTGCCTGTCCTCCTGATTTTGATACTGCAACATAACTTTACCATGGTTTGTTGGATTTCAACCAAATTTGTTATTGGACTTGATCCTGATAACACTTTGAATAAGTTCAGTTTCCAGGAGTTATGACCCTTGATTGCCCATCCTCGTAACTTTGGTTTCTGCAGCATTGCTGTGGCAAGAATTGTTGGAATTCAATCAAATTTGGCATGCAGCTTTATACTGAGGAGATCTTGAATAAGTTTAATTTCCAACATTCCTCATTATCATTTACAAGAGTTATAGTCCCTAATTGCCCATTCTTTGGTTTCTGCACTGTAGCTTTTAGAAATGTTGGATTTCAACCATATGTTTCTTGCACCTTTATATTGACAAGACCTTGAATGAATTGGATTTCCAGCATTCCACATCATTCATATACCATCCCCTGATTCTCCATTTTTCTACAACACATTAGTTCCTCAATTTAAGGCACAGCTAAGCAAATTGTAATGACTGGGACCCTCTGTGTTAATAGCTGTTGTTATTATTGGATTTCAACCAAATTTGGTATGCAACTTGATATTGATAAAACATTGGATAAGTTTGATTATCAGCCTTCTACATCACATCGTCTTTTAACAAATTTATTGCTCCTAATTTTCAGACCCATCCACTTTCTTCCTGCTCAATAAATTCCTTATTTGTTGATTTCAACCAAATTTGACATGTAGCTTGATATTGGTAAGACCTTGGCTGAATTCCATTGTAAGCATTTTGTGTCAACATTTAACATTTACAGCCCCTGACTGTCAGGCACACGCACATTTATTTCTGCACAATAACTCCCATAATTATTATTGGATTTCAACTATACTTTATATGAAGCTTGATATTGATGAGGCCAACAAAAATTGGGGGACTTCAATTCCTGAATTTGCTTGTTAATAGACTAATCATCTCCAGCTGTTCACAATACATGAAAGGCACAATCACAGTAACATCAGAGTGTGAGTTAAAAATCACGCACCATAGACAAGCTCCTAAGTTTTTTGCCTTTTTGCTAATTTGTTAATTGTTGTTCAAAAATTTGCAAAGTTATTTCAAAATAACTGTCTTTTCTTTCTTTTTCCCCTCAATTAGTATTTCAATCTGGATGTGTGTTCCAGAACCATTCAACTGGCATGTACTGACTGTCCTTATTAGTATAAACAAATGGAGTTGTACTCTGTCACTGCCATATGCTGTCAGCAAAGAAGTATATGCTGAAATTTACAATCACTATCATGAGGAATTAACTAATGTCAATGTATTCATGGGTTTTGCTCCACTCCAGTGATTTATAAGTTTAGGAGTGTAATTCTTGCTGTAGAACTTTAGTTTTTTTAGTTTGTTTATAACAGATATATATCCTCTTATCTTGCAAGGGAGGCAACTCCAAATTTATTGATAATGGAATTTGTGAGTACTGCATGTCAGCTTGTTTTATTACAAGTCTCGCATCGGTTGACTTTTATTTACTTCCAAAGATCTAATATACATTAATGTTAAAATTCATCGAATGAATATTTGTGTTAGACAGTGGAGATTATGATTCTAATGTATCAACAAAAGTTTAAGCACCTCACCCCACCCCCTACCAGCCCCTTTTCCCTAAATGTTAATCAAAATTCGAGCCTCCCTTGCTTTCTCGTTCCCTTGTATATGCCAGGGCTGATGTGTATAGACTTTTTCACCAGTGAATTATTAAAAAAATGATCTAAAAACCTCTGCAATATATCTAAAAACCTCCGCAATGACCAACAAACTTGAAAATATGTTTAAGAAGAAATGTAAGTCATCAAAGGTTTTGTTAACGAACATGTTGTTCAACAGTAAATAATGTAGTTTAAAGAAATTTGTGTCAGCATTATCAATACGTCAGCCTGATGTGTAATGTTGTGTAATGTGCAGTACAACCAAATCATGTAAAATTTGGCTTTTTCATAGCAATGCCACATTGAATGTGAAAATCATCCATACTTTAAGAAAAGAATTAATAGAAAAGTCCTACTAAAGCAAAAA
Source organism: Margaritifera margaritifera (assembly GCA_029931535.1). Classification (NCBI taxonomy): domain Eukaryota; kingdom Metazoa; phylum Mollusca; class Bivalvia; order Unionida; family Margaritiferidae; genus Margaritifera; species Margaritifera margaritifera. The sequence continues at coordinate 1,164,078 of JAQPZY010001497.1, forward strand.
TGTAGAAATATGTAATTTGATTTGAAGGGGTAGTTCATGCATCACTGACAGCCATGTTGCTGTTGACCATGACATCACTAACTAGTTTGGTTTCTGTGAGTACATGAGTGGCTGATCAAGCCAGTATGTGTTTTGAAATGTATTTGGCACACTGGACATTTTTGTTTTGAACTGTCTTTGGCATGCTGGACAGGAGATGCCACTTGGGGTTGCTGGATCAACAGAGGATGTGCTGCAGTTCTGAGATTTATGCTGCTTGCGCTTTTGCACTGCCTTTGCAATTCTTCTCAGTTCAAAGTCTGTAGTTCCAGTATGGATGAGACTGCACCAGGTGGAGCGATCCTGTGCATAATCTTCCCAAGACTCAGGGTCAGAGTTTAAGCATTTCAAGGATGACTTGAGGGAATCTTTGAAGCATTGCTTCTGACCACCCTGAGATCGCTTTCCCTCCTTCAGCTCGCTGTAGAAGGTCTTATTTGGTAGTCAATCTTCTGACAACCTGGTGACGTGGTCTGCCCATCTCACCTGTGATTTGATCAGCAGAGTGTGGATGCTTGGAATCCATGCCTGTGTGAGAACCTCAGTGTCTTGGACCCTGTCCTGCAATCTTGTCCTCATCAGTTTTCTCAGTCAGCCAATGTAAAAATTATTCAGATTCTTGGCATAGTGTCTGTACACCGTCGAGGTTCCACATGCATACAGCAGGGTTGGCAACATAGTGGCTTTGTAGACCTTCAATTTTTTTGCAGACTGATGCCACTGAGCTCCCACACAATTGCACGTAGTCTGCCAAAGGCCATGCTTGCTTTAGCAATGCTGGCATTGGTTTAATCTTTGATGTGGGCTGCACATGACAGTGTAGTGCCGAGATAGGTGAACTTGTCCACTGCCAGTATGGTTTGGTCATTTACTGTGATGGTAGGCTTTTTATAAGGCTTTCCTGGTGTAGGTTGGTGCATCACCTCTGTCTTTTTGATACTGGTTGTGAGATCGAAATTGTCACAAGCTGAAGAGAAATGGTCCACACTCTTTAGCATGTCAGACTCATATTTGGCATTCAGGGAATAGTCGTCAGCAAATAGATCATGAACAGTTACTTCCTGTAACTTCGTCCTTGCCGTAGTCTTTCCAGATTGAAGAGCTTGCCATCAGTCTGGTATCTGAAGTCAATCCCAGTGTCATAGTCACAGAATGCATCAGTAAGCATGGCAGAGAACATCATACTGAAGAGGGTTGGGGCCAACACACAGCCTTGCTTGACTCCATTGGTGACTGGGAATGGTTTAGATGATTCACTGTCGTCCATGACATGAGCAAGCATGCCATTATGGAATTGCTGAACTATTATGATGAATATTCGGGGCAACCAAAGTTTGCCATAATCTTCCAGAGGCCCCGTGACTGACTGACTGTCAAAAGCTTTCGTCAGGTCGATGAATGTTGTGTACAGGTTGGAGTTCTATTCCTGGCATTTCTCGATGATTTGACAAGATGGAAACACCATGTCTGTGGTCCCTCGTCCTTTCCAGAAGCCACACTAACTCTCAGGCAGGAGCTCTTGATCAATGTGATGCACAAGGTGATTCAGCAGAATTCTGGCAAGGATATCTCCATCTATAAACAGCAAGTAGATGCCCTGATGGTTGTCGCAGGACTGTCTGTTGCCTTTCTGTTTGTACAAGTTTGTAATGGATGCATCATTGCACTCCTGGAGTATAGTTCCTCGAGTCCACATTGACTGGAAGAGTTCAGTCAGTTTCTGTGCCATGTGTAATTTTCCAGCTTTGTAGACTTCTACTGGAATAGCATAAGCTGTAGGTGCTTTGCCATTTGACAACAGATCAATTGCTTTCTCATTTTCAGTCAGCATTTCAGGATCAGCAAGTGATATGTTGATTTCCTCTTGGGGCAGTCAATCATTTGCCAACTCACTGATCGATGATTGTTGATTGAGGATGTTGTTGAACTGTTCTGCCCATCTTTGTAGAATCTTTTCTTTGTCAGTGAGCAGTGTGGTGTTGTCAGCGCTCAGTATTGGAGATGTTCAAGATGACTGTGGTATGTAGATTGTGTTCAGTGCATCATAGAAGTACTTCATGTCATTCCTGTCTGCATAGGACTGAATTTCATCTGCCTTATTGCTCAGCCATGAGCCTTGCAACTCTCTGATGATGAAGTGCTGTCATCTAAACAAGCCTTATGTAGCTGATGTTTCTCATTCAGCCATGTGTATGTTCATTTACATGGTTACCGATTTTGTGAACATTTACAGGCAGCAAACTAAACTAGACCATTTACACATGTAAACATTGCAGCCTTAGTTACATGCAGGAATTGAACACTGACATTGATTTTTGTAACAAAGGGGAGAAAACTGCTGACCAGGGGTTACAAAGAAACTGACCCAAGGTAAAAAAAACTGCTAACCAGAGGTTACAAAGACACTGACCCAAGGTCAGAAAAGTGCTAACCAGGGGTTACAAATACACTGACCTGAAGCCAGAAATCTGCAGATCAGAGGTTACAAGACACTGAACCAAGGTCAGAAAACTAGACACTGACCCACTGAAGAGCAATGGTAGCAAAGGAACGCCAATGTTGGTTTACTTGCACATTACTTTTCTTTACTGAATCAAATATAGGTAATCACATTTGGCTGAATGTTCGCAGACATATTCGTTTTGTACAGAAAATATTCTATAAGGTAACCGACTTAAGCATTCATCTGCTACCATCACTCTTCAACCAACTGAAATGGTGCCCTACAGACTTTGAAGAGCGCAACCATCTGATTGCACTTGGATATCATACATGTTAACCTCCCGGCAGAGAGGGTTTTCATCTTGACATGAGAGCTGTCTTCCATCCCTCCAGTCGCTCACTGAAATCTCCCATGTATGCAAAATGTATCATTGAAAAAGGTAATTTTTTCCATTTTTTTGACACCATGCTTCCAGTGTAGTATATCTACACTAATACTGCCTGTGATCATGTGACTGTGAATGGGCTTAAGCAGGGCAAGACAATATAGTTGCTAATTTCAAACAGCATAAAACAACTAACATCCCTTTGATTCTGTTGGCAGGGTCGGTTGGCTTCAGTGTTTGAAGTTTGTTGACATGGATTATACTATGTGTGATCAGAAGTAATTCCGAAAGGATTAAAGAGATTAATTCATTAGGGCTGGATTACTAAAGTGCTCAGTCAGCATATAACAATTAACATTACTTTGATTCTCCTCTAAGTAGGTTCTGTTTCTGTGCTTAAAATTGTCGAGATGGATTTGAGTCTATACTATGTGTGATCAAAGCTAATTTAGAAAGGATTAAAGATGTTAATTGATTATGGTTGGATTACTAAAGAGCTCAAGTGGCATAAAACAGAGTCAGGGTCGGTTTGACTTTGGTGTTTAAAATTTGTCAAGATGCCTAAGCATGCATTATCTCCCATTGCAGAGACACCAAAATATCACACGAAATTCAGTGATGGATAGAGACGGGAATTTCAGTGGTTGGAATTAGATCAAAGGACATGATTATGCATTCTGCCCTTCATGTAAAGCTGATTTTAAAATCTGCTATGGTGGCAAGAATGACATTACACATCATTCAGAAAACCCATCTCATATATATACTTCAGTAAGGAAAATGGTATTACAGTAAGCATAGTACAACTAAAGCAATTAGACTTTAATATACAGTAAGCATAGTACAACTAAAGCAATTAGACTTGAACGGTATTACATTAAGCATAGTACAACTAAAGCAATTAGACTTCAATCTGTGCAATTACAGTAAGCATAGGACAACTAAAGCAATTAGACTTGAATGGTATTACATTAAGCATAGTACAACTAAAGCAATTAGACTTCAATCTGTGCAATTACAGTAAGCATATGACAACTAAAGCAATTAGACTTCAGTCTGTGCAATTACAGTAAGCATAGTACAACTAAAGCAATTAGACTTTAATATACAGTAAGCATAGTACAACTAAAGCAATTAGACTTCAATCTGTGCAATTACAGTAAGCATAGGACAACTCGAGCAATTAGATTTCAATCTGTGCAATTACAGTAAGCATAGTACAACTCAAGCAATTAGACTTCAATCTGTGCAATTACAGTAAGCATAGCACAACTCGAGCAATTAGATTTCAATCTGTGCAATTACAGTAAGCATAGTACAACTCAAGCAATTAGACTTCAATCTGTGCAATTACAGTAAGCATAGGACAACTCGAGGCAATTAGAATTCAGTCTGTGCAATTACAGTAAGCATAGGACAACTCGAGGCAATTAGACTTCAACCTGTGCAATTACAGTAAGCATAGGACAACTCTAGCAATTAGGCTTCAATCTGTGCAATTACAGTAAGCATAGGACAACTCGAGCAATTAGACTTCAATCTGTGCAATTACAGTAAGCATAGGACAACTCTAGCAATTAGACTTCAATCTGTGCAATTACAGTAAACATAGGACAACTCGAGCAATTAGACTTCAATCTGTGCAATTACAGTAAGCATAGGACAACTCAAGCAATTAGACTTCAATCTGCAATTACAGTAAGCATAGGACAACTCACGCAATTAGACTTCAATCTGTGCAATTACAGTAAGCATAGGACAACTAAAGAAATTAGACTTCAATCTGTGCAATTACAGTAAGCATAGGACAGCTCAAGCAATTAGACTTGAATCTGTGCAATTACAGTAAGCATAGGACAACTAAAGAAATTAGACTTCAATCTGTGCAATTACAGTATGCATAGGACAACTAAAGCAATTAGACTTCAATCTGTGCAACAGTGTCAATATGGGGTGCCAACTATGTGAGCTGATATTCTTTAAAATTTGGCCTCCAGTTTGACCCCGGAACACATTACATGGTGCCACTTGTTGAAGCAGTAAGACGTTGACCCTTCCCCATCATGCATATAGGGTTGACATCTTACATCGTAGGACTAAACTTTTATTCAGAATAAACTACTGCATAAATTGATCTATCACTTACAGCTTGCGGTTTATGCTGTTTCTAAAAATAGCTTAAATAATGGGAGCAAATTTTGGCACCAACAGAAACAGTTCTTGCCAACCACTTTTATGTCATTGAATTCAATTCATTTTAGTCATTTCTTTATTTTAATCAGTCATTTCATTTTTACTTTTTTGTACTTAATTGTCTCAGATGTAACAGTAATGTAAAGATGCACCTTTGATCTAGAAATAATATCAGAACTTCCATCAGTGGCTATCCAAATAGTTACAAACTGGTGGATCTCAAAATAAGATTAAGTTGTAATTATCCATGGAATAAATGTTAAGTTGTAATTATCCATGGAATAAATGCCAAGTTTTAATTATCCATGGAATAAATGTCAAGTTGTAATTATCCATGGAATAAATGTCAAGTTGTAATTATCCATGAAATAAATGTTTGTAATTATCCATGGAATAAATGCATGTGCTACATATAATTTATTGTTAATTTAATTCTTACATGTATACATTTATTTATTTAGCTATCCATAACAGATACATGTAGTAAAATAAGCATTCGTTATTATTTGCCCTTATTTATCTTATATATAAGTGTGCACGTGTGAACGCAACGTTTTATAAACAAAATGAATTCATTATGATTTAGGTCTACTTTTAAAATAAACGTGTTTACATCTTCATGTTGATTACTGCCCTTTTGAAATAAACATGTTTGCATCTTCATGTTGATTACTGCCCTTTTAAAATAAACATGTTTACATCTTCATGTTGATTACTGCCCTTTTAAAATAAACGTGTTTACATCTTCATGTTGATTACTGCCCTTTTAAGATAAACGTGTTTACATCTTCATGTTGATTACTGCCCTTTTAAAAAATAAATGTGTTTACATCTTCATGTTGATTACTGCCCTTTTAAAATAAACATGTTTACATCTTCATTTTGATTACTGCCCTTTTAAAATAAACATGTTTACATCTTCATGTTGATTACTGCCCTTTTAAAATAAATGTGGTTACATCTTCATGTTGATTACTGCCCTTTTAAAATAAATGTGTTTACATCTTCATGTTGATTACTGCCCTTCAGACTTTTTTGAAAGGCACTAAAGGCTATGAAAATGTACAAGTAATTTAAATTTTACAAAATTTTTTGGGAACCATGAAAAGAACTGGTTGTGATTGAGAACTTATTGGATGCCAGTACATTTAATATGTTGAAAATAACACCTCCCCACACCCTCCACCCTCCTATGGAACCCCATTTGATAAAATAAAGAAGTGAAAGGTGATATGATAGGGCTCAGTGATATGCAGTAAAACTTGTGAATGGAGAAGTACAAAGGTCAGCTTCTCCAAGTCAGGTCAACTTCTGTTCTGCCAGACAGGTGAGGCTTGGAATTTATTTGGCTGTAAGCATGGGCAATTACCACTCAGTAAAAAAGTAAAATAGGTCAGCTGGCAAGTGGAAATATGCTGCTGATGAATTAGGTATAAGTTCATGTACAAGAGCCATGCATTTATATGAAAACAGGATAGGGGGTCATTACAGTATAATTCCTTCTACCTGTCATTTTAGGCTAACATCATAGACCCTTATCTGCTGGTGTATTATCTGATAATCTGGTTCTATTTTCTTTGCAGATGGGTGAATATGATACAGGGGTACATTGAGATTTTATGTTCATGATGAAATATCATCAACTTGCTTTTCTTTCTTTTAGTAAGAATGTATACCTGATCAATTTTCACATCCAAAACAGAATGAATTGAAGGTAACTCTCAAGTGGGCATGGGGTTGGGGGGTGGGGGGATACATTTATGATAGGTGAATGCTTTATTTCCTATGTTAATTGGGGCCTTTTATTTCATGATACCTTAGTTTTGGTCATCATTTTCAATATATAATGCCTTTGCTGTTCTTTCCTCTATATTTTAGTTTTACATATATTTTTCTCATTGATCCATTTAATCAAAGAGGGCCTCATGGGAGTACTGTCATGGATGAGCTACCATTTATAAATAAATTATTATTATTATTATTATTATGTAAAATTTTTGACTTCTATCCTTTATGAAATGTTCAAATATCACTTTCTTTTCTCCCCACATAAGCTAGCTTAACATATTACCTTGCAGTGTTTTCAGGGGCTATATACAATGTGTTTAGGAGTTAAATACAATGTTTTCAGGGGCTATATACATTGTGTTCAGGAGTTAAATACAATGTTTTCAGGGGCTATATACATTGTGTTCAGGAGTTAAATACAATGTTTTCAGGGGCTATATACAATGTGTTCAGGAGTTAAATACAATGTTTTCAGGGGCTATATACAATGTGTTCAGGAGTTAGATACAATGTTTTCAGGGGCTATATACATTGTGTTCAGGAGTTAAATACAATGTTTTCAGGGGCTATATACAATGTGTTCAGGGGTTAGATATAATGTTTTCAGGGGTTAGATACAATGTTTTCAGGATTAGATATAATGTTTTTCAGGGGTTGGATACAATGTTTTCAGGATTAGATATAATGTTTTCAGGGGTTAGATACAATGTTTTCAGGATTAGATATAATGTTTTTCAGGGGTTGGATACAATGTTTTCAGGATTAGATATAATGTTTTCAGGGGTTAGATACAATGTTTTCAGGATTAGATATAATGTTTTCAGGGGTTAGATACAATGTTTTCAGGATTAGATATAATGTTTTCAGGGGTTGGATACAATGTTTTCAGGATTAGATACAATGTTTTCAGGGTTAGAGACAATGTTTTCAGGATTAGATATAATGTTTTCAGGGGTTAGATACAATGTTTTCAGGATTAGATATAATGTTTTCAGGGGTTAGATACAATGTTTTCAGGGGTTAGATACAATGTTTTCAGGATTAGATATAATGTTTTCAGGATTAGATACAATGTTTTCAGGGGTTAGATACAATGTTTTCAGGATTAGATATAATGTTTTCAGGGACTATATACATTGTGTTCAGGAGTTAAATACAATGTTTTCAGGGGCTATATACAATGTGTTCAGGAGTTAAATACAATGTTTTCAGGGGTTAGATACACTGTTTTCAATGGCGAGATACAATGTTTTCAGGGGTAAGATACAATGTTTTCAGGTTTAGATGCAATGTATTCATTGGCAAGATACAGTGTTTTCATGGATTAGATACAATGTTTTCAATGGTGAGACAATGATTTCAGGGGTTAGATACAATGTTTTCAGAAGTTAAGTAGAGTGTTTTCAGGAGTGAAGTACGGTGTTTTCAGGAGTTAGATACAATGTTTTCAGGGGTTAAATATAGTGTTTTCAGGGGTTAATATAGTGTTTTCAGGGGTTAAGTACAGAGTTTTCAGGGATTACATACAGTGTTTTCAATGGTGAGATACAATGTTTTCAGGAGTTAGATACAATATATTCAGATTTTAAGTACAATGTTTTCAGGAGCTAAGTACAGTGTTTTTAGGGGTTAAGTAAATGTTTTCAGGGGTTAGATACAATGTTTTCAGGGGTTAAGTACAGTGTTTTCTGGGGCCAGGTACAATGTTTTCAAGGGTTAGATACAATGTTTTCAGTGGAAAGATACAATGTTTTCAGGGGAAAGATACAATGTTTTCAGGGGAAAGATACAATGTTTTCAGGGGAAAGATACAATGTTTTCAGGGGAAAGATACAATGTTTCGAAGGGTTAGATAGAATGTTTTCATGGGTTAGATACAGTGCTTTCAGGGATGAACTACAATAATTTGCAAGTTTTAATTGTTCAACGAAACAGAATCTGTTCAAAATCAAATGTTCAATTTCATGATTTATAGTAAAAGCAAAATAATTAATTGTGCAATTCAGACTTAAATAATTCAAATGACTTAATCCATGTATGTATGTATGCATGCATGCATGCATGCATGCATGTATGTATGTATGTATGTATGTATGTATGTATGTATGTATGTATGTATGTATGTATGTATGTATAAATATTTCATGGCACATCAATACATGAAAGGTTATATTGTGCCAAGACAATTCGAGAAAAGTGTCTTGGCCTTAGAAACACCCTGGTGGTCGACCTGGCCTATTTTGGGCAGTACTTGAACCCATACCTGTCTGGTTGTGAGTCCATCATACTAATCACTGAGCCATCATAGCTCCTTAGTGCCTGAGTCCAGCATACTAATCACTGAGCCATCATGGCTCCTTAGTGCCTGGGTCCAGCATACTAATCACTGAGCCATCATGGCTCCTTAGTGCCTGAGTCCATCATACTAATCACTGAGCCATCATGGCTCCTTAGTGCCATTGTAAAACTTCTCTTTTTTGCTGGGTCACAGCACTTAAAGTTTATTTTCTGCAGTGTATTTGAATATTGTATGATGCTTAATGTTGATAAGTATTTGGTAATGGGGATATATGATCTGCATCTACTTGATACATGATATGGCAGCTGATATGTATCAACTTGATACATGCTATGGCAGATGATATGTATCTACTTGATGCATGCTGTTCAAAAGACAACTTGTCTTGCTCTGTAAAAGATGAGTTGATCTGATTAGTACATGTACCAGTTATACCCATCTTATGTAAATGTCTTTCACTAAAATCTGATGCATGTTTTGTATAAGTCAGCAACCTCTAATAATCAGTTCTTTTTGCAATATCTATAATGCTAAAATTCCAGAGTGCATTAAGTGCATTATGTATGTCACTATTACTCCTCCTAGATGCAAACAACTCAAATCTCTGTTCTCTCTCAAACATCCCCCCACATATTGTAGTTGAACAAGCAGAATTATCACCAGATTTTCAAGTGTGTGTAATTAATTATAATGCTGAATTCTGGTCCAGTCATTCAGTTTAGTTTGGGGCACTTGATTTAGAGTTCTGAATGATATAGACTCAGTAATTTTGGAAAAAATTATTCTGTAACGGACACTTTTTTCCAGTTCCATGCAAGCAGGTTTTACATACAGGCCTGATGACATAACAGAGTGACAGAGTGTGAGAATAAATACATGCAAGCAGGTTTTACATACAGGCCTGATGACATAACAGAGTGACAGAGTGTGAGAATAAATACATGCAAGCAGGTTTTACATACAGGCCTGATGACAGAGTGACAGAGTGTGAGAATAAATACATGCAAGCAGGTTTTACATACAGGCCTGATAACAGAGTGACAGAGTGTGAGAATAAATACATGCAAGCAGGTTTTACATACAGGCCTGATGACAGAGTGACAGAGTGTGAGAATAAATACATGCAAGCAGGTTTTACATACAGGCCTGATAACAGAGTGACAGAGTGTGAGAATAAATACATGCAAGCAGGTTTTACATACAGGCCTGATGACAGAGTGACAGAGTGTGAGAATAAATACATGCAAGCAGGTTTTACATACAGGCCTGATGACAGAGTGACAGAGTGTGAGAATAAATACATGCAAGCAGGTTTTACATACAGGCCTGATGACAGAGTGACAGAGTGTGAGAATAAATACATGCAAGCAGGTTTTACATACAGGCCTGATAACAGAGTGACAGAGTGTGAGAATAAATACATGCAAGCAGGTTTTACATACAGGCCTGATGACAGAGTGACAGAGTGTGAGAATAAATACATGCAAGCAGGTTTTACATACAGGCCTGATGACAGAGTGACAGAGTGTGAGAATAAATACATGCAAGCAGGTTTTACATACAGGCCTGATGACAGAGTGACAGAGTGTGAGAATAAATACATGCAAGCAGGTTTTACATACAGGCCTGATGACAGAGTGACAGAGTGTGAGAATAAATACACATTTCCAGAAAGCGAAGTATAGGAGTTTATTTATTAAATAAAGCTGACCACAAAAGACATTAATGTGAATTGAAACTATTTAGTCAGTGAAAGGTATAAATATATAAAATTATATTTCAAAGCAGAAAGAACAGAATTCAGAGCAAAATCAGTATTTACAAATTTGATTTGATTATTCACTTGATTTGGTCTCAAGGGAACAGGGTTCCACCTCATTGCCCAACTGGAAATCAAGTGCACTCATTATCTCCAGCATGGTTTCTGGCCTATGCAATTTACTTGAGTTATCTTGGCTGTCCATTTTCAGACAGCATGAATTACTGAGATTAATGACAGTTTGATGCATAAATATTTCTTGCATTTAGATACCATATTTAAGCCTGAAACAACTAGATGCATACTATGTATGGAGATTACTGAGTGTGGAGTGTGATCTCAGTCTCAGCAAATGGTAGTTACCAACTTAATGACCATAACCTGCTACTTGTATAATAATAATAATAATAATAATAATAATAATTCTTTATTTAACGAGGGTAGCTCAATTAGATTACAGATGTATCTAGTCTCCCTTGAGGCCCTCAGCTATTCTAAAACTAAAAACACAGATTACCATGCACAGAGACAAGACAGTTGGAGTAGAGACAGGAGATGTTACAAGGTATGCTGACATGTAAAGGTCAATTAAAAATAATGTTTCAAATGTTTGAGATATTTTTCTTTAAAACTTGTATTCTCAGTACCTATTCAGCCTGTGTTTGTTTAGTTTCCTCTATTCACCCAATCCAAGGAAAATGGTCCAAATTCAGAAAAAAAAGTCATTAAATTTTAAAGTTTAGGAAAATGGACACTTTTTAAAGTTTTCTGATAAATATACATATTCAGCCTTTAAATACGAAAATGACCCAAAAATGGCAATTTTTTAAATATATATGGGAATGAGGCACACATTGCTCGTTGTCTGGTTATGGATGTTATACATTACAGAAGTTATATTTTCTTTTAATGTCAGCAATGATTTTTATTTCTCTTCTAATCATTTGACAAAAATTCATAATGTATTGACAATTTTAACTTTCTGATATGGACAACTATGATTTTATTTTGTAAGTAATAATATGTGGCCCATAAACATTTTCTGTGTTATTAATTAGTTACGGTGACATTTTTAAGCAACCAACAGAAAAATGTTATGGATGTTATAGGCTGTTCAGCAACAACAATAAAACTGAAACAAAAAATTCAAAAAAACATACATAGTGCATGTATAGGGCATTTATGAGATTTCAAGATGGTATTACATCGCAAAAACGTCAAACAGACACATAATTTATGCAATTTAACTATGCTTTTTTAAAGCTAAACTGCTGTAGTTGCTCATGTGACAGGCAAAAAACTACATATTTGCAGCTTTTGATTCATTTGCATATAGAAAAGATAAATAAAGTATATATTTTATTGTATTTAAAAATATTAATAAATGCCATAACTTTCATTTAAAAGTTAATTTATGACAATATATTCTATCACTTTTTTCTCTGCAAATGAAAACCATCAGCAATGGAATAAAACCTTAGTTGGACCATTTTTCTTGGATTGGGTGTATTGTGTTGTTAGCATTGATTTTTTTTGATGGCCAGTGTCATTGGTTGGGTCTTTTCTATTTTTGTTTTTAACATTGATATGATGGCCAGTGTCATTTGGTTGGGTCTTCTCTCTTTTTGTTGTTAGCTCTATTTTTCATAGACCAAGACAGCTTTTGGGATGGTCAGGCATCTGTTGTCTGTTGTCCATCGGTCCATTAGCAAAAGTTTTTTGTCACTACTCCTAAACAACCGGGAGGATTGCAATCCCATGCCTGGTTGGTCCTAAATGAAAATAGTGCTGCTTGGCATCCAATATGGCTGCCATAGTGGCCATCTTGAAAATCTGGTTGTTGCTATTCCTCCTGAATGGATGGTTATATCAACATTGGTTTTTCACTTAAAGACTTCTTATGATGTCTGGTAGGTCCTAAATGAAAATGGTGCTGATCTGAAGTCCAATATGGCCACCACAGCTGCCAGCTTGAAGATCTTGTTATTGCTATTTCTCCTGAATGGAAAGTCATATTGACATGTGATTTAACCAGAAATTTTTTTATGATGTCTGGTTGGTCTTATAATGAAAATGGTGTCGATCTGATGTCCACTATGGCTGCCAGAGTGACCACCTTGAAAATCTTATTATTGCTTCTCCTTGAATGGATGGGAATATTAATATGGGTTTCTTGCCAAAAGACTTATGAAGTCTAGTTCGTTGTGAATGAAAATGGTGCCTATTTGATTTTCAATATGGCTGCTACAGTGGCTATGTTGAAAATCTTGTTATTGCTACTCCTCCTGAATGAAAAGTAATGTCGCCATGGGGTTTTCACCAGAAGACTTCTGTCTTGTTGGTCCTAAAAAAATATGGTGCCACTTGCACATCAATATAACCACCACAGTGGCTATCTTGAAAATCTTGTTATTGCTATTCCTTCTCAATGGATGGTTGTACAGTAAAACCTGTCATGAGAGACCGCCCCTTCTGCCAGCAAAAAGCAGTCTCTCAAGACAGGTGGTCTCTCATAACAGGGTTGAACAAAAAGACCAGTTTCCAAGGTCGAAATTCAGCACTGTTTAAGAGGGAAAAATAAGCACAATCATGTACATTTATTGTATTCTTTGTTCATAGTTCTTGTTAAAATATTGCATGCATTAATCTGAAAATAATTTTAAATAGTAATAAAGATATACATCTATCATTAAACATGAATCACATTTATATTTGAAGATCACACTTACATGTACTAGTATTAGCTTACGAGTTCGTTTCTAATTGACTCCTTGTCTTTTAGAACACCCTAAATTTGAGTTTTACCGACGTTTCAAGTGGCTGCTATGTTGCAAAACGGTCTCCCATTTTTCACTTCTTTCAATTACATTAATTCTTTCCTCCAATGTTAGAATTTGTTTCTTTTTCATTGGAGGTTCTGCCATTGATAATTAAAGTGCTAGGTGTTAATGTTATAAGGGATCAATTGTAATAACGACTGTAGCGGTTTTGATCAGGCTTTGGGGAAATATGGAATACATATACAGTGTATATGTACCAATGAATGAAATAAAAAGACACAATTAATTTATCCAGAAACAGAATACATTTATTTAGAGACAAAAGTCAAAGACTTTATTCACCGACGATACAAAGGGATTAACTCTATAAACAGGGGGTGTAACTGGCTGCACAAAGGTGAACAGATGACGGTTTGGTGTGTGGACTGTAATCTCTGTAACAGCAAAAACACCCCAACAAACAACACAAGCCTTTCACAATGACAATCGAATCGGGAAAACGATTCTCACCTACTGGTATTAAAGACAAAGACCTCATTCACCCCAGGCATTACGGATTAACTCCAAAGAAAAATGATGTATGCGACCGCTATATTGACTTTGGCACTACAATGGCAGTTAGTGACATGTACTTTAGTCTGGTTTACAGTCTAGAACAAAGGAAACTACAAGCATGACCTGCAAAAGTTAGAAAACCAGTAGCCAGTCTAATTTGTTTTTATAATTTTTGTTGTTGTTAGAACAGTCTTTACTTTGGAAGCGGTTGTTGTTACAAAGGATAGAATAAATGTCAGTGGTGTTTGTCTCAGTTCTCGCGATCATAGCAGTATTATTTTAGAACAAGCAACCATACGTAATTTCGCGGGAAATCCTATGGATCATACTTTTGTCTCGCAGAAATAGCCGAGGTATTTCCGAATGAGCAATCGGCATGTACTCTAGTCTGGTTTACAATCTATAACATATGACACTACATGCATGACCTGTACAATTCAAGAAACCGGTAGCCAGCCTAATTTGTTTTTAAGTTTTTGATTTTGTTTTTAAAGTCTTTGCTTCTTAAGCGATCATGGTTACAAAGAGTTAAATAAAGGTCAGTTGTGTTTATCTCTGTTTTTGTGATGCGGTCATTCATAGCAGTGTCGAAATGCATATTTTGCCAAGAAATTGCGGTCGCTGGTCGCGTTCTGCAGGTGGTCACTCACCACAGTGCGTTTATATAATAAAATCGATCCGTGCATTATGATTGTGGTCGCTCATGACAGGTGGTCGCTCATAGCAGAGGTCGCTGATGACAGGTTTTACTGTATTAACATGGGGTAATCAAAGTGGTGCCAATCTGACTTCCAATATGGCTGCCACAATGGCCATGTTTAAAATCTTGTTGTTGCTACTTCTTCTAGATTGCTGGTCATACATGTGTATTGATATTGTGCTTTCACCAAAAGACTTCTTATGATGAATAGTTGTTCCTAAATGGAAATAACGCCAATCTGATATCCAATATGGCTACCATGGCAGCCATCTTAAAAATCTTGTTATCGTTACTCCTTCAAAACAGGAAGTCATATCAAAATGGGCTTTCCACCAGAAAACTTCTTAAGATGTCTTGTTGGTCCTAAATGAAAATGGTGCCAGTCTGACATTCAATATGTCCACCACAGCAGCTAATTTAAAAATTTTGTTATTGCTGAAGAATATCCGATGTTTTCAACACTGCAGTTAAAAGGAAGAAATGGTCTTATCTTGAATTCCTTCTTTTTGGCCAGTAGAGTGTCAGTCTCTTTGAGGGACTCCTGTTCTTGCTAACATTTACTGTGATGGCCTGTGTCGTTTATTTGTTTTTTTTCTTTCTATTTATGTTGTGTATATTGATTTATGCTGGTTTAAGTCTTGATTTATGCCGTTTTATGTCTTGATTTTTTTTATTAACATTCATTGCGATGGCCTGTGTCGTTTATTTCGGTCTTTTCAATTTTTGTTGTTGACATTGATTATGATGGCCTGTGTCATTTGTTTGGGTCTTCTCTATTTTTGCTAACATTGATTGCAATCACCAGTGTTGTTTGGTTGGGTCTTCTCTATTTTTGTTCTTAATATTGATTGTGATGAACCATCCCATTTGTTTGGGTCTTCTCTATTTTTGTTAACATCAATTATGATGGCCTGTGTCATTTAGTTGGGTCTTCTCTAATTTTGTTGCTAACATTGATTGCAATCACCTGTGTCATTTGTTTGGGTCTTTATTTTGTTAACTTCGATAGCGACGGTCTGTGTCATTAGTTTGGATCTTCTCTATTTTTGTTGTTAACATTGATTGGGATGGTCTGTGTTATTTGGTTGCATTTTCTCTATTTTTGTTAATATTAATTGTGATGTAATGCAATTATAAACATGCAGCTAGGCCCCACCTAGTACATGTATTAAACTGGCAATGAACTAGTAAGAACCCTCGGCTCACTCTATCCGCTATTGTGTGTGTGTGCGTGTTGAGGGGTGGGGGTGAGGGGTGGGTATCATGAGTCAGATGATTGTTCCATCTTTGATCTTAAACAGTCATTTATAGAATTAATATTTGAACAAAGTTGTGCTCCACATGAAACATTGGTTCCCTTCTGGTCTTTATGTAAGTGGGTTAATTCACAAATTAAATGCAATTAATTTCCCAATATTAGGCTTTTAATTAAGTGAAGTACATATGTATGTATCTATGTTGATGTATAATGCTTAACAGCACATTGGCACAATCCAGGCTACATAATGCCAAGTACAAGTTAAGTAGTTGAAATAGTAAAAGTAAAAAACTTTGTAAAATCTTTAGGAAGAAATTTAATTCTTCCAGCTGAAACTAAATATGAGCTCCTATAAGATTAAAGGTCAGTATATTTATACAATTCTTTATAAAGTATACAAAATAAATATGAAATAGAAAGTTTCAAATATTGAAAATAGAGTGCTAATGAGGTCATATATTGTTTTAACCATCAGGTCTGTCTGAAATTTTCCCTTGTTTGTCTTGTTATATATCAAAAGTACGGCTTGCTAATGTTTTTTTTCTTTTTCTGTTATATAATAAATGTATAAAGCCAACAAATCTTATGTGATTTGATGTATTACCTTCTCTCACTGCTTCTTTATAAGAAAAATATACATGCAAGATATGCTTGAACTATCAATAGCTGTATATTGTAATCATTTAGTTTGTGGGACTTAATAATGTGTGTCGAATCAGACATTTCATGCTTACACACGCATATAAAGGTTTATTTATGCACATTTTTGGGTCAGATTTTACTTCTAAGGAAATTTGTTACTGGTTTATTAGCTCTACCAGTCATAGACCAGAAGAGCTTATGGGATGGTCTGTCGTCCGTTGTCCATCCATTGTCTGTCGTCCGAATCCATCGGTCTGTTAGCACAAGTTTGTTATTCCTACTCCTGAACTACTTGGAGGATTACCTTGAAACTTTACACACACATTCATGCCATGGTCTAGTTGGTCCTAAATGAAAATGGTGATGCTAGGACATCCAATATGGCCACCATGAAAATCATGCCAATCTGAAGTCCAGTATGGCTGCCATGGCATCTTGAAAATCTTGTTATTGCTACTGTTCCAGAATGGATGGTCATATCAAGATGGGGTTTTCACTAAAAGACTTTTTATGATGTCTAATTGGTCCTAAATGATATGGTACCGATGTGTGATTCAATATGGCCACCTTGGCAGCCATCTTAGAAATCTTGTTATCACTACTCCTCTTACATGGATGGTAATATCAGCATGGGGTTTTAACTAAAATACTTCTTATCATGTCTAGTTGGTCCTAAATGAAAAATGGTGCCAATCTGAAATCTAAAAAAACTTAAAAATCTTGTTATCACAACTCTACCTGAACAGAAAGTCATATTGACATGGGGTTTTCACCAGAAGACTTCTTAATGATGTCCATTTGGTCTTAAATGAAAATGGTGCTGATCTGACATCCAGTATGGCCACTACACAGCTGCCGTCTTGAAAATCTTGTTACCAGTACTCCTCCTGAATGGATAATTATATCAATATGAGATTTTCACTAAAAGACTTCTTATGATGTCAAATTGGTCTTAAATGTAAATGGTGCCAATCTGATGTCCAATATGGCCACCACAGCAGCCATCTTTAAAATCTTGTTATTGCTACTCCTGAATCGAAAGTCATATCTTGAAAATATTGTTATCTCTACTCCTCCCAAATGGATCGTTATATCAACATGGGTTTTCACCAGTAGCCTTCTTATGATACCTAGTTTGTCCTAAATGAAAATGGTGCCAGTCATGCATCAAATAAGGCTGCCACAATGACTGTTTTAAAAATCTTTTTGTCACTACTCTCCTTAAATGGATGATCATATGACATGGGGTTTTCACCAAAACACTTCCAATGATGTCTACTTTGTCATAAATGAAAATGGTACCAAGTTGACATCCAATATGTGCAACACAGCAGCTAATTTGAAAATTTAGTTATAGCTGAAGAATATCAGAGATGGTCTTAACACTTGACAGTTAAAAGGAAGAAATGGTCTTGTCTTGAATTCCTGGAAATTGTTTTCAGCTAGTAGAGCATCAGTACCTTCGAGGGACTCTTGTTATAAGAAGTGTGGTAGCTTTGTTTAAAAACTAAAATGAAAAGAAACTTGTCTTAACTTGGTAGTGATGTTTTTGGTTGACAAAACATGTTGTGTAGAAGTTTATTAGGTAGAGTGATTAAGTGGTAGCTTCTCGCCACTTTTTTCTATCCTTTTGTTTGGTTGTTTTTCTTTGTAAAAAAGGGAACAAATGAAAATCTCGGTTGCCAGAGAAACTTATTAATTAGGGAAATTAAGGATGGCTTTGCAAAAACTCCCAATTAGCCTTTTTAGAATTTGGAAAATTCTCCAGGTATGAAATAGACAGAGTTTGTCCCTCATTCTTTTTACTTTGTGAATAAAACCCCAAAATTCTGTCTATAGTAGATCTGTTTTGACATTTGGAGGAACATTTTCTTCTGGCAAAGAAGCTGTGGACTGAAGCCACAGTTTGACATCACTGACAAGTTCCAAGATGCCTCAATTTGATAATCTTTCTCATTGCAGAATCAGACACTGGCTTATAAAATTCTTTCAGTATACATCACATCGACTGTAAGACATGGTACTTAAACATCAATATAAAAACATCCAGTCTTGTGATCATTAAAACATGAAGGATCAATAATTACAAACCTTTCATTTTGGAAACCAGATAATTTCACATGTTGAACAAAAGAGATATCTTGGATGCATTTTTAACGCACAGGTTAATGTTCAGACTGCAAGAGATGAATTATGCAAAAAAAGGTCTAAAAGTTCTCTTTAAAGTTCACAATTCAGTTTTCAGGTGTTCTTCCCCACCACATATTTATAATAATTAGTGGGTAAAATTATGACATGAGGAATCCAAACTCCTATGGTTTCCCTTTTTTATGGGGTACCAATTTCAGTGGATCTTGTGGTTGCTCTGAACCATGAATTTAAAGACCCATCACAAAATGAACTACATGTGATGTAGAAAGCTCTACCCTCTGGTTTCTTACTGAAATATTTCAAGCAATCAACAAAGCTCAGTTATTTGATAATTGAACTTCATTACTGTTATGAAATAGTGTCTTTTACATGGGTCTGATTTAGTTTCACCTTTTTTAAAAAAATTTGTATTATAATATTATATTTGGTTTCAATGCAGCTGCTGGTTTCACTCTTTGCTTTAAATTGAAATGTGAGATCAGTAAAAGGGTGTAAAGTATATAAGTACAAATATTATTGAAAATTTAAAAAAAGATTCAAGGATTGACCATTTATTTTTTGTATATTAATTGAAGTATAAACTGAAAAAATGCTGTGCAAACTGTATGAGCTGTGAAGCAGATGTTCGCACAGCATTTGCTTCAGTCCATGCTTCAGTGAATGTAAAAAATAGACTGGTTAATCCATATAAAATTTATAAATTTAATTTCTGCAAACTAACTGCTTGTAACGCACCTCTCGTAACAGGTGTACGATTTGGTTGGTTATCGTTATCTAGAGGATGATCAACCTCTGTGTTATTGCTCGGATCGAGTAAATAGTGAAATAAAATATGAAATTTTATAGATGGGATAAATAGAGATCTGAGCAGATATGTAGAACAGAATAACACAAGCCCCCGTACATGAAATATAAGAATTTAATCAATTACATAAAACAAATTGAAGCAATACATAACATTAGAAAGATACACTTCTTTTTGAAATCATTTACCGAATTTCAACACAAATATAATTATGTACTTAGCCGATCTGTTTAAAACGATAGACTTAGTTCATCATGGAATCGAGTGAACAATCGAATCAATTACCCAGCATGCCTGCATAACCTTGTTATTGCTGGTCACTCCAAATTCAACGTTGCTGTCAGGTCAAGGTTGATGTTCTCCCGATTTTGCTTCTCTCTCTGTCTTATCCAGCCTCTTTCAGTCCTCAAACTTTGTGTGGGATGCCTCTTCTCTCTACCCTCTACGTTGATACTTATACATGCATCGATGGTTGGCTTTGTAGGTAGGTGGATTTGTGGATATGTAGGCGGGTAGGTAGGTGGAGTTATTTTCCCCTTTAAAATAAGCAAGAAGCAACCTAAGTATCCTGTCAGATTTCCTTCTGGGGAGTAGAATATTACCCCCCTCTCGTTACATCAGATATCGTCCTATCGGAATTCAAACAGATACCAAAGGCTATCTGGTCAGGCCAAACCTGACAGATGATAAACAAACCTAGTTTCAGAAGATTAATGTACTTTCTAATGGCTATTTTATCACTAACTCACTCTAACATCACATGAGACATAACAGTTCACTTCTTATTTGTACAAATGAATCAATGAAATTCACTTCCTGGCTTAATTACATTAGTGGCAGTGAATACTCACTCAACTCTTTCGCATGCATTATTCATATCATCTAAGACAGAAAAATTCACACAAGATTCTCACAACTCGTATTAAATAAAGTAATGCATGAAATTCTTAGAATACATGATTCCTATAACAATCAAGATGACAAATTCAAGCAATTCGTCAAACTCTTATAAAGAAGATTATTGTACGAATTCAGACAAATGAACTCAAACAAATAGTTATACTCATATCAAGAAAACTGATGTACGAATTTAAACAAATAAATTCAAACAAATTATTATATTGATATCAACGAATTACATGAGATTGATGCAAATACCTTGTGCTTTCAAGACTCACTCGCTTCTACCGCCAGAATTGTGTCCTTCAACTTCTAGACACCTGTCCCTTGAACAGTTGTTTAAATGAGAGACTTTCACCTTATTCTGCTCGGAGTCAAGCTTCTTCCAGCCTTTCGCAGGAACTTGGCTTGATTAAATTTTGCGATGTGGAATATTTAAAATGTGAAATTTCATCTGGGAAACACACCCTTATTTAGCGTAACCAATCAGATTAAATGTATCTACCGCCTTTTATAAATACACGCCCATCGTGGTTAGCGTAACCCTCTTGATTTCGAACGCTGTTTAAATAACTGATTCTGGAAAATTTCAAAAGATAAAACAACTTCAACTGGCTTTACAAATAGTCTCTGCATCCTCTCAACTTTGACATTTTCGATACCTTGACTCAAATTAACCTTCTGTCCGACCATTGTACAGTGAAGGCTTAATTAAGAATCAATCTCGCCCCAAACAGGGACATTAAAACCATTGCAGTCTAGTGATTTAATACGGTACCTTTCCTCATAAATCTAATTAATTGTTATCTGCCAAACTAATGTGCTCTACCGAAATACATTGACAGAAATTTGCACCCTTACACTGCTGTTTTCAATGATAAAACAAGTGCTATATTGAGCTTTCATTTGCCAGTTTTGTTAAGCAAATTGGAGTCTATTTTTGGCTTTTTGTGCAAGAATTAATGGGCTCCACACTCATCACTGCATTATAAGTTGTCCGTGGCACGCAAAAATGTGGGTGCAGTTTAATACACCTCTTGGGACCCACATTCCCCTTGGGTCACACTATACTACCGCAGAAGACCTGTCATGTTACAACTCTCAAAACAAGATGCTCGAGTTGAAGTTTCTGTGCTAGAGGTTGGACAGCATGCTGGAAAATTGGAATTAAATTTCACCTTCAATTTTTTCATTTAAATATATAAGATTGTATTGGTTATATGACATGACTATAAAATCTTAATGAATAAACCGGTCCGACATCTTTAAAATACTGTATATACTTGCTACTAAGTCAGGTTAAACTGCAAGCTGCACAGACCTAGATCTGCTGTTGCATAATGCGATGGCAGATTTAGATATATGAAGTTTGTTAGGAGTAATCAGTAGAACAAACAACATAGAGCCTGATCTGCCAGCGCATTAAGTGACAGCAGATTAGGGTCTATGATGTTTGCATTTGGACCTGATTTATAAGCGAGTATATATGGTACCTCTAGTGTTCTTGAATGCATATCCTCACATTCACCCACTCCCCCCCCCCCCTCCGCCCCCCCTTCTGAAAATCGCATGTGCCCTTAGGGTAAAATTCTTGGCGTCCGAATAGACCTGGGGGCAAATGTTAATTACATATTTGAAATTGTCTTTTTATGCCCGTTTGGTGTATATGCCTGTTTGGTGTATATGCCCGTTTGGTGTATATGCCTGTTTGGTGTATATGCCCATTTGGTGTATATGCCCGTTTGGTGTATATGCCTGTTTGGTGTATATGCCCATTTGGTGTATATAATATATATATATATATATATATATATGGTTAAAGGGTTGGGATCTCAATAGTTTCAAAGTTAAGACCCAGGGCCAGAATCACATAATCCCCAGATTTGTTTTTGAAAGTGCAGGGATAGATATTCAAAAGACAGAGGTCTTGTAAAGTAGGTTCAGCTATTTATTTTCATATACAAATTAAGTAAGACATTTTCCAAACTTGAAATATACTGTAGTAGATTTTCTGGACCCCTTGTTTCAAATGCTGACCTTCTCCCTCACAGTTAGAAATGCTAGACAGACAAAATGAGAGAGACCACAAATTAAGAAACTCTTAGTGTTTCATATAGGAGTTTAAACTGCATCTTCTTTTTGTCAATAAAGGTCAAGTCTGTCAGGTCTATATTAAAGTCAACATAGGTCAAGTCTATCAGGTCTGTATTAAAGTCAGCATAGGTCAAGTCTGTCTGGTCTGTATTAAAGTCAACATAGGTCAAGTCTATCAGGTCTGTATTAAAGTCAACACAGGTCAAGTCTGTCTGGTCTGTATTAAAGTCAACATAGGTCAAGTCTGTCTAGTCTGTATTAAATTCAACATAGGTCAAGTCTATCAGGTCTACATTAAAGTCAGCATAGGTCAAGTCTGTCTGGTCTGTATTAAAGTCAACATAGGTCAAGTCTGTCTGGTCTGTATTTTAGCCAAGATTAGTAGGAGACACAATTATTGCTTTCTTTGCCCATGTTAAAATTTAGGACGTATTTTATAATCAGCCTTTTTTTTTCATATGTGGCACTTGCTCAGACAGACCTGAGATATGGTTACTTTATAAATTGTACATGGTCAGTAAAGTCATGGATGGAAATTGGATCTGGGTTAAATCATCATATTATAATATGTTGGTGATTGGGTGGATCAGATTCAGCATACATGATTGAGAACCAAATGCAGTAGCTTAAATAACAATTTATCAGACCTTACGTCAATTGAGGAGTGGTCAAAACAAAATAAGATCGTAATAAGTGAATCTAAGACAAAAAGCATGCTTATGGGAACATCTAAAAAACTTGCAAAGTTAGAAAAGATATATTACTGTACATTTATAACAGTGCAATTGAAAATGTAAAGGATAAGAAGCTATTAGGTGTAATCATTGACAGAAATCTAAAGTGGGAAAAACAAGTTGACAGTGTCTGTAGGTCCCTCACATCTAAAATTTAATTGCTTAGTAGAATTGAGAAGTACCTGCCAATGGACTCCAGAATTCTTTACTACCGGTATAATGCTTACATACTTCCAATTATTGACTACTGTTCTATCATATGGGGAAATTGTGCTAGTTCCCAACTAGACAGAATTCACAGGCTTCAAAAGCGAGCAACTCGGTTGATTCTGAATGTCCCCTTTGATGCATCATCATCAGACTTGTTCACAGAATTAAAATGGTTAAGAATAGATGAGAGAATAGATTTTTTGAAAGCATTTCAGGTTTTTAAATGTATCAAAGGAGATGTTCCAGAGTACATGACTAAATTATTTTGCAAAACATCTTCTCCCTGTAAGATCAAATTTAAACAACAATTTAGAATTACCAAAACCTTGTATTCAACAATTCAAAGGAAGTCTACAGTATTCAGGGGCTGAAATATAGAACTCACTTCCTGCTCACATTCGATCTGCTGATTCAGTTAAATCCTTTTAAAAAAAAATGTACATGCAATATTTCAAACCTACATACTAACAAACTATCAAGAAAAATGTAAGTTCAAGATTGAGTTCTGGCATTTATTGCAATGCTCCTCTTCAAATTTATCATTTGCTTGTTTTGTATCTTTTATATTGGCATATTTATAAAAGAAAATGTTATATATATATATATATATATATATATATATATATATATATATATATATATATATATATATATATATATATATATATATATATATATATATATATATAAACTCAGTGTATGAACCTCTCTCTATTTTTGTACCTAATAATGTTATTTGACAAAGTATAACAATGATATAAACTTTACCACATGCCACATTTTTGCATAATAGCCTAAAGGTATATCATAGCAGAAGTGAAGAAGTGATCATAAACTGCTATGTATACATGAAGATTTTGCTTAAAGTCATTTCAAAACATAGTTGTTGGAGAGATGAAACATAAATGTAGATACACAGTTAAATCATCCTACTTTCATAATGTATTTTAGTATTTATTTGTAGATGTGTTTACTTGTAAATAGTTATTTTCAAGGGAGAGAAAACTTGCATGCAGATACTTTGCCTTAATACAACTGATAATACTCTTTTTGTTTTTTAAGTTGAGGGCCTCAAGGGATATTAGTTGTATAAACTAACTGAGTTACCCTTCTTAAATAAAGACATTATTATTATTATTATTATTATTATTATTATTATTATTCCTAAATAATGTTTCTAACAGTTGGTACTGCACATACAGTCAAGTAGAAACAGCTGAACACTTTCTGTTAGAAATATGAAAGATATACAATTCCAAGAGACTGCTTTCTCTTCACATTGCCATATTGACTTACAATTAAGACATTATTATCAGGCAATCCTATGTACTCCGATGAAATTAATATGCAAATATTTATGGCAGTGCAGGCCTTAATAAGATTGTCAAAACGTTTTTCAAATTTATACACAGATCACAACCACATACATGTATATGTATTCTATCTTTTCTTACTATTATATGATCTCTGAAATAAGTACATATACTAGAATTGATCATGTATATATTTATATTTGTATATGACCTATTTAAAGTCAATACACAATTATTGATTGTTAAAATTTCTCAGTAATAGGGGAGACAGTTTTCAGGAAGCTTCTAGCTTTCTACTGAATCCCCAGATATTGTATTGTTATAAATTGTACATGAAGATGTTCTTTTAAATAAATACTGTTCAAACAAAAAATATCAAAGATTGTACATGCTGTGCAATGTCAAGGATGAAAATTGGGTCAAGGTTACATCATAGACTGTACATGGTGGACGAAATCATGGTTGGAAATTTTTGTAGTCACCATGGCAGGTGGAAATTTTTGTAGTCACCATGGCAGGTGGAAATTTTTGTAGTCACCATGGCAGGTGGAAATTTTTGTGGTCACCATGGCAGGTGAGAGATAATGTTATGTTCCATATTTTTTTTATTTTCTATTAAGCCTCCACCATTTATATGGCAGGGACATGTAGTATTAGACTTGTCTATCCTTCCTGCACCTACATCCCGCTATTATTGTGTGTGCAACTACTTGCACATCTTAATATGGACCATCTTTATAAATATTATTGACATGCGGTCAACATATGCATATCATTCTGTCATGATACTCTGACTAAAATGTCCAGAGTTATGCCCCATTTTTGGTGTTAAATGTATGTATTATCTATGATTATTCTTGTGTGCAACTAGTCTCACGGCTTTTGATTTATTGCCATCAAACATGGCAGTCATTATTGATGTGAGGTCAAAATGCATTTTTCTAGAGTTATTGCCCTTTTTACATTTTAAGTGTATATAATTATAATTCCTGTGTGCAACTAGTCTGCAGCTTTGGATGAATTGCCCTAAAAGTTTCTAGTCATTATAGACATCAGATGAACATGATCTTTGATCATGCTCTGCTGATTTTCTAGACTTTTTTTTCCTTTTTAAGTTCATTCATCTATCTGCCAGCATTATTGCTCTTTATTTACTTGCACCACTCATTCTAGCACAGGTGGGGGCATGGATGGAGGGTGGGGGAGGCTGGGGCATTTGCGTCATGGACACGTTGCTAGTTTTCCATAGATATTTTGGTCAGTGTGTGTTTTCCTTAGGGAATAATGGTATTATGAACTGTATAAAATCATTACAGGGGTCAATATATTGCAGATAATGTATGGAAATGAAAGCAGTTTGAAATGCCTATTTGAATATATTTAGTAGGTCTTAGAGAATCCAAGACTAGAATGTATTGTTTTTCTCCAAGACTGGTTAATGGTAATGCTAGGTGGCAGGAGAGACATAAACATTGGTCAGACAATTTTCCATAGAGCTTAATTGGCTCTAGATAAGAAAGAACATCTTGGCCTCTCTGCACTTGGAACTGTTGAGTGAATAAATGAGAAAAATGGATAAAATGATTAAAAATTAGCTTTTATCTGTAGATTTAAAATGTTGTCAAGCTAAATGGGATTATTTAAGTTATTGTAGGCTTCTAATCTTTACAGGTCTGTATATTTTGTATCTAAAATGGGATCTGTATATTTTGTATCTAAAATGGGGTCTGTATATTTTGTATCTAAAATGGGGTCTGTATATTTAGCTCTACTGGTCACAGCTTATGGGATGGTCTTGCATCCTTTGTCTGTCATCTGTCTGTCTGTCTGTTAGCACAAGTTTGTTATCGCTATTCCTCCTAAACCACTTGGAGGGTTGCCTTTAAACTTTATACACAGATTCATTCCATGGTCTGGTTGGTCCTAAATGAAAATGGTGCTGCACAGACATCCAATATGGCAGCCACAGTGGCCATCTTGAAAATCTTGTTATCACTACTTCTGAATGGAGGGACATTTCACTTAAAGACTTCTTATGATGTCTACTTGACCCTAAATGAAAATGGTTCAGATCTGACATTCAAAATGACATATCTTGAAAATCTTGTTATCGCTACTCCTCCTGAATGGATGGTCATATTAAAATGGGGTTTTCACTAAAAGACTTCATATGATGTCTAGTTGGCCCTAAATGAAAATGGTGCCAATCTGATGTCCAGTATGGCCACCATGGCAGCCATCTTGACAATCTTGTTATTGCTACTCCTCCTGAATGGATGGTAATATCAACATGGAGTTTTCACTGAAAGACTTCTTATGATGTCTAGTTGGTCCTGAATGAAAATGGTGCTGATCTGATGTCTAGTGTGGCCACCATGGCAGCCATCTTGAAACTCTTGTTATTGCTACTCCTCTTGAAAGGAAAGTTGTATTGATATGGGTTTTCACCAAAAGACTTCTTATGGTGTCTAGTTGGTCCTAAATGAAAATGATACCAGTTGTACATCCAATATGTCTGCCACAATGACACTCTTAAAGATCTTGTCACTATTCCCCCTGAATGGATGATCATTATGACATTAGGGTTTTCACCAAAAGACTTCTAACGATGTATACTTTGTCCTAAATGAAAATGGTACCAAGCTGACATCGGCAGTTAAAAGGAAGAAATGGTTGTATCTTGAATTCTTGGAAATTCTTTTCGCCCAGTAGAGCATCCGTGCCTTCGAGCAAACTCTTGTTTGTATCAAAAATGGTGTCTGTATTTTTTGTATTGAAAATGGGGGCTGTCTTAGAATGTATTTAAGGTATTCCTGCCTTAAATGGTGTATCACATACAAAAAGCACAATTTCCAGCTCCCAAGCCATCCAACATGATCGTGTTTTTAAAAACACAATTTCCAATAAATCTATATAAACCGTAAACAGTCATTCTTGTTGCTTCACTCTTAATACTCACAGAATACTGTCACCCCTGAGCAGGTCATGTAGTTAATTGCCACAGATGTCATAAAAAAGTGAAACAGTACGAGATAAACAACCACCATTCCACATACGAGATAAACAACCACCATTCCACATACGAGATAAACAACCACCATTCCACATACGAGATAAACAACCACCATTTCACATACGAGATAAACAACCACCATTCCACATACGAGATAAACAACCACCATTCCACAGATTACTTAATTGATTGACAATAGCTAGGGTGATTTTTGTTGCTGGTTTTTTTAGCATTGTTGTAGGAGAGCCCATTTGGCTAATACATATAGGTCAGTGGTCCTCAACGCGGTGCCCGCCAAGGCTTTTTGTGTGCCCATGGAAGAGGTTATAATGAATAATAATAATTTTAAAAATGGGTCAAGTTAGTTGGTTAGTGCCCGCCACTCTCTCATAAACTCACAAATGTGCCTGTAGGCACAAAAAGGTTGGGGACCCCTGATGTAGGTAAAGTAAATGATGTGCAACAACCTCCTTCATTGCAAGTTAAGTAAAACAGAGATACACATTAAAGAAACAATAGCACAGATAGCTGAAGTCCTCTTTGGTAAAGATTGTTGACTTCTTTGTGATCAGCCTCAAAGTTTCTTTGAAGTCAGATTTTACTCTGTGTAATCATCAATTTTACTCTGTGTAATCATCAATTTTACTCTGTGTAATCATCAATTTTACTCTGTGTAATCATCAATAAGCAGAGTGATTTTTTTGGTAGTTGGAATAATCAAGTTAGGAGCAGTATGGAATTGTGATTCCATTTTGAAGGCAAAATGATGAAATGTGGCTGTCATCTATGATCAGGAACATCAAGATTTGGCATGATAGCTAGCATGGTCATTGCATGTTTGACACTACCTCACATGAGTCATGGTAGCTCAGTTGGTAGAGCATTGGACTTGTAATCCAAGGGTCGTGGGTTCAATGCCCACTCAGGTTAGTCTGTATTGGCTCCCATGGTGTGTCACTGAGATGGCACTTAGCTGTTAAAATCAACCAAGGAACATTAATAAACACTCCCTCACAGAATTGCAGTTGCAGAAAGATCATTTTCAGTTCTTGGAAAATTCAGCAAGATCTTCAGGGGGAGTTTGAACAATACTACAATCCAGTCTTTAATGGGTGTAAAGATTAACACTAAAGAAATTTGCATCACCTTCAAAATCTCAATGAACAACCTTCAAAACCTGCATCTGCTAAATAAATACTGTACTCCAATGTAAATCTTAAATGATGGAAAGTGGATACAGTGAAACCCTGCTATAGCATGATGGTTGGGGTCTACAGAGTACCTTTGTAATATGTAACATATGCAATAGTGTGACAGGTCAGTTATCTAAAGAAAATGATGCATGCAGATCACCTAGGTTGTATAAATGGGGGGAGGGTATAAGCATGTTATATCTGAATTTGTGTAATAACAAATCATGCTATAGTGGGGTTTCACTGTACTAACAATGATGATTATATTTGATAATGAATTTAAAGGCAGAAATTGTGTGCAATATTTATGCCCCGTTATGACCGTTATTGGGGCATACAGTGCTACCCTTGTCTGTATGTTATAGGGGTATATAGGTTACTCTTTTCTGTATGTTATAGGGATATATAGGGTTACCCTTGTCTGTATGTTATAGGGGTATATAGTGTTACCCTTGTTTGTATGTTATAGGGGTATATAGGATTACCCTTGTCTGTATGTTATAGGGGTATATAGTGTTACCCTTGTCTGTATGTTATAGGGGTATATAGTGTTACCCTTGTTTGTATGTTATAGGGGTATATAGGATTACCCTTGTCTGTATGTTATAGGGGTATATAGTGTTACCCTTGTCTGTATGTTATAGGGGTATATAGGATTACCCTTGTTTGTATGTCATAGGGGTATATAGGATTACCCTTGTCTGTATGTTATAGGGGTATATAGGATTACCCTTGTCTGTATGTTATAGGGATATGTAGGGTTACCCTTGTCTGTATGTTATAGGGGTATATAGTGTTACCCTTGTCTGTATGTTATAGGGGTATGTAGGGTTACCCTTGTCTGTATGTTATAGGGGTATATAGGGTTACCCTTGTTTGTATGTCATAGGGGTATATAGTGTTACCCTTGTCTGTATGTTATAGGGGTATAGAGGGTTACCCTTGTCTGTATGTTATAGGGGTATATAGTGTTACCCTTGTTTGTATGTTATAGGGGTATATAGTGTTACCCTTGTTTGTATAGTATAGGGGTATTTAGTGTTACCCTTGTCTGTATGTTATTGGGATATATAGTGTTACCCATGTTATAGGGGTATATAGGATTACCCTTGTCTGTATGTTATAGGGGTATATAGTGTTACCCTTGTTTGTATGTTATAGGGGTATATAGTGTTACCCTTGTCTGTATGTTATAGGGATATATAGTGTTACCCATGTTATAGGGGTATATAGGATTACCCGAGTCTGTATGTTATAGGGGTATATAGTGTTACCCTTGTCAGTATGTTATAGGGATATATAGTGTTACCCATGTTATAGGGGTATATAGGGTTACCCTTGTCTGTATGTTATAGGGGTATATAGAGTTACCCTTGTCTGTATGTTATAGGGGTATATAGGGTTACCCTTGTCTGTATGTTATAGGGGTATATAATGTTACCCTTGTTTGTATGTTATAGGGGTATATAGGGTTACCCTTGTCTGTATGTTATAGGGGTATGTAGGGTTACCCTTGTCTGTATGTTATAGGGGTATATAGTGTTACCATTGTCTGTATGTTAAAGGGGTATATAGTGTTACCCTTATCTGTATGTTATAACGGTATATAGGGTTACCCTTGTCTGTATGTTATAGGGGTATTTAGGGTTACCCTTGTTTGTATGTTATAGGGGTATATAGTGTTACCCATGTTATAGGGGTATATAGGATTACCCTTGTCCGTATGTTATAGGGGTATATAGTGTTGCCCTTGTCTGTATGTTATAGGGGTATATAGTGTTACCCTTATCTGTATGTTATAGCGGTATATAGGGTTACCCTTGTCTGTATGTTATAAGGGTATATAGGGTTACCCTTGTTTGTATGTTATAGGGGTATATAGTGTTACCCATGTTATAGGGGTATATAGGATTACCCTTGTCTGTATGTTATAGGGGTATATAGGGTTACCCTTATCTGTATGTTCATCTGTCTGTCACACATTGGTTAAGTTTTGTGTTTATGTCATTTTAGGCACTATGGTGTGGCATCTATTTTTCATGAACACAGTTTATAGTTTTATTTAATGTTTCTTTATGTGTTGAAGTGTGTGTGTGTGTGTGTGTGTGCAGTGATGATGAATGTTAAATGTACCAGCTTTTTGGGAAGTGTAAATTCTTCAAAGAAAGCAAGTATTGTTAAATTTATATTTAGATTTTAATTTCCACTCATTTTCAGTAGGCTTGTACCACTAAATAACTTATTCTCAAGTGTATTACATCGCTTACCAGTACTTGGGTAATGTCCACTGACCACCCATGGGATCACAAAACTGACATTTGAGTCTTAAACCCCCACCCCTTCTGTCAGCAAGGTTGGCAGGTATGACGTAAGCTCTACTGAGCTTTTACACCGACATTCTTAAAAGACTTGTACATAAGCCATACAGGAAATTAAATGCAGATGATGCATACAAAGATTAAAACCTATATTGTATCATAAGACCAATTACATTAAATAAAAGCATAATAAACATAGTATGGACAAAATACAACTTATGTGACATTATAACTACAAGTTTATAATCTGTGATGATAAAATAAAATACATAACATATAACATATCTCACTGTATGACATTACAACATACATATAGATACAGACAGTGACAAATTTACCTGTATGACATTACAACATAAATATAGATACAGACAATGACAAATTTACCTGTATGAGATTACAACAAACATATAGATACAGACATTGACAAATTTACCTGTATGACATTGCAACAAACATATAGATACAGATGAAAAATTTACCTGTATGACATTACAAACATACATGTACATATAGATATAGAGATTGACAAATTTACCTGTATAGCATTATAACATACATTGACAAATATACCTGAGTCAATATAAATATATTCACTCCCTGAATTAAGTTTCTCACAGAATAATATAGTTCTTATGCTGTGTTTTTTCAAGTGTTCCAAGATTTCTATTAATTCAATTGATTTGTGATGCAAAAATCAGATTCCATACAATCTGCAACTTGCTAATCTGCGGTAAAAGTGCACCCTTAAATTATAGGACACTTTGTTTGCATTTTGCATCAGTGCACATGGGTGATCTTACAGTTCATTATATAGCAACCAATTTTCTACCCAAGAAAGAGCCAGAATTTTACCGTCATTTCCTACAAGCAGGAAAACAATACAATTGTTTTCTAAATCTGTATTACCATACTCTCAAATGAGGCTGGAACTACTTTATCCTTGAGGTTTCCTGGGGACAATAGCAGCACCCCTAGCAACAGAATGCCAACACTAGCAGTAAACAAAGCTCTCACAGCAACATTAGTTAAGAAACCTTGCATTATATGTAAAATATCTGAAAGGTATAAACTGTGTTTTGTCACAACAACAATCCAATCCTGCTGTAAATAACTGTCAAAATAATGTTGTCATTCCAATGTCAAGTCCCCATCAGAGCCTCTCACAATGTTCCGCCAGAAACAGTTCAACTGCTATTAACCTGGCCTCCAAAAGAAACTTCCAGAGTCATTCAGCTGGTGAAATCTTCCATGATGCAAAATTTCAGAACTGCACAATAACTGTAAATAACATGAGTCTGCTGCCCTCAAGCATCGAAGAATTCGTGTTATTGACTGTGATGGTAGTCAGCCTGAGTGAGTGTTGTTCACAAGCTTCATTCATAAAACTAATATTCATGTGCATGTCAGCTTTTCAAAAAGTAATTCAGTTTATGCTTTAAGATGAAGTTCGTATTAAAGAGGTTGAAATGTTCAGCAATTTTTGTATTTTTCAGCTACATATAGTGATTTTATTAAATTATGTGACAATTGATAGGTATTTAACAAAAATATCATTGTCACAGTAATGTGATTTTGATTGCTAGATCACGTCTTGTTGTCGGCATAAAAATCCGGATCATGACTCGACACTTTGCGTCTCGTAATGATCTGGATTTTCTAATGCTGACAACTCGATGTGATCTAGAAACCAGGATCGCGTTACTGTGATAATAATATATATTATCAGATTTTACAGACTGGTACGAAAATCTCACATAATATTTTGTCAGCTCTCACAGACCAGTAGTCAACAAGTATCACTATTGATGACTTGCTATTAAGCATTCAAAGTCACTTTAATGCATCTGTTGCAGTCTAATTAAGACCATTCAAGCTCTCTGAAGTTTGAAGGTACATAATTTGGCATAAAGCAAATAGATTCACTCAGTCAGTTAATCTTGTTACCTTGAAACTTAAATAAACAGAAAATTTAAGGTGCAGTCTTAAAATTCCATGACATAGAGAAACTTTTGTGTATGATTTCTGGTTTAATTGTAATACAAAGAATTCTATCAATTCAGGACCAGTAAAGAATAATTTGTTCTCAGGTGCAATGCTTTAACCTAATAAATTCACTTAATTTAACAACTCTACTGACCCAGTATTTAAATCTTCAAAGTTTTGAGATGTTCCCTTGGATCATCAGTCACACTGAACCCACCTTTTTACCTCCCCTACCTCACATATGCATGTTATTTCAATGTCTGTCAGTCTAATGCAAACAGATGCTGATTATAGAAATGTAACCATTGGAATAATCCTGCTGCCATGATTGAGACTGATTCCCCAGCTCATTTTAACTTCTGTGGAAGACAAAGGGAGGATGGAAAATTAGCCTAATGATAAACCAGTCCAACATCCTGACAGGCTTGCTATCATTCAATCAGGAAATAGTTTATCTTCCTGATTGCCCTTATCACAAGCAACTGACTTGTTTGAAAAGCTGTTACCTACAAAATAAGCCAAAAAAATTCCTAGGACGAAATGGGAATGTGAAGGATATCCTGTTATGATTACAGTTTGCAATAAAGCTTTGAATTACTTATTTTTTGCTATAAAAATTGAATCATGTATCTTTATTAATCTTTATTTTTAAGAAGGCTTCATTGAACATGTCATATTTGTAGAAAGTTGGAATGCAATTTGAATGAAAATAAGTCATTGTCAGCATTTAGCTTTGAGAGTATGGAGAAACCAAAACAAACATTACATCAAATCTTTTATTTCATTGAATAATAGATATGGTGTTCAACAATGTGATAAAAATCAGTTTTCAAATATTATTAAATAAATGGAGTGACATACATACATACATACAGTACAGCTCACGTGATTTTTCGGAACCCCACGCATCGCGGTGGGGATGGAGAGTGAGTGGAGAGGATTAAGAAAAACCCCTCCACCATCACTTCACGCGTCCTGACGGAGTTGTCGCGGAGAATAGCCCTGCACACCACGCTCCCTCACGGAGTCGCATCTGATCACCGCGGAGTGGACGTGGTTTCGATAATATGGGCGTGGTGTACTGTTTATCACCCATGCAAGCAGAGGTTGAGACGGGAGGGGGGGGGGGCGCCGATTTATCTAAATCGTTATCCCTCTAGGGAGCAATTTGCTAACTTTTTGAAACTGAAAAAAACGTAATTCAGTTAATTATAAATATTTCCTTGTTCTAACGAAGATCATGTATGATACATAGTGCCAAATCATATTTTAGATGATGATAATGTAATGGCAATGCCTCGCAAACTGTATTAATACTACATTTTGCGCAATGAATCTAATTTTTTTTTTTTCTTCAATACTATGTTATCGGAATCTAAACGTCCATTCATATCCTTATTTCTTTTTCAGTAAACGCAATACAAAATTGTAATGATCATATGAAAGTCAGTGATATTGTACTACCTGCAATGAAAAGAACGATAAACATCAAACAAATTAATAACAAAGCTGTAGTCATACCTGACTGAAGTGAAACAAAATCGCACAAGTTCCGATGGTTATTCCATGCATGAGTAATCATTCACATATTGTACGTTTTTTCCTGACATCCAATCGCTTAAATAAAGCATTATTAAGATTTCACATCGTTATTTTATTTTAAACTGTACTAATTTGCATTAATTACCAAAGTAGCGGTTTTTTTACAAAATCACAAATGGCCGCAAAAGGTCATCCTAGATACATGTAGTTGACATGTGCAAGTAACCTAGCACAAGAGAAGCCATCAGGACTGCTGATATTGACGTGTTAATTTCATGTGCTAACTGTTAACCTAAAGTACATTGATCTGACAAACTTGCGCATCAGATGAAATTAATGTTTAACTTTTTCTTTTCTTTTCGTTTTCCTATTGCATAATACAGAAAAATAAGATGAATAATTTTAGATCATTAACTCTTCTTAGTAAAGCCCCCCGCCCCCTCTCTCTCTCATAAAATATGGAATCCAAATCACTACTGCGCAAGTTATCGTAAACTGAAATGTGGAAAAGTTTGCAAGTGGTAAGAAAAGTAATACTGTACTAGACATTTTAGCGTAATAGAGGGGGAAAAAAAGAAACAAATTTTCCCGTCGGTGGTTGCAAACTCACGACCTCGTGCTCCAATATCAAATTTGTGTGTGTAACACACACTCTTATCCATTTGGCCAAAGTAACTGTAGCTGTAAAGCAATATACCATATACAGAAACATGCCATATACAGAAACATATCGTAAACTGAAGTCTGGAAAAGTTTGCAAGTGGTAAGAAACAGAAACACGCTCAATAACCTAAGGCTCTAACAGTCACAAACAGGAAACTGCATTCTTTAATATCTGCGTAAAAATAATTAAAAAAGTATATTTTATTTTTATATTTTCGCCGTAGGAAAATGAGCAAATAATAGGATACATGTGGAAATTAAAATCTCTGAACATCTCAGATTTTAGAATTTTCCATATTATTTTTCATTTTGGTAATAAGCCGAGTTCAGATTAATTACTAACAATTATCAAACTTCCGTTCTTAATGGCGGGGCCATAAATGCAGCTATAAAGTACAACGCGCTAAGTCAGATGGCTTTGTGTAATAAAAAAACATGGTTCCCAAGCTGAAACTTACATCATCCTTTGATGCAAACCCTTGTTAATATTTTACAACAGTGTTCACAATGGTCACTGCCTTGATTTCTGTAGAACATCCGCTGAAGTCAAGTCTTTATTAGGGAGAGACAATTGAATTTTCCAACCGTAGGGGGGGGGGGGGGGAAATGCATGAAAACAATTGTCTTTCTCTGATTTTTGTAACAGACGTTAATCCGTTCCATATTTCACTTAAAATAAATAAATACTGTGATGAAAGAACAAAAAATATCCCGGTCGAAAAAAAACAACATATAAACCCCGTATATTAAATGGTCAGTCCCTTACAGCACACATGCAGTCCTAATATTCAGCCTCGTGACTCTACTATTACTGCTTAAAGACTAAGCATGCGGTTTGTATTTCAGTGTAAATTCAGTGTTTTAGGTTTGTTGGGGGGGGGGGGAGGGTAAGCAGAAGCGGATGTCAGTTTGGATTTTAATTGTCCATATCTCAGAGAATTACTTTCCTTTGGAACAAAATGATAAATTTATTCTGCTTGAGAGGCTCAGCAATGTGTACTTCTCGTCAAGTCAGTGCATAAGTTTGTTCATATTTCTTTGAAATAAATTAAAATCATAAACTTATTGCAAAAGAAGTCGATCAACCTTTTATAAACAGTAATGTGTATTGAATATACAAGACTTTTGAAATTATTTTTTTATTGTCCAAATATATGATCGAAATAAAAACGACTGATTCTTCAGATGGTATCCAGTTGTAAATCACTCTTGACGTCTCAGTCTTTCCATAGGTGGTCTTCATTCATTGGCTGTTCAGATGTCAATCAGTAATGTCGACTAGCCCCTCCACGGTGGAGTTTATATCGGCATGCCTGCCGAAACGCGGTGGTGATTTGTAGGTATTTATGCCAATTTATG
Organism: Margaritifera margaritifera; assembly: GCA_029931535.1. NCBI lineage: Eukaryota > Metazoa > Mollusca > Bivalvia > Unionida > Margaritiferidae > Margaritifera > Margaritifera margaritifera. The sequence goes on from JAQPZY010001497.1 coordinate 1,201,200, forward strand.
CCTCCACCGCGGAGTGCTATCGCGGAGCTAGAGTGGAGGGGATTAAGTACCCCACCGCGATGCGTGGGGTTCCGAAAAATCACGTGAGCTGTACTGTACATACATACATACATACATACATACATACATATATACACTGTAGCATACTAACGGGGGTGGTGGATGGTTGCCCCGTGCGCCAGAGGTCTTGGGGCACCAAAACAGCTGATAAAAATTTGGGCCTCGTATTCTGGCCCTTTGGGCCATCATCATCACCCCAGGTGCCATTTACCCTTTGTACACCACTGTACATACATACATACATACATACATACATACATACATACATACATACATACATACATACATACATACATACATACATACATACATACATACATACATACATACATACATACATACATACATACATACATACATACATACATACATACATACATACATACATACATGCATGCATGCATGCATGCACACACACAGTGAGGCATGCAAAGTTGGGGAAAATTACGGGACAAGTCTGGCTTTTTAAAAATTTGAGAGCAACTCTCATTTGTATGACAAATAAAAGAAAACACTTGTACTTGTCATGATTGTTTCTCATGTCAAATTCTCCATTGCTTAAACTCAGATGATATGTTCTTGAAAAAACCCAAGAACTAAGGTGGCATTTTATGTGTGTGAGTCAGAAAAGATAGAAAAAGTTGTCTTGAAAAAAAGTGCTGAAAATTTCATATCTTTTTTTATTAAGGAATATGACAGATTTATTGTTAAAAGCATGCAGAATGCCAACGATAACAGCAGATATAACATGCAAATATACATTTTTAATTATTTTTGTTAAGTGTTAGAAGATATATAATGCATCACCAGAAAAACATGTAACACATGACAGAAAATGACATGTAACACATCACAGACAATGACATATGTAACACACCACAGAAAATGACATGTAACACATAACAGAAAATGACATGTCACATATCATAGACAATGACATATGTAACACACCACAGAAAATGACATGTAACACATAACAGAAAATTACATGTAGCACATCACTGAAAAGAGCTTATTGTTCAAGTTTTTAATTTATTTAATCATTTTCATCATATTTTATAGAGTTACAGCCCCAGTTTTTCCAAAAAGTTTGCCCTTTCATCTTGAGCCAAGATTTCTTCATGGGTTCATTTGGGTGTCCCTGTCCGTTGGATACATTTCTAGTGTTATAATTTTAGATGAAGTTAATTGATTTCCATTTTGAAATAATGTATGCCTTGTCTCAAGAAATAAAAATGGAGAACATGATATATTTTGTTCAGATAGTTGAAGGTCACAGTAACAACAGGCCGTCTACTTACAGATGTTCAGCAAGTCTTGAGATGAGCCTGTTCTATGTACAAAATCATCTTGTCACTTGATGTTAGAGAGCTTTTTGACTCCATCAAGGGGGAATAATGACTGATGCTGTTTATCATATATACTGTCCCCTGGGTAGCTGAGTGGTCTACGACACTACAGATCACTCACACCTCACCTCTCAGCATGAGTTCAAGTCTCAGCTTGACCAGCAAATGTATGTGAGAAAGCTTGCCATTAGCTTCATGTGAGTCGGTGGTTCTTCCTGGCTTCCTTCTCCACCAAATGTACTGACCACCATGTATCATGTGCTGAAAAATGGCATGAAATCTTACAAAACAAAATCAAAAAGTACCATATATACTCAATAAGTCACCTCCTACTCTTTCTCTTGTACAACTGAGGAAATTAGGGATAGGTAGGATTTTAACATTCAATCCAATGTTCCTTTTGTACAAATGATGCAGTGTTTTCTCCAGGCTGTACCAGTGCACCGTTTAGCACTGTAAACTTTAAAAGGGCACGTGTAATTTCGGCGACTCATAAAAAAGGCATACAAAATATTAGTTTTTATTCGTCCACCATATTATGTTATGATGTCCATCCATCTGTTACCAATTTTGTTTCTGTACAATAACTAGAGATGTCCACAAGCTACAGATACCAAACTTTCTGGATGTCTTGTACTTGGGCTGAGGAAGAACCATATATCGATTTCAGGGTTAAAAAAAGCAACTTCAAAGGTCAGGGTGACTGACTGTAAAGAAAAAAAAGTGTTCCACACAATAAATCAAATTCTCCACCATCTACTGTTACCAGACTTTGTGGATGGCTTGTACATTGAGTAAGGAAGAAACTTAATGATTTTGAGGTCAAAGGTCACTGTGACTGTGACTGAAAGAAGAAAAATTGTTTCAGCGCAATAATATTAGTTCTACATCACAGATCTGGCCCAAACTGACTGTGTGGATAGCTTATGCTTAATTTAAGGAAGAAGCTTATCAGTCTTGGAGTCAAAAGGTTAAAGGTTAAGGTCACTGTTACTGAAAGAAAAAAAATGGTTTCTGCCAAAAAAATTCATTTATCTGCATAGAGGACTATCAAACATGGGATGGGTCATTCACAGTACTCTTATTCCATATTGTTTGTAAGATTGTGTCCTGACTATTATACATGTCCGCCAAGTCATCAAGATGGTTGATTTCATCATTTGGTTAATTCAGCAAGTTTTGTAAGATTAGCTCATTACCTTGTGATTTGAATGAGCCTAAAGCAAGCAAATTGTTAAGAGCTAAATAATATCTGAGATTTTCTCACACCTAATACTTACATTAATAAAGGTGATAACTGATGAGCTTATTCAAATTCAAGTACTGTCTGCTCAGGTTTGGGGAAATGATTTAGTTGAAGTTAAAGACAATGACTATAAGGGCGTTACCTTAGCATCTGAGTGAAAGACCAGAAGAGCTTATGGGATGGCCTGTTGTCCATCATACGACATCCGTCCATCCATTAGTGCAAGTTTGTTATCATTGCTCCTCCATAACTACTTGGAGGATTGGCATGAAACTTTGCACACATTCATCCCAAGGTCTAGTTAGTTCTAAACGAAAATAGTGCTGCTCAGATATCCAATATGGCCACCATAGCAGCCATCTTGAAAATCTTGAGATTGCCACTCCTCCTAAATGGATGGTCATATCAACATGGGATTTTCACTAAAAGACTTCTGATGATGTCTAGTTGCTCCTAAATTAGAACGGTGCCAATCTGATGTCCAATATGGCCACCAGCAATCTTGAAAATCGTGTTACCAGCTATTGCTACTCCTCTTGAACGGAAAGTCATATCGACATGGGGTTTTCACCAGAAGACTTCTTATAAAGTCTAGTTGGACCTGAATGAAAATGGTGCTGCTTGGATGTCCAATATTGTCACCACTGTGACCATCTTGGAAATCTTGTTATTTTGCTACTTTGCGTGAATGGATGGTCATATCAATGGTGCTGATCCGATGTCCAATATGGCCACCACAGCAGCCATCTTGAAAATCATGTTATTCTTCCTGAAAGTCATATCAGCACGAGTTTTTCACTGGAAGACCTTATGGTTTCTAATTGGTCTTAAATAATAATTGTGTCAATCTGATATCCAATATGGCAACCACAGTGGTCAACATGAAACTTGTTATCGCTACTCCTACTTGATGGAAAGTCATATCAGCATTGGGCTTTCACCATAAGACTTATTATGATGTTTAGTTGGTACTAAATGAAAATGGTGCTGATCTGATGTTCAATATGGCCACCATGGCAGTCATCTTGAAAATCTTGTTATTGCTATTCCTCCTAAATGGAAAGTCATATTGACCTGGAGTTTTCACCAGAAGTCTAATTATGATATCTATATGGTCCTGAATTAAATTGGTGCTGATCTGACCTAATATATGGCTGCTACAATGAACATATTGAAAATCTTTTCACTAATTCTCCAGAATGGATGGTCATATCAACATGGAGTTTTGAGTTTTCACCAAAACTTTTCTAATGGTGTCTGGTTTGTCCTAAATGAGAATGGTGCCAATCTTAATCCAATATGACTGCAATAGTGGCTGATTTGAAAATTGTATCACTCAAGAATATCGGAGATGGTTTCAACACTCAGGAGTTTAAAAGAAGAAGTGGTCTCGAATTCTGGGAAATTCTTTTCAGACAGTAGAATATCATTACTTTTGAGAGACTCCTGCTTTTTTTTTTTCTTCACATTTGTGCAGCATTTTAAAAGAAAACATTAAATATTGCTGTGTAGGTACTATGTTATTAAAATTACTATTTATTAATTATAGATTCTTGTATTAAATTGGAACATGTGAAAATAATTTCACAGTAATTAGACCAAACTGATAAATGACTATCAATGTGTGTCTATGGACAAGGTCAACACTTTACTACCACTGTCTTGGCAGTAAAATAGGCTTTCATGTGCTGATGTCTTGTTAAAACACCAATCAGTCGGTCAGTAAAAAAACGGATGACCAGTTTTTACCAAATTTGATGGCACTTTGGCAACAAGGCATTTCAGGTGTATTCAAATGATGCCATTCCAAAACATTCCATGATGGTCACTGATTTTGATTTTGTGTTAATATCAACAAAATAAGTAAATTGCTTTCTGTTGTGAGCCACTGAACCAATTTAGGTATTTGAAAAGAACATAAAAAAAGGCAATGAAAATGTTAGTTTGAACTAAAATAGCTGAAATAGAAAATCCGTTATTTCACTCTCAGGAGGCGGTTACCCATCTGACAAAAAAAAAGGCAATGAAAATGTTAGTTTGAACTAAAATAGCTGAAATAGAAAATCGGTTATTTCACTCTCAGGAGGCGGTTACCCATCTGACAAAAAAAAAGGCAATGAAAATGTTAGTTTGAACTAAAATAGCTGAAATAGAAAATCGGTTATTTCACTCTCAGGAGGCAGTTACCCATCTGACAAAAAAAAAGATCATTGACTAAGTCAGATTCTATATGCAGTTCCTTTTTTCAATGGATTTTTGCTGCTTGATTTATTTGTCACAGCGATTTGCCATGTTTCATAAGACTGGCATTGAGGAAATTGAAGTGGAAGCCATGGAGCCATACACTCAGTATTGTGTTGAAATTGTCTCATTGTGTAAGATGTTAATATGCTTTTCTTCAGAATCAATAAAATATGCACCTCAGACAAGTCAAGGTTTGCATATATCGAATACAGATTTCAGAAATACCCATACATCTCAAACACTGAAACTTCCCTAAACTGACACTCCTTAACCTGTGGCCAAACTTACACTACTCAACCTGTGACCAAACTTACACTACTCAACCTGTGACCAAACTTACACTACTCAACCTGTGACCAAACTTACACTACTCAACCTGTAGCCAAACTTACACTACTCAACCAGTGACCAAACTTACACTCCTCAACCTGTGACCAAACTTACACTACTCAACCTGTGACCAAATTGACACTTCTGAACCTGAGACCAAGCTGGCACTCTTCAAACTTTGACCTTTTGGCAATTTTTAATGCAATGGCAGATCTGGGTCTATGCAGTTTGTACGGACTAATCAGTAGAACAAACAACATAGACCCTGATCTGCAGGTGCATTATGCAACAGCAGATCATGGTCTATGTTGTTTGCATTTGGACTTGGATTATACGCGAGCATATACGATACTAATGCTGTTATTTTCTACAGTTTCCTCTATCCAAATAGATACTACTCATGGTTAACAAAATTCCAAGATTTACTACTTTCCCAAAATGGAAATTTATGGGATATTGTTCTAAAATTAATTTAATGTAAACTTCAGCAACATAACATTTTACTTGCTCAGCAAAATTATTAACTTCCGATGACCTGTTGGACAATATGATTGCAATGAAGAAAAATTTAACATTATGATTACAATAAAGAAAAGGTTGACAATCTGATTACAGTGAAGAAAAAGTTGACAAAATGATTACAATGAGGAAAAGTTGACAAGTAATATGATTACAATGAAGAAAATGTTGACAATATATTTACAATGAAGAAAAAGTTGTCAGTATGATTACAATGAAGAAAAAGTTGTCAGTATGATTACAATGAAGAAAAAGTTGACAAGTAATATGACTATAATATAGAAAAAGTTGACAATATGATTATAATGAAGAAAAAGTTGACAATATAATTACAATGAAGAAAAAGTTGTCAATATGATTACAGTGAAGAAAAAGTTGACAAATAATATGATTATAATATAGAAAAAGTTGACAATATGATTAAAATGAAGAAAAAGTTAATATAATTACAATGAAGAAAAAGTTGATAATATGATTACAATGAAGAAAAAGTTGATAATATGATTACAATGAAGAAAAAGTTGACAATATGATTACAGTGAAGAAAAAGTTGACAAATAATATGATTATAATATAGAAAAAGTTGACAATATGATTATAATGAAGAAAAAGTTGATAATATGATTACAATGAAGAAAAAGTTGACAATATGATTACAGTGAAGAAAAAGTTGACAATATGATTACAATGAAGAAAATGTTAATTATAATGGTGAAAAAGTTGACAATATGATTACAATAAAGAACAAGTTGACAATATGATTACAATAAAGAACAAGTTGACAATATAATTACAATAAAGAACAAGTTGACAATATGATTACAATAAAGAACAAGTTGACAATATGATTTAAATGAAGAAAAGTTGATAATATGATTACATTGAAAAAAAGTTGATGATATGATTACAGTGGTCTGCCTTTTTTGAACACCCACCCACCCAAACAGTGGCCACCGGCGTTATACAGTCAGAATCCCATGGCACCGATGAGTTTGTGTCCAAAGTACCCCTCTAATGTGGCCAGCAACCAACATAGTAGTGCAGAAACAGTTAAATTTACCCCTCGCAAGTGGCCACATAATTGGGTTTACAATAAGAAATCTCACGAATATTTGCTGATTTCTAAATTCAACATATTGACATTTGTTCCAACATGCCAATAAAGTAACTTACCTTAATCCATACAAAAATGTAAGTAATCCAATTATCCTTCTTGCTGTATGTTCATTAGATGTTAGGTTTTGTTACCAGTATTATTACCACCAATAATTATCAAGATGACAAAAGCTAACTGCAGAGAAGCACAGTATTGTTCAGCTCAAGTCTGTGTGACATCCGGTTGCCATAAAATAAATTATTATGTTAGCCATCCTGACTTTTATCTTTGAGATTATGAAATGTATTTAAATGGGTACCAGACTAAAACCAGTCGATCACGTTGCAAGCTTACTTCCTTCGCATCTTGTGTAATAACATCAAATTGCCATAGAGGGTATAAGTTGTTGCAGAAAGTGCAAAATGTTGTCAGACATTCTAAGTTTAGAAGGAAAAGTGAGAGCAATTCAGCTAAATGAAAGAGGAAGATTCCTTTGATCATTACTGAGAAATTTGATATCAGAAAGATTAAAATAAACATTGTCAGTAATACATTCTACTGCAGTTGGAAAAACAGAATCAACGGACAGTGATAGTTATTGCCAGATGTTTATACCCTGATTTTTTGTACAAATGGTTTTGCGCCATGATTGATGCGTATTCATAATTAATGGGGTGATCTTGCATCTGTTTGTTTGAGCTTGTGAATACTCTGGAAGCCATATTTCTGATAAGTGTGTATGTTAGTTTATATTATCAAGATCTCGGTGGAGTTCAATTATGAGTGATATATACACATTGTAATGGGGTGATCTTGCATCTGATTGGCTTAGCTCCTGAACACTCTAGCGGTCCTATTTCTGATCAGAAGTGGATCAGATTTGGTTATGTAACTTTATATCATCAAGATCTTGGATGAATTTGATTACCGGGTATAAATGATATTGACACTTATTAAGATGGTGATCTTGCATCTGATTGACTTACATGTAGCTTATGAATGCTCTAGAGACTATATTTCTTATCAGATTTGGTATGTAAGCTTGTATCATCAAGATCTCAAATGAGTTGATCTCAGTGGTTTCCAAGTTAGGTCTCCAGGGGTGGGAACCCAGGAGGGGTAAGGACAGACCCAGTAACCCATGCTAACTGCACAGATCAACTCCCCACTAATAATGCCAAATAAGTGTATGTTGTTTACAGTTTTGGATATAAATAGTTTCTTAGTTATAAATATAAATCTATGGGGTGGGGGCAGGTGAGGGCCTAGTCCCCAGGGACAGGGTGAGATCCAGGGGATAATGCTGGTTGTATGAATGACTTGTCCTTTTATCTTTTTATGCTGAGAACGTATGTATGTATATATATATATGGTCTAGGAAAGAATTTAAAATGACACAAACATTAAGAGACAATATGTAGCAGCTTCGTGCTCCAAGATTTTCTTTCCCCTCTACAGATTCAATATGTGTGTGAATTTGCATTCAAGAGCTGACATGTGTCAACTACCCAGGTGAGTAACATCAGGCCCACTTAAGCCTTATGTTTTAGCAAGAAAATTATATTGAATTGAAACACATATACTTTATTTACAAGAGACAAGTCCCTTAAGGAGTCACTGATGATATGACACTGGTGACCTCTAAAAAGCAATAATTTGTTTTGAGGACAGAGCCCTAACCTTAAAAGTCCATAAAAAGCATTAATATGTATTGACCACGGAGCCCTAACCTTAAAAGTCCATAAATTGCATTTAATATGTTTTGAGGACAGAGCCCTAACCTTAAATGTCCATTCCCTGCTTGGGGGAAATATTATATTCTTCTTTTAGGCATGTCCAAATCACTGTGTGTTGCTTCAGGGTTGACCTGAGGTCACCTTTAAATGACCCTTAATAGCTGGGAGATAGCCAGATAAAAGAGGCAGGCCACATGGTTTATGGGGAGTTTTGTTACACACCATTGTAAGGCAGGAGATGAATCTTATGGGGGCCAGCTAAGGTTTTCATTATGTGTGCCTCTGGATTCCAAGCTCTTCATTAACTCTGGACTATTTCTCATAAAGTGTACAAGAGTATTGTAATTCAAATTTTAAACACTTTATTGTCTTTTAGTAATTTCAGTGATGAATCATTGGGAAGATAAATTGGACACCAGAATTTCCATCACTAGTGAAAAATGTCAATTTATGAAAATGAACAATTCCCAAGCGTAAACCAAGTATCAGATACACAGAAATAGTCAGTTTGGCAAACATTCTGTACACTGTGTCAGTTTTCATACTCTGTGTAATTGTTCATACTCTCAAGCTATTCATACTTTGTCATTTTTCATACTTTCCCTCTGTAATATTTCATACTCTAGTTCAGGGTGTCAGACATATGGCCTGCCAGACTCATTATTTATTATTATTTATATCAAATCTGGCCCGCCATAGCAAATGAGTTTGACACCCCTGCTCTAGTTTTTCATACTCTCTACATTTTCCTAGACAATCAATCGATAAAAATATATATAGTTTTTTGTACTCTAGTTTTTGCTACAGATAACTTAATTATTTTTAAAATGTTGCTAATTTCAGGTACCTAAAAAATGAAAAATTTTTGTAGAGCTGATTTAAAATAATAAAATAGAAGTATGAAAAATGACATGATATTGTAGATGCTTACATAGTAAGTGTAAGTGAGATGCATGAAAGAGAAATGCTATAGATGGAATCTGTAAAGGAACTATAGTGCACCATTCTTTCAGGTTTAGGGTACTGCTATATGTGTGCATGTCCCTCTTCTTGTAAATCAAGCAGTTACCATGGAAACAAGACATGCAAATCAGTTATTTATTGTAAATCACAACTTTTAGTGACCACACGATTTTCTGAAGATACTAAATTTGCAAAATTATTCCTCAAGAAAAGTTCATGTTACAATAATATTGATCATTTATTCGGAAAATTGTATGTTGTGCACATGCTGTTTTCTTTATTTGCAAAAATGTAATGATAAAATGGTGCTGAATTATTGCAATTTCAGTGCAATAGACACATAACTCACTATAGTAACATTTCAGTGATTACCCCCCCCCCCCCTCACCATAGCAGTAAGATAAGAATAAATAAATACATTATAATTTACAAAGAGAGTTGAAGCACTGTTCCATCTTTGAAGACTCAATAGTAAATGAAGACTTTTGTTTTAACCAATAACTAATTTTCATTTTATACAGTTACTAAATTTTGTCTGTAGAGGTGTGCAACATATTGTGCATCAATAAGATTTGAATAATCCGAGTTTAACATTTAAAGACAAACTTCAAAATTTACTTAAAAGCATTTTTATTAAAGAACACAAAAATCTATAATGTCTTATCAGATCATCCTGATTGGATAGACTGGAATTAAAATTACGATCCAAATAAGTATAACTTGACATATGCAAAAGCATGAACATTATGAAGTATAGAATGAGGCAACAGTAATTTGAAAAATGTCAATTGAAAAACCAAGCATGCAGATTTGTGTGTGTATATATATAATTCTCAAATGCGTAATCTTTGCATATCTTTAATCATTTCCTTAAACTTGCGATAGAAGAACTTATAAATGACATCAAGAAACTTAAAATATTCAGAAATAAACCATTTATTGGCAAATGTAATCCCACTGCTTTGAAATATAATCGAGGAAGTTTGATGATGATATATGGGGCATTGAAATGTAATAGAGGAACTTCAGCGATGATATATGGAACATTGAAATGTAATAGAGGAACTTCAGCGATGATATATGGGACATTGAAATGTAATAGAGGAACTTCAGCGATGATATATGGAACATTGAAATGTAATAGAGGAACTTCAGCGATGATATATGGAACATTGAAATGTAATAGAGGAACTTCAGCGATGATATATGGAACATTGAAATGTAATAGAGGAACTTCAGCGATGATATATGGAACATTGAAATGTAATAGAGGAACTTCAGCGATGATATATGGAACATTGAAATTTAATAGAGGAACTTCAGCGATGATATATGGAACATTGAAATGTAATAGAGGAACTTCAGCGATGATATATGGGACATTGAAATGTAATAGAGGAACTTCAGCGATGATATATGGGACATTGAAATGTAATAGAGGAACTTCAGCGATGATATATGGAACATTGAAATGTAATAGAGGAACTTCAGCGATGATATATGGAACATTGAAATGTAATAGAGGAACTTCAGCGATGATATATGGAACATATAATTGCTTGGAGGGTCAGGACCAGTTGCATAGATAGTGAACACTGCTGGAAACTTTGAATGTATTACCACAGACAATAATTATAATGTATTACCACAGACAATAATTATAATGTATTACCACAGACAATAATTATAATGTATTACCACAGACAATAATTATAATGTATTACCACAGACAATAATTATAATGTATTACCACAGACAATAATTATAATGTATTACCACAGACAATAATTATAATGTATTACCACAGACAATAATTATAATGTATTACCACAGACAATAATTATAATGTATTACCACAGACAATAATTATAATGTATTGCACAGACAATAATTATTATTTATGGTATAAATGAGCTTATATAAATAAACAAAGAACACAAGGATTTCCTGTTCTTAACCTGAAGTTTAGTACAAACCACCTTAGCAGACACATTTGCCTAAAGGTCACCTGCTTATTAAAGATACATTCACATAAAGGTCACCTCCTTATTAAAGATACATTCACATTAAGGTAACCTGCTTATTAAAGATACATTCACATCAAGCTCACCTGCTTATTAAAGATACATTCACATCAAGCTCACCTGCTTATTAAAGATACATTCACATAAAGGGCACCTGCTTATTAAAGATACATTCACATAAAGGGCACCTGCTTTTTAAAGATACATTCACATAAAGGGCACCTGCTTATTAAAGATACATTCACATAAATGGTATCAGCTCATAAAGGACACTTGCTCTTGAAGGACATCTCATAATTTGGTTTGGTTTGGTGTTTTATGGCACAGCAACATAAGTAGGTTATTTAGTGCCAAGACAATTGGAGTAAAGTGCCTTGCCCAAGGACACACAATATGGTAGCTGACCCAGGCTGGTCCATTGGTAGGATTCGAACCCACACCCTTTCGGTCATGAGTCTGGCATGCTAACCACTGAGCCACTGCAGCTCCCATATGAAAGATACAGTCACATGAAGGACACCTGCCCATATAAGATACATTTACATAAAGACATCAGCTCGTAAAAGATGTCTGCTCATCAAAGACATCTTCCCATAAAAGATAACATTCACATAAACGACATCTACTCATGAAAGATAACATTCACATCAAGGACATCTACTCATAAAAGATAACATTCACATAAATTACATCTACTCATTAAAGAACATAAACATAAATGACATCTACTCATAAAAGATAACATTCACATAAATTACGTCTACTCATTAAAGAACATTCACATAAAGGACATCTACTCATAAAAGATAACATTCACATAAATGACATCTATTCATTAAAGAACATTCACATAAAGGAAATCTACTCATAAAAGATAACATTCACATAAAGGAAATCTACTCGTAAAAGATAACATTCACATAAAGGAAATCTACTCATAAAAGATAACATTCACATAAAGGACATCTGTCCATAAAGATAACATTCACATCAAGGACATCTGCTTATAAAAAACATCTGCCCATAAAAGACCCATTGACATATAGGACATTATTCATGAAGGACATCTGCTGATAAAGATATTCACATAAAGGACATCTGCTCATAAAAGACATATTCACATTAAGTACACCTGTTTACAAAGGAAACCATATATGTATGAACCCATCTTTTTAATTTCACGAAGATACCGTAATTCTTTTAAGAAATAGATTTTGATTCGCATTTCCTTGCTTTATTTAAATAATGTTTGGTATGTATCCGTTGACGTAAAATATACAACTATTGATTTGAGAATCAGTAGCCTGAAGGTCAATGTCACTGCTCCTAAATATAGACTTTGGCTTGAAGCTTAGCTCCGTCACATTCAAATGTTTCAGTGAAATTTGATATGGATAACATTAATGTATATTACAATCTCTGATAAAAGAGATTTCAAACTTTGTAATCCATCAGATGACTGTCTCCGATAAAAGAGATTTCAAACTTTGTAATCCATCAGATGACTGTCTCCGATAAAAGAGATTTCAAACTTTGTAATCCATCAGATGACTGTCTCCGATAAAAGAGATTTCAAACTTTGTAATCCATCAGATGACTGTCTCCGATAAAAGAGATTTCAAACTTTGTAATCCATCAGATGACTGTCTCCAATAAAAGAGATTTCAAACTTTGTAATCCATCAGATGACTGTCTCCGATAAAAGAGATTTCAAACTTTGTAATCCATCAGATGACTGTCTCCGATAAAAGAGATTTCAAACTTTGTAATCCATCAGATGACTGTCTCCGATAAAAGAGATTTCAAACTTTGTAATCCATCAGATGACTGTCTCCGATAAAAGAGATTTCAGACTTTGTAAACCACCAGATTACTGTTTCTGATAAAAGAGATTTCAGATTTTGTAAACCACCAGATTACTGTCTCCGATGAAAGAAATTAAAACTTTTGTAATCCATCAGATTACTGTCTCAGATAAAAGAGATTACAGTTTTTGTAATCCATCAAATTACTGTCTCCAATAAAAGAGATTACAGTTTTTATAATCCATCACAAAACGGTATCTGATAGAGATTAAAAACTTTGTAATCCATCAGATAACAGTCTCTGATAATAGAGTTTACAAACTTTGTAATCCATCAGAAAACAGTCTCTGATAATGATTACAAACTTTGTGATCCATCAGATTTTAACACATGACTCAATGAGGAAGTTGAACATAAATTTAGAAACTGCAGCAGAGATACATATGGGCTTAGATATTACAACCATATAGATGATGAAGCATGCTGATTGAACTTTAGTAACGGCTATCCAACAGAAGTTGTGTTCATATATAAGATGGTGGGGGGGGGGGGAGGGAAGTGAGTGATGTCAATATTAGCACTCTATCATGTTATTCCATGACATGGCTATATCATGTAATATAATCTCTGTGTTGATTATCTTTTTCCTGAACCATCATGCAGTTGCCCCCTCTAACTTTAAAGGAATTTACATTAATAACCTTACACACCATCGACATCTAGATCTCATGGCATTGATGTTACACTTGATAGTCCCACTTTTATCTTTATCTATCCTTTCCACTTATAGGAAATGGGATTTTTTAAGCCCATGGACAGGAAGTCAGGAGCCAGTTTTGAGATCCTGGGGTTAGCTGTTTTCAGTTCCTGGGGTTAGCTAATCTTGAAAAGGATGTTGCTGGTCATCATTATTGTGTGTTGCATCATGCATTTAGTCTTCCATCACCTGCTTTTTTTTGCTTAGAAGGTTTATTATTGCTAGTAGATTGGTATGTCTCTCCCATGTTTTACTATCTTTCTGTGTTCCTGGGTTGGGGATGGGTTGGTGTTGGGAGTGGGGAGTGTATACTCAATAGGATTATGGATATTGGGATGTTTTAAGCAGACATAGATCTGAATTACTGGATCTAGTCTGGATTGGTGCTTTGATAGCAAAGCAACACAAATTGGTTATTCATTGCTGAGGCTATTGGAGTAAAGTGCCTTGCCCAGGAACATGCCACAGTAGCCATCCAAGGTTCATCCAGTGGTAGGATTCAAACCTGCACTCCCTCTGTCTTTTGTCTAGCATACAAACCACTGAATCACAAATGGTTCAAGCCAAGTCTCTGAAACTGTGTTGCGTTGTATGTAAATTTTTGTGCCCTCTAAGTTCTTTGTACAATATCAACCCATACAAATAATAAAATTATAGCTATTTATTTAGCGATTGAAAAAATATATAAATAATATTTGTACCTGTAATTATTGGTACAAAATTGACACAATAATAAATAAAAGCAATACACAAATTTACCGACATTACAATATTTTGTCTTTGATATCACTTACAATGTCTTATTTTTTTATGCATTGGAAAATGAGTTCATGGGACTTTAGCACTTTAAAAGGATGCATGAATCTTTCAAATTCAAACTTAGATAAATACGGTCAGAAAGTTCAGTTTTGGCTGGATATCCCACTGTAATATAACCCATACATGCCTGTGACTGAAACCAGGACATCAAATCAGTAAATTAAAAAATTTTGTTCAGTAGATTGGCTTCTAAACCAGTAGATTTTGTATAGACATACAGTTTACGTGTTTTAAGGGGATTGAAAACAAAACAAGTACATATTTTGCCATAATATGTATTCTCAATTATGACACTGAACTTCTGACTCATGCACATATTTTCAACTTTTCTGTCCCAGCAGGGGGCTAAGACCTGGTTGTCTGTCCCAGTAGGGGGCTAGGACCTGAGTGTCTGTCCCAGTGGGGGGCTAGGACCTGAGTGTCTGTCCTAGTGGGGGGCTAGAACCTGAGTGTCTGTCCCAGTGGGAGGCTAGGACCTGAGTATCTGTCCCAGTGGGGGGCTAGGACCTGAGTGTCTGTCACAGTGGAGGGCTAGGACCTGAGTGACAAAGTATGTTGTTGTCTTTGTACGCTGGACTGAAAATTTCTGTGCAATCTCTGAGTCAATAAATATTAACTTTAACCAGTTTAGTAAAATGATCTGCAAATGAGGAATGGAAAATTGTGCTCTTCTACAAAATTTGCAAACAAAATCTTTAAGTGGCAGTTTATCCCCTTTTGATCCACATTTGATCCGGTCTCAAATAAGGCCTTCAAAGTGGGTATGTTACAGAAGAATCATTGCTCATATGCTGTGGTGTATGCATATGTCAGCATGTTTCAGCATTTTGTTTTGAATTGACCAACAACAAAAAAAAACAATAAGAGCTGCCCTTAAATATTCTTTAAGTGAAATCAAAATACTTAATCAAGTGTTTCTGATGAAACCATATTTTGGTTTTGGTCTTTCCTTTCTATCTCAGTTTTGCCAAAGGTCGACCAATATCAAAGACCAAAAGACCATCATGAACCACTTTTGATCCCTTTATTACTTATAACACCTCAAAAACATATTGTCTTTGACTTTAAACTCTCCAAATTACAACAATAGTGTAATTGACTTACAGCTTGTTGTGTACACATGTTAGCCGTTTTTTAAAACTTCCCTATCTGATTACTCAGCATGCATCATTGCACCAATCATTGCACTGGTGGAACAGTTCTGGTCCCCAGTAGACATGTTTTGGCTGGTTTCTGTATGAATAGAATGCATAAAAATACCATTTGTGTTTTGTCTTGTATCAAATTAAAAAAAAAAATTGGTACATTTTCAAAAGTGGTAGATTTCAGCTATAATTGTATGAGCAGTAGATGGCATTTAAAATTATATTTTTGTCCTACCTCAAGCAGAATCACATTTATGATAACCTCATGTTACCCTTGCCCTCTACCTCAGGTAGAATCAGATGCATGATAACCTCATGTTACCCATGCCCTCTACCTCAGGTAGAATCACATGTATGATAACCTCATGTTACCCTTGCCCTCTACCTCGGGTAGAATCAGATGCATGATAACCTCATGTTACCCTTTTCCTCTCCCTCGGGTAGAATCACATGTATGATAACCTCATGTTACCCTTTTCCTCTACCTCAGGTAAAATCACATGTATGATAACCTCATGTTACCCTTTTCCTCTACCTCAGGTAAAATCACATGTATGAAAACCTCATGTTACCCTTGCCCTCTACCTCAAGTAAAATCACATGTATGATAACCTCATGTTACCCTTTTCCTCTACCTCAGGTAAAATCACATGTATGTTAACCTCATGTTACCCTTACCCTCTACCTCAGGTAGACTCAGATATATGATAACCTCATGTTACCCTTGCCCTCTACCTCGAGTAGAATCAGATGCATGATAACCTCATGTTACCCATTTCCTCTACCTCAGGTAGAATCAGATGTATGATAACCTTATGTTACCCTTGCCCTCTACCTCAGTTAGAATCAGATGCATGATAACCTCATGTTACCCTTTTCCTCTACCTCAGGTAAAATCACATGTATGATAACCTCATGTTACCCTTGCCCTCTGCCTCAGGTAAAATCACATGTATGATAACCTCAAGTTAAGCTTTTCCTCAATCTCAAGTAAAATCACATGTATGATAACCTACTGTTACCCTTTCCCTCTACCTCAGGTAAAATCACATGTATGATAACCTCATGTTACCCTTTTCCTCTACCTCAGGTAAAATCACATATATGATAACCTCATGTTACCCTTGCCCTCGACCTCAGGTAGAATCACATGTATGATAACCTCATGTTACCCTTGCCCTCTACCTCGGGTAAAATCACATGTAAGATAACCTCATGTTACCCTTGCCGTCTGCCTCTCATTTGGTTCTTCTCATACTCTTTGTAAAATTAAAAAGTTTACAGGACTGCATAACTTTAAAAAAAAATCTTTTTAGCAAAAGGTTAATATCTCTTAATCTGGATAAGTATGCAGCACTTATCCTACTATGTGTTAGATCTATTTATCTTTCTCTCAATTCATTTTATATGACAAATACTTTATATGACAAGTGCTTCAATTGCTGCTCATTGATGATTTTTATCACTGAACAGGATCTCCTGATCAGTGCATCAGATATATGTGAAATTATATGTACAAGTGGTATTGAAACAGTTTTGAATATTAGTGTGCTGTATTAACAATAAGAACTGAATAAATGCATGTTATTAGGATATCTCTGTGTATAAGCACAGGAATCAGGAAAGAAAAGCAAGGAACATTTTTTATAATTTTATATAACAAAATTCAAAAGATAGAAAGAAAGAATAAAGACTGAATAGTATAGATGAAGATTTTCACAAGATTATACACAAATGTTTAATATGTTCGTAAATGTTCATATTGAGTATCCAGCTCAAAGAATCAGGAAGTGTCCACAATTTCTAGTGCAGTATTCTATCACAGTCTTTTGGCACAAAACTGGCATGATTCATTCAACACAGCATCATGTAGAAATGAAGACAACTCCAATAACTCATGAATACTCAAACAGGAATGAAGGAGGGTATAACTGTTCTAAGAAAACAGGAAACCAATAAAAACATGTCTAATTAATGCATATTTTTTACAATTAATTTAAAAGAATTCTTACTCTTTTGACCATTAATGAAACATCAATCAGATATTTGAGCATGTAAATACAACACATTCATTAAAGCTAGAAACAAAATCAAACATTTATATAATGCCAGTAGATATATCCAAACCCATTTATTTGAATAAATATCCAAAAAGTTTGGAAACATGATTTATCCCTCAAAAGAAAAATAAATGCTAGCCACAAAATATATGACAAGGTAACACACCAAATGGGCATTCTTAAGTGTACTGTATATACTCTCGTATAAGCCAATAGCAACTGCATAGACCCAGATCTGCTATCACATAATGCACTGGCAGATCTGGGTCTATGCAGTTTGTAAAGACTAATCAGTAGAACAAACAACATAGACCCTGATCTGCCAGTGCATTTTACGATGGCAGATCAGGGTCTCTGTTGTTTGCATTTGGACCCGGCTTTATGCAATTATATATGGTAATTCACAGGCACAGAAAATTATGAAGCACATTGGTCATCTTTGAATTTTGTTGGATTTACATCTATGAAATGTGTGGTCACTTATAAATGTCCACATAAACTGCGTATTTATAGTTGGATGCACAAGTCTCACATCGGTACATATTTACAAGTGTCGCTCAAGCAAGGTCTCATTTGTATATTTTTTGAGTCATACAAACAAATGGACATCAGTGTGATCGCACTCCTCTGCACATGGAACCTGGATATTTGTTTGTCATCCTGCCATGACCAATTTCAACTATCCTCCATGGCCCAATAAGGAGACCTGCATTACACAGGTCTGAAGAGCACCTCACCCTGCCTCAAAACTGACTACCACCATATGGTAGCCACTGGCTATCATGTGCATTCTCACTAAAAATAGATTTGTCACACTGCGTAAAAATGAACTGGATTTACAGGTTTTGGATATTGAAATCAGTTATGTACACACTTTCTCAGTATGATTATCCAATCATTAAATGCTATTTTGTATTCACTTTTTGTTATGTTGTTCATATGCTGGAAAAATACACTTTAACTGCTCAGCAAATCTTAGACAACAGGATTCAATCAAAAATCACTTGGAGGTAAGTCAGCACTGTATGGAGGATGTAGCAAAGTTTGGATGCTGTGCTCCTTAGGAAGTCTGTCGTGATGATGGACATATATGTTGGTGCATTTAATGAAGTAGATGGATAGCTTGGGAACCAGTGTGCATACAAGTGGTTTGGTAGTGTTCCACAACATTTCGCAACACTTTGGGGGCATACATATGTATAGTAACACTATCAGAGTCCAGCACGGATACCTGGACAACAGCACGGATGCCTGGACAACAGCACGGATGCCTGGACAACAGCTCGGATGCCTGGACAACGGGCCTTTTGCATCCAAAAATAATGTATATAAAACTCTCTTGATAGTCTGACTAAATCAAGCGATTTATGGTCTCTTCTCATTTTGTCTGGTACAAACTTTTGATTATTTTCTCTGGAGTTGGGTTCCCAAAAGCCATGATTCATCGGCAGTAACAATTTCATTCAAACATATCTGTTCACTCTTTTTATGTTTGGTGAGTAGCTGCTTGGTGATTTCAACCCAAGTTTGTTTTTGATTAGCCATCAAGAAATGTATGGCCCATCTTGCACCAACCTTTCTGAGCTTAAAATGATTTTTCAGTATATTAAAAACAGATGACAAATTATTATCTGTGAAAATAGAAATATATTCCATGGTGTATTGAGCATCTTCATCTACCTGCCATAACACAATGTGGAATGCTAAAAACACAATCTTTTACTCCCAAACCCCCGAGATAGTCATGTTTAGAAAAACATGATTTTTCACTCAAAAACCCCAACATGGTCCTGTTTCAAAAAAACATTTTCTTAGAAAGAAAAAAAAAACAGAGAGAGAGAGACATTGTAACCTGTAGCCTGTATAAACAGTAAACAGTCCTGCTTAGTGCTCATGTAAAACTATCGTCAGGGCAGTTCGTGCAGTTGATTGTCCAAGAGGCAATTCAAATTATTGTTGAGCATCAAAGATGCAAAACAACGTCTTGGTTTGGCTGGGTTATGCCAACTTTTTATTGTGTTTTGCCAGGAGGCTTTGATTAGTTTTGTTAAGCAATAAGAGTAATAAAGTTAAGGCAGTCAGATATCAACAACTACCATTTCACAGATTACTTAATTGGCTAACAATAGCTGGGATGATTTTGTGTTAAGTCCTTTGAGCACTGATGTGGGAGAGCCAATGAGGCTGATTTGCACAGGTAAAGTACACTAAGTGGAACAATCCAATTTGAAGTTAGGTAAATCAAAGAGATATATGTAGAAGAACAAAAGTTGTTACACATTATTGCCTTCAATGAATGTTTAAACCATCTTTATTAAAGATTATTGGCAATGTTTCATTGAAGTCAGATTTTACTCCATATATATCATGAATAACATTATTATTTCAGTAGTAGGAATAGTGTACAAGTGTGATTCATTTTCTTGTGTTGAAACACAGCTGTGATTCAGGGAAGAATGAGCTATCTGAGAAGCGAGAAAAGCCCAGCATTTCAGAACTCCTGGTTAACGGAGTTTGACTTTGTGAAGCACATCAGCAGTGGGAAGCATTTTATTCTTTGCACATACTGCACACACCATATTGACATTAGTCATTCTGGAGTGTATGACATCCATTGATATGGTAACACCACCTAGCATTAGGACAATGCATGAATGCAGAGCTCAATCCCGAAAGTAACTAAGGTGTTTAAACAATCATCAACAGACAGTGTCACAAGAGCTAAAGTACTTTTCTGTGATTTTGTTGCAGAGCACAATGTGCTGTTTGCAGCTGCAGATAATTTTTCAAACCTGAATGTTTTACACTCCCTCTGTGCTGAGAAAATTCAACAAGATTTTTCAGGCAATTTTGAACAATAGTACTATCAAGTCTTAAATGAGTGCAAAGATGAACACAAATGACCTTTGCATGACCTTGAAACCCCCTACTAAACTATTGAGAGCAGAAAATACTATTTAACTAAGACTGTATTCCACAGCCCAATGGATTGTAGGGACTGAGCATTTAATTTGGTGGGGGGACCTGGGATATTTTTTTACTAATATAATAGATATCATATTTTTGTGTGTACTATAAAAAAGAGCAGGAATATTTGTTTTAAGCTATTTGAAGGCTGGACATTTTTTTAAAAGAAAATCGTAGGCCCCTCATCCACACCCCCAATTAAATATTTGGTTCCTCAGAGAGAGAAACTTGGTGTATTTTTTAAAATTTAATGTCTGTGTGGTTGTGGTTATGTGTTTGTTGTGGTTATGTGTTTGTTTTGTGGGGTTTAACACCCTTTATGAGCACATTGATAGGCTGGCTATACATGGTGGCCAGTATATTTGGTGAGGAAGAGAAAACCCCAGGAAGAATCACTGATCCACGGGAAGCTACTGATAAATTTTCTCTTATACCCACATTGGTCAAGCCAAGACTCTAACTCACATGGACAGAGTGAGTTGTGAATGATCTGTTAAGACGAGTGACTTAGACAACTCGGCCACCCAGCGCCCCTTTTTTTTATGAGAATGTGTGTGGATGTGTGTAGCGATATTTTACAATGGTGAGTCTACCCAAACATTTATTTTGGATGTGTATTAAATGATTTAAAGAAAACAGGCAAGTCATTTTCTTTTATTCAAATTGGAATTTCCATTAATTTCCTATAGGCTTGTATGAGTAGATAACTGACTCTCAATTGTATGAAGGCACTTTTTGGGGGTTCATACACACTGACCCTTCTTCAGACCTCAAAAAAGTTTGAAGTCTCAAAAAACCTCACAACACGTCTGGGAGGTTGGCAGATATGTATTCATCAATTTCCCCCATCACCGCAGCCACTTCCCATTCACCAATTGCAAACAATGGTCTTCCAGAGCATGGGTCATCTTCCATGGATTTACGACCATCTTTAAAATGATGAAACCACCTCAAAATTGTAGGCTGTGACAGAGAATTACATTTGTAAACTTTATCCATGTAGGCCTTGATATCGGTCAGTAGGCCTTGATATCAGTCAGTAGGCCTTGATATCAGTCAGTAGGCCTTGATATCGGTGGGCGAGTACCCTAGGAGTGCTCAGATTTTACAGTTGTTTGCACAGTAGCAGAATTGTTATTCTTCTCCGACATTTTTTTTGTCACTGTCATTGATCTATGTAATGTCACATGGATATATCTGCAGGTATCTGTGTGCAGCACATGCAGCTGCATATCAATTTAAAGAATGTTATTTTGACTATCAAATGGCATTAAATGTATCAAGAGTTTCAGAGAAACAAAAAAAATGTTATTACAAAATATTCAGAATTGTTTAAATAGCCCCTCATAGGTATCATTTCAGTGATACATTTTGTTGTCACATGATCTTACAATGTTAGAACTCACTCAGATTGGTTGTATACATTAATATAATACGGGTCATGGATATTTTTAGAGACAAATTTATGGTGATGATTGAGGCTGGGCTTTATTTAATCAGTTGATTTTGTTAATACTTTATGTCCATTCAAACAGATGAAGCAACATGATATCTGCCATGGTTGATAAATTTGCACAGAGTTTGAATATTAAAAGGTAGTTGTATGATTTAGGGCTGTTTACCAGGGTCTATTCTACGATACACAATTGTGGGATTTGCACTTGTTTCCCCAAATATTGCTGATACATCTACTGAATGTGCAATCATCATGCATCATATTATTTTTTTCTTCATTAAATCCCTCCTATATCAATATATTCATAAAATTTCCCCCATTTTATATTATGATGTTTTCCATCCGTCTGTCTGTCCATTTCTTACTAATGATATACAATAATTTGAGTTTTTTACCAAATTTTGTTGATGGCTTGCACATAGGTTAAGGAAAAACACTATTCTGGATGAAAAGGTTAAAGGTCAATGTCACTGTGACCAAAAGAAGAAAAATGGTTTTCAGATAATATTTGGTCTGCATCACATACCTGGACTAAATTTTTTGGGATGGTTTGCACTTGGGGTAAGGAAGAAGCCTATTGATGTTGGTATCAAAGGTCAATGCCACTGTGATTGAAAGAAGTCTGAGCATGGTTTTCTAGTTTCCTTGTCTGATAAAATAACCATGTCCACTGTTCAGGTCTCAGTTATTTTGATTGACAAGGAAATTGTAGCAAACTTTGCTATAGTCTGGCTCAACAAATGACTTATTCAAAAGTAAATGCTGGAAAAGTGAACATTTATTGCAGTGCCTGTGATCATTATCAGCCTCTCATGTTGTGAGTCTTCCATACTGGGATTTGAATTTCCTCATGCAGTGCCTGTGATCATTATCAGCCTCTCATGTAGTGAGTCTTCCATACTGGGATTTGAATTCCTCATGCTTGAGTAACCATTACCCCCTAGAATTTATTTTGGACATTTGAGTCTACATTTTTTTCTTCTCTGTACACTACTTTGTAAATAAATGCTGCAGTGTTTTTGCTGAAGATTTCATCTATTCTTCTTTACATTTTCCACTGGTGATCATGGATCATATGCTCTGGATTGGTGCCCAAGCTATTCAAAATAAGTTGGACATTTCTGTTAGCCTATGAAATTGACCATGTTAAACTTCTTTGGCAATGAGTGCACTCTATTCATTAAGCTTGGGATGTGTTCAGTTCAGTCTCAAATCAGCTGTAACAATCTGCAGGCACCATGGAGGGAACTTTCTTGTGCCAAAGATGAGAAAGAAGAGCCATTGGCACAAGGACACAGCCTAGAATGAACCATGCCTGAGGTTCCTTTTCCTTTTGTATAGTAGATATGCTGTGAGAAAAATGAGTTCATCTTTTATTTTGGAACAGAATTTGCATATTCTGTTTGACCTTTCTGTTAATTTATATCATCCTGCCTCAATCTCTAGCTTGTGTACACATATTCTCAGTTTTGTTAAATCTTGTCTTGAATTGCTATTATAAACTTTAGCTAGGTAGTCTCAATGATTTTTTAAATGTCATCATATTATATAACAATATTGATCTGTGTCATAGGAATCTGGTCATAGATGACACGTGTCAACCCTAAAAATGACAAGTGGCTTCCCATCCCTACCCCCACACCCAA
This sequence comes from Margaritifera margaritifera, assembly GCA_029931535.1. Classification (NCBI taxonomy): domain Eukaryota; kingdom Metazoa; phylum Mollusca; class Bivalvia; order Unionida; family Margaritiferidae; genus Margaritifera; species Margaritifera margaritifera. The sequence goes on from JAQPZY010001497.1 coordinate 1,225,422, forward strand.
AATGACAGATATTTTAATATCAGTAATATATTACCTGTTGCTATTGCATAGCTTACTCTTTCCAGAATGGAAATTACCCTCGACTGTGTGATGTGAAATAATTCTGCCACAAGGTGACTTCCAGTAAAATCCGAAGTCAACCTTGCATCATTGGCCCAAGCGTAGTAATTCTCATCATTTTTCCAGTCATCCACATTGTTCAGTGGTGCAAATTAAGCTCTACAGAACATTGCTTTCACTTCATGTCATTTTTAGCAAATAGGGTTCGGTTAGGTATTTAGTCTCTCTATCCTTGTTGGATTGGTTTGTGGCCTTGTTTTCATTATTTTTATCGAGTACAAATCATTTGAATGGATATTCCATGCATTACGATGTATGCTGAGTTTTAATTTGCTGAAGGGGGTCTCATACCAGCATTTATATTCAATTGTGTGTTCAGTGGTAATGCACACCTTTCTATTCTAGTATTCACTAAAGATAGTATTGTTTTTTATTCAAGGCATTAGTATTACCATATTACTTTGCAAGTTGCTTTTTACTATTCTTCGTCTCTGTTTATCAGAATTAAGTATTGTTGACATCACTGGGATTGAAGCATTAAGTGTTGTTTTAATTCTATTTAATACAAGACGACTAGGCAGGTAAAGTATCGCTGTTTTTAATTTGCATCAAAATCAAGTTCCATTCAAATCCTCACATATTTAAATCTTTTATACAAGACAATTGTTCTTGTTTTAAGCAGCATTTCTTTTCAGTAACCTTTAAGCAGAGGGGGAGGTGTGGACATAGGAAAGCCCACTGGGACACCCACCCCACCTGCCTGGCATGTACCAATTGTAAAAGGACAGACGGTTGTCCTTATTGTTGTCTCTGGTCAGACAAGGTCTGGAACTTCACTGAAAGCAGATGAACATACAAGGGGAGGAGGAAGGGACCTTCCTCCTCTTCATCAGAATTTGCAGGTTTATCTATTTCTGAGTCCATCAGGTCTCAAAGGAGAATTCTTAGTTCATTTTGGCAGAAGGGCACTCCTAGGTCCCAGGAAAATATTATAGCAGTCTCTTCAGAGAAAAATAAAGCCCATGGACCCCTGATGTTTGATACAACTCCATCAGAGCCTGCAATGGTTATGTCTAGGACCTCACAAAAGGGAGGAAATAAGTGGGCTGAGAGCGAGTTGCACCTCCCTTCCCATGGGGGAGGAGCAGCACCAAACCTGAAGCCCATTAGTGGCAACAGGTTTGAGCCACCCTGTTAGGGGAGAGCTATGGTCCAATACTATAAGATCTGAGGAAGGGTCTTCCTACACATCAGAGTCACCTGACTGGTCATTGACTGGTGACTGGTCGCTGGTCAGTGGTGGATGACTGGTCAGCAGGCACTGGTCACCAGTCATTGGAACCCAATTTGTATGGGGATAGGGATTGGGTTGGAATCCCCGTCATGCCAGGCTACTGTTGGATCCTTCTAGGGACTGGGAGTTGGTGTTCAGATGCCAGACTAGGGAAGGGGATCAGATCAGCATTCCTCCCTTTCCTTTAATCCCACTCAATCCCTGTGGGATGTGGGGTCATCCCTTGCAGGGAGGTGACTGATCATTCTCTTTTCTTCAGCCATGGACTTCAGGGCATTGGCCCCACAGTAGAGAGGTTGATGTTGCAGTCCATGGGCTGTAATTGCCCTCTCACAAAGTGGAGTCTATAAGGAGGAGGGCGGGGTAGGCTATCTTCTAAATGCCCCAGGAAGGTTAAGAGTCATTCTCACCCTCTTGGTGAGTCTGACATCAGGGACATGACAAGTTATCGGATGAAGTCATCCTTACCCCCAGGTTGTCTGTAGAGCGAGAACAGGACGAAGAAATAGAACAGGCTGAGGTGGCACATCCTCCCTTCCAGTGCCCTGCCTACACCTAAACATCGAACCAGGCAGTGGAGGAGAAAGATGTCTGGTCATTTCACAAGGCTTGGAAAGTCACTAAAATTCTCTCCAGTTTGGAGAGACTCTCTGAGCTTCCTCCCACACAGATCTCCTGTTGCTCCCCCACATGGCCATGGTCAGGAAGCTTTCTCAAAGGTTTAATAAGGGCAAGGAGTTTGCTCTGTGTAAGGGGTGGTCAGTCCCCCCCCCCTCTATGTTAAGACCTCTGGTCTCTGCAGTTAGCTATGGGGTTCACACTCCTGCCTGGCCCCTTAAACCTCTCAACTTGGACACTGGGGCATCACAAGTGGGCATTTATTTAGGGACATGGGCCTATGTTCTAGTCAAGACACTGGAGGCCTTAGAACTTAAGGCTACATCACTGGATACCATAGCCTCTCATGTCAATCTTTTCTCAGCAGCCTCCTTCAGCCTGCCTGCTGGAGCAGTTGCCAAAACATCTAGGCATGTGTTATTCATTTCCATGACTTTATCAGCAGAGCTTCTCCACCTCCGCAGGGATGTTGCTCTTGAAACTTCCAAGATCTTATTGGGAGTACATTAAGAACCTTCTGAGGGCTGCTCCCCTGGAGGCAGAGACCTTCTTCGGAGGACTCATTCCCTTTATAGCTTCCCAGGATCTCAGGCATCCGCTACTGGCACATCTTAACCAGCCAAGAAGCAAGGTCATCCCTACTGCCCCCAGGAGTCGTCAGTGAAGTTCTTCAAAGCCATGCAGCCCCAGTCCATATCTCGCCCTTGGCAGTCAGGCTCCAGAAGGGGGCACTGGAAAGGCCCACAGAGGAAGTTTGTGGGCCCCTCACCCTTTCCTAAGGAAGGGGGGAGCCCTAGGGACTTGCGCCCTCTCCTGCCATGCATCCCTCTTCGTTACATTCCTATAGGTGCCATACTAACTCTCTTTTTTGAGGTTTGGTCAAGCATAATGGACGATGGGTGGGTCCTCTCTATCATAAACAGGATACTGAATTCAGTTTTGGTAACTTTCTCCTCTTAATTCTAGTGCAATTAAAGGAATAGGTGTACTCCTTTCTGTAGAGGGTCCCAGGGTGGCCAAGTGGTCTAAAGTGCTCACCTTTACAGATCACTCATACATCTCACCTCTGTCTGTGTGAGTTCAAGTCTTGGCTCGACCAATGTAGGTATATGAGAAAGTTTGCCAGTAGCTTTCTGTGGGTCAGAGGTTCTTCTGGGGTCTTCCCAGGTTCTTCCTCCACCAAATATACTGGCTGCCATGTATAGCCAGCCTATCATGTGCAAAACCAAATCAAACTCTTATGCAGAACGGTGCAGTAGAAAGGGCGTTCAGTGACCAGTGACCAGCCTTCTACTCCCAGTACCCAAAAAAGGTGGGGAGTTTTGACTAATTATTGACCCTTTCCACCTTAAACAAGGTTTTGCAGTATAAACCTTTGAAAATAGAGACCACAACCTCAGTCAGGAATGCCATAAGACCCGATGACTAGGGTGGGGGTCTCCATCTAACTTCAGGATGCTTACCTCCACATCCCTATTTATCCTCCTCACAGGAAGTGCCTCCAGTTCTGCTTGGATAGGGAGGTTTTCCAATCTCACATTCATCTGAGTTTTCACACCCAGAACTTTTACCATAGTCATGGAAGTAGTTGCCGTTCACTTAAGGTCACTGGGGATCCCTATCCTCCAATGTTTTGACAACTGGTTTGTCCACAATGGCTGGTTAGAGTACCTCAGACAAGATCTGTCTTGCTGTTGGTTAACAGTGACCAGGCTGGTCCTTTTAACAAACCTGGAGAAATCCCACTCAAGATTTCCTGTACGTGGGAATGAAATTCCTCATGAACATAGGTTTAGTCTGTGTCCCTTAGGACAGAGTAGACAAAATCCTGGCCCTGTTGGAGGCACTGAGAGCCAAGACCATGTTGTCGGCTTGTCTATATCCATCTTTTATGGGAACCTTGAGCTCCATGGTGAAACTGATTCCCCAAGGCAGACTGCACTTGTGCTCCCTCCAGAATCTCCTTCTAGCAAACTGGAAACTGCATACAAATCCTCTGACAGCTCTCTAGGACCAGACTTCTAACATCATCTAAACTGGGGGTCAAATCGGGACTAGTTTCTGGCTGTAGTCCCCATGCATGCTCCCGAACCCCACTCCCTAACTGTTCACAGATGTGTCAGATTCATGGTGGGGTGCTCATCTGGAGCCGAAAGGGCTAGTTCTTCAGGGTTCATGGTCCTGGGAAGAATCTACCCTCCACATAAACAATTTGGAATGAGGGCAGCGTTCTGAGCCCTACAGGGGTAAGTCGACAAAATAAGAAGTCATTGCATGATGGTCTCCTCTGACAACATGTCAGTGGTAGGGTGCCTCCGATGACCAGGAGACACACTTGCACCTTCTTTATGTGTGAAGGTTTGGAACCTCCTTTACTGGGCTATCTCAGAATGGATTACCCTCCAGGTTCGTCATATTCTGGGTAAGAAGAAATATTTGGTTGGCAGGCTGTCCGGAAGAGGCAAGGTAGTTCTCACAGAATGGTCTATGCATCAATCTGTAGCAAATTCCTTGTTCAGACTATGGGGGAGACCCTTTGTGGACTTGTTTGTGACAAGACTAAACAACAAGCTCCCTTTTTAATGTTTCCCCAGAGCCTGAAGTGGGATCGTCTACTTGCTTATGCCTTCCCACCCTTCAGGATGATTCCACAAATGCTTCAGAAAGTCAGGATCTCCACTACTCAGCTCGTTTTGTTAGCCCCTCTGTGGCCTCGTCAATTGTGGTTCTGTGATCTTCTCAACATGCTGGTAGACCAACCCAGGGCATTTTCCCAGAGGAGGGACCTTCTGTCACAGCACAAGGGCTCTCTCCTGCACAACAGCCCACAGATGCTCCACCATCACACTTGGCTCATCTCAGGCAGTCTATCTGACAAGGACAAGTTTTCAAGCAAAGTTGTCAAGTGCATTGTTCAGGCTAGGAGATGTCCAAGATATATGATGTCAAGTGGAGAATCTTATGTGATTGGTGCAGTAGAAAATGTGTTAATCGTAGCTGCCCCTCTTTGAGTGCAGTCACCGATTTTCTTTTCTTCCTTTTTGAAGAGGGACAATGCTCTACTATAAAGGTTTATAGGGCAGCCCTATACTATACATTCTTCTCACATTGCCAACCTTATAAGGCATTTCAAGCTGCAGAGACGGGTGTCTCGCTCTCTAATGCCTATATGGAATCTCATGGGTCTTGTGGTCTTTAACTAGCCCCTATGAAACTTCTTCTGAGAACCTTACCCTCAAGACTGTTTTCTTGCTGTCCTTAGCATCTGTGTGATGAAGGAGTAAGCTTTATGCCCTATCTATAGAACAAGGCTGTCTCCGGTTCAGTGGCAATTACGAGTCAGTGTCTCTCCTTTGCCAACTAGATTTCTTAGCAAAAAACCAGTCTCCGTTGGTTGCCCCACTCCTTATAGTGATCCCTTGTCTAAGTCGTATTTGTGCTGGGGATGATCAAGATTAACTTTTATGCCCAGTTGGGGCATTACATTTATATTTGGCAGCCTCTAAAGGGAGAAGAAAGGGTATGAAGTGTCTTTTCCTTCCCCTAAAGGGCTTGGCTGATATTTTGGCTATCCCTATTTCAAGGTGGATTGTTGTAACCATCAAAAGAGCTTATTAGTCTCTTACTGACAGGGAACTTTCATTCATGAAGATTAAAACCCATGAAGTTTGAGACACTGCTACCTCATTATCTTATCTAACTTGTTCGTATTTGGAGGATGTGCTGAAAGCTGCATTATGGCAATCTCACATTGCCTTCTACTCCTTCTACCTTCGTTCCTTGGTGTACAAGAGCAAAGGCATATTTTCTTTAGGGCCTATAGTTGTGGTGCTGAAAGTGCCCAAGATGATACCATTCTACAGTAGTGGACACTTCTACAGTAAGGATGAGTATTTCGTTGTTTTTTCTTTACCAGTTTTAGAGTCATCACCTTCCCACCAAACTGGCGAATTGAGCTATGCAACAGCAACAGCTATCGTATTACTGATATTAAAAATGTAGTTTTTTTAGGAGGATAAAACTAAGTTTAGTGATGTAATACTTACCTGTTGCTATTGCCAGATTCCCTCCACCCAACCCACACCGATGTCCCACTAGTAGTCAACATCATTGGAAAAAAGATAAGGACTACTGCACATGGGTCAGTGACTTCAGATCTTTCTGGAGGTCGCCTTATGGCAGGATGAATTCTCATCGTATGGTCAATGTAATTTCTGTCCTGGAAAGAGTAAGCTACACAATAGTAGCAAGTATTACATCATTAAAATTAGTTTTACCCCCTCCCCCCCTTCCAAAAAAAAATACATTACCCCCACCCACCCTAAAAAAGATTAAAAATTAAGGTATTTCAGGCCATATTTGACTCATTAATCTGCAATGAAACAGAAATCTCGAGTCAGCACTGAAAATATCATGAAATTTTTGTGTATAGAATTTATGGCAGTTTGAAATGCTGTAAGAAGTTCCTAGGTGTCTAGACATCCTGGTCTATAAGGTCAGCAAAACTCGGCTGTCCACGTTTGTTGATGGAATGATCTTCACATAGCCAGCAGCAACATTGGTCACTAGTTTATATATCACACAGATATCAGATAACATATCATCACTAATTTACTGAAATTTCAAGTATGTAAGAATCACTTGTCAGCAGGTGACAGGTCCATGGAATATGGCAATTTATAAATGATCTTCAGCCATTGTTTGTAACATATCACACAGATGTCAAATAACATATCACACATTTATCAGGTAAATGGATATCATAACATATCACACATTTATCAGGTAAACAGATGTCAGATAACATATCACACATTTATCAGGAAAATAGATGATATAACATATCACACATTTATCAGGTAAATAGATGTCAGATAACATATCACATTTATCAGGTAAATAGATGTCAGATAACATCACACATTTATCAGGTAAATGGATGTCAAATAACATCACACATTTAGGTAAATAGATGTTAGATAGCATCACACATTTATCAGGTAAATAGATGTCAGATAACATATCACATTTATCAGGTAAATAGATGTCAGATAACATACCACACATTTATCAGGTAAATAGATATCGTAACATCATATTTATCAGGTAAATAGATGTCATAACATATGGCACATTTATCAGGTAAATAGATGTCAGATAACATCACACATTTATCAAGTAAATAAATGTCAGATAGCATATCACATTTATCAGGTAGATAGATATCATAACATATAACATTTATCAAGTAAATAAATGTCAGATAACATATCACACATTTATCAGGTAAATAGATATAACATATCACACATTTATCAGGTAAATAGATGTCAGATAACATATCACACATCAGGTAAATAGATCTTGGATAACATATCACACATTTATCAGGTAAATAGATATCATAACATATCACACATTTATCAGGTAAATATATATCATAATGTCACACATTTATCAGGTAAATGGATGTCATAACATATCACATTTATCAGGTAAATAGATGTCATAACATGACACATTTATCAGGTAAATAGATATAACCACACATTTATCAGGTAAATAGATGTCAGATAACATATCACACATTTATCAGGTAAATAGATATCAGATAACATATCACATATTTATCAGGTAAATATGTATCGTAACATATCACACATTTATCAGGTAAATAGATGTCATAACATATCACACATTTATCAGGTAAATAGATGTCAGATAACATATCACACATTTATCAGGTAAATAGATGTCAGATAACATATCACATATTTATCAGGTAAATAGATATCAGATATCATATAACTTATCAGAAAGTTTGAAAGAAAGTACATGTATTGTGAATGCATTTATTTTCAGGGGTATACATTTTCATGGTTTTGCATAAAATTAGATTTTTGTCCGTACTTAAATTCAAGGATTGTGGAAGGGGTGCTATTGTTTTCACATGAGGGTCATACCATATCCTTAGGTCTTAAAAACACACTTTTTGAGTCTAAAAAAAACCTAACACTCTCTGGGAATATGGCAGATATTATGAGGACCCTTGTTTGATATTGAAATTTGTGGAAGGGGTCCTATTGTTTTCACATGAGGACCCATGTTTGGTATTGACATTTGTGGAAGGGGTCTCTGTTGTTTTCACATGAGGACCATTGCTTGGTATTGAAATTTGTGGAAGGAGTCCAATTGTTTTCACATAAGGACCATTGTTTGGTATTGAAATTTGTGGAAGGGGTCCAATTGTTTTCACGTAAGGACCATTGTTTGCTATTGAAATTTGTGGAAGGGGTCCAATTGTTTTCACATAAGGACCATTGTTTGGTATTGAAATTTGTGAAAGAGATCTAGGTTGTTTTCACATGACGACCATTGTTTGGTATTGAAATATGTGGAAGGGGTCTCTTGTTTTTACATGAGGACCCTTGTTTGGTATTGAAATATGTGGAAGGGGTCTCTTTTTTTTACATGAGGACCATTGTTTGGTATTGAAATTTGTGAAAGAGATCTACGTTGTTTTCACATGAGGACCATTGTTTGGTATTGAAATATGTGGAAGGGGTCTCTTGTTTTTACATGAGGACCCTTGTTTGGTATTGAAATATGTGGAAGGGGTCTCTTGTTTTTACATGAGGACCATTGTTTGGTATTGAAATTTGTGAAAGAGATCTACGTTGTTTTCACATGAGGACCATTGTTTGGTATTGAAATATGTGGAAGGGGTCTCTTGTTTTTACATGAGGACCATTGTTTGGTATTGAAATATGTGGAAGGGGTCTCTTGTTTTTACATGAGGACCATTGTTTGGTATTGAAATTTGTGAAAGAGATATACGTTGTTTTCACATGAGGACCATTGTTTGGTATTGAAATATGTGGAAGGGGTCTCTTGTTTTTACATGAGGACCATTGTTTGGTATTGAAATATGTGGAAGGGGTCTCTTGTTTTTACATGAGGACCATTGTTTGGTATTGAAATATGTGGAAGGGGTGCTATTGTTTTTACATGAGGACCATTGTTTGGTATTGAAATTTATGATTTGTAACAGCCTCAAAATTTATGAAAATTGGCACCCAACAAAAAGTAGCGACTTCTCAGTAGAGCAATAGGTTTTATTAATTGTTTGAAATCGCAGCAGCCAGGCTATACATTATTTGTTTGAAACCATTTGGCAGCTAAGCTATCAAATTTGTTTTATAATTCTTTTAAACATTGATACATTTTGGACAATCTAAATATTGTTTTACCTAATTGCAAGGCATGATTTGTATTTAGTGGATACCGGTACAATATTTTATTTTTAACTGAGTAATGTTGTAAATTGTTTTAAATCTTTTCATGAATCTTTACCTAAGTTATAAGTCACTACTAGACATTGTGTTGCATCAAAAATATTTATAAGATGGTGAATTGCATGCCATATTCATCTACGTGACTCCAGGGTCAAGGCCGCAGTAAAATCAGATATGTTTGTAAATTATTTTTTTGTGTGCTGTGTCACTTTTCAGTTAGAGGAGCTATTTACATAAAACTGCACAGGCACCCATGATTCAAGTCAGCTATATTTCATCTTCATCTGCCTTGCTTGAAGGCCAAGGTTATAAGAAGGGTAAATGGTTTTCAGTGATGCTTATGCATACTGTGTAATTTTTGTCTCAAAGATGTTTTAATTAAACTTACATTTGTTTCACATTGGATGTTGTCAAAGGTCATAGTCAAAGCAAGGTCAAATATTTTCTCATTATATTAAGAGAGTGTAGTAAGAACCCCAAGTGTTAGGGTATGTATGTAGTAAGGAAGATTTGGTATGATAGAAGTACTGTATCAGTTTGGTATGATAGAAGTACTGTATCAGTTTGGTATGATAGCAGTACTGTATCAGTTTGGTATGATAGAAGTACTGTATCAGTTTGGTATGATAGAAGTACTGTATCAGTTGGTATGATAGAAGTACTGTACCAGTTTGATATGATAGAAGTACTGTATCAGTTTGGTATGATAGAAGTACTGTATCAGTTGGTATGATAGAAGTACTGTATCAGTTTGGTATGATAGAAGTACTGTATCAGTTTGATATGATAGAAGTACTGTATCAGTTTGATATGATAGAAGTACTGTATCAGTTTGGTATGATAGAAGTACTGTATCAGTTTGGTATGATAGAAGTGCTGTACCATTTTGGTATGATAGAAGTACTGTACCAGTTTGGTATGATAGAAGTACTGTATCAGTTTGGTATGATAGAAGTACTGTACCAGTTTGATATGATAGAAGTACTGCATCAGTTTGGTATGATAGCAGTACTGTATCAGTTTGGTATGATAGAAGTACTGTATCAGTTTGGTATGATAGAAGTACTGTATCAGTTTGGTATGATAGAAGTACTGTATCAGTTGGTATGATAGAAGTACTGTACCAGTTTGATATGATAGAAGTACTGTATCAGTTTGGTATGATAGAAGTACTGTATCAGTTGGTATGATAGAAGTACTGTATCAGTTTGGTATGATAGAAGTACTGTATCAGTTTGGTATGATAGAAGTACCATACCAGTTGGTATGATAGCAGTACTGTATCAGTTTGGTATGATAGAAGTACTGTATCAGTTGGTATGATAGAAGTACTGTATCAGTTTGGTATGATAGAAGTACTGTATCAGTTTGGTATGATAGAAGTACTGTATCAGTTTGGTATGATAGAAGTGCTGTACCATTTTGGTATGATAGAAGTACTGTACCAGTTTGGTATGATAGAAGTACTGTATCAGTTTGGTATGATAGAAGTGCTGTACCATTTTGGTATGACAGAAGTACTGTACCAGTTTGGTATGATAGAAGTACTGTACTGGTTTGGTTTGATACAATCACTGTACAAGTTTAGTATGAGAGAAGTACTGTACTATTTTGGTATGATAGAAATACTGTACTATTTTGGTATGATAGAAGTACTGTACCAGTTTAGTATGATAGAAGTACTATACCAGTTTAGTATGATAAAAGTACTGGACCATTTTGGTATGATAGAAGTACTGTGCTATTTTGGTATGATAGAAGTACTGTACCAGTTGGTATGATAGAAGTACTGTACCAATTTGGTATGATAGAAGTACTGTACTATTTTGGTAAGATAGAAGTACTGTACTATTTTGGTATGATAGAAGTACTGTACCATTTTGGTATGATAGAAGTACTGTGCCAGTTTGGTATGATAGAAGTACTGTACCAGTTTGGTATGATAGAAGCACTGTACCAGTTTAGTATGATAGAAGTACTGTACTATTTTGGTATGATAGAAGTACCAGTTTGGTATGATAGAAGTGCTGTACTACTTTGGTATGATAGAAGTACTGTACCAGTCTCAGCATGGAACTGTTTGCTGCATGTTGTTTCACTTAATCTGGATTCTGTGCAATATGTTTGCTAGTTGTAGAAAAATATTCCTTAATATAAGAGTTTATTCTTTTCTCAGCTAATACTGGGGTCTCTCCACTAGTACAGGGCTTTCTGTGGGGTTTCTCTGCTAGTGCAGGGTTTCCTCTGGGGTTTCTCTGAAAGTACAGGGGTTTATCTGCTAGCACAGGGGTTTGAATAAGAAATAAATTAGCAGCAGAAGTTGGAAATTGGAAGGAGGGGGGCTGGGGGCAAACCTCAGTCTGCTTATCAGGGAGGTAATGCCCCTGTTGGGGAGTATAGGGAATTCCCCCCCCCCCCCCCCCAGGTGAAATGGTGTTGGTATACCTACTCAAAATTGGCTGTCTTTACTTGAGTGAAAAATGTGAAATTTGTTTGAATTTTTGTATTGTTGAATTTTGTATAAAATTCATATTAATAATTCATATCTCGGGGTTATTTTTCTTGACAATCTTGTGGGTTCCATCCAATAAGGAAAATAATGTATAATAGAGAATCCTCAGGTTCATTGATATTAATACTGAATCACTGTCAATATGTTCATAAAGGTTTTTGAATGAAGTGAATATCTCTTAATTTCTTACTTGATAAAAGTTTGTTTTTTTTAGTGCAAAAAATGCATGGAAAAATGCAAGTTGACATGCTATAGAAGAAGACAAAAGTAAGCAAACTGGAAGTTTTATAATGATACACAAACTAAAATCAACAATAATCAACTTATAAAGATACTGTAGGATGTATATATAATACTGTATATGTATTGAAAATGTTAAAAATTATAAATAAATTACTGATTTGTTTCTTAAAGAATTGAAGGAAGTAGATTCCTGCACCAATATATGGTGAAAAATAACTGGCTACTGTCTTGTATTGAAACCCCTGATGGTAATAAATATAAAATGAAAAGTACTTTCAGCAGCAAATTGCTCTATGCAGCAAATCATTCTGTACAGCAAATTGTTCTGTGCAGCAAATCGTTCTGTACAGCAAATTGCTATGTGCAGCAAATCATTCTGTACTGCAAATTGTTCCATGCAGCAAATCATTCTGTACAGCAAATTGTTCTATGCAGCAAATTATTCTGTACAGCAAATTGTTCTATGCAGCAAATCATTCTGTACAGCAAATTGCTCTGTGCAGCAAATCGTTCTGTGCAGCAAATCATGCAGCCCTCTTGTAACAAAGATGAAACAATTTTCTAAATTATTCTTGATCTCTTTTTGTCTCAAATTTTGGTCATGTTAGAGTAAATTTTATTTTGGTAACATAACCTAATTCTGATATTTGTTTGAAAAGAAAGAATTTTATATGTTGCATACTTTTTGAAAATCAGATTTTAAGTAACTATACAATCTTTATCTGTGATTTCCATTTTGAAATATAATAGTTTTTACTCTAAACCTAATTTATTTTTAATAAAAGAAAATACTTTAAGGTTATTGTATACTTGTGTGATAATAAATTGCAGTGTGCTTAAAGGGAAAAAGATTATTTGGTAACCAAATAATATTTATCTGAAGTTAAAATACCACCTGATATATTGTCTTTTGATCCAATGCCTTTACATTCCCACAACTTCCATAGTGTGCAGTAGAATTGAATTTCGTTTTTCCAAAGTTACTACAAGGTATGAATGAATCAATTTCCAAGCATAGCCAGTCTTAAGTCACAGTCATGTGAATTACTATTGAATTTTTACACAATTTATGCATTCCAAAGTTGCAAGAACAGGACCAACTTCATTCAAAGCATGTAAACAAACCTACTTTTGAACTCCAATATTTTGTTTCAATTTTAAGACAATAGCTAAGCTGGTAATCTGTAGAAGAATAGCATTTCTCGGCTTATCATTATTAATGGTGTGTACTTCTCAGTGCTCAACAGTGCATGTAGGTATGTGTAAACTAATAACTGATCTAATCACCTTAACTTCTGGCCTGGATTGCATACCTGTAGTAAAATATCTTGTACAGTAAATTATCTGCTAATTAACTCACAGCCGGTAAGCAGGTGTCGTCAAAATAAAAAGATCATCATTACGAGATAGTTAGAAATCAGTTCAGGAAAAGAAAATGGGTGGCCTTAGTCACCCATAAAATCTAATTTTTCTCCCTCATTTTTCATAAAATTTAAAATGATATTGTGTTGCAATATTCTTGCGAAAATATAAATTGTGGTGACAGCATTATTTTCACTGTATAGTGCAGATATTTGGCAATAAATTTTGGCTATATTGGGGATAAATAAAGTCAGAGCAAAATTAAACACTGCAAAAATATTTAAAAAAACATAGTTTAAAGAAGGGTTTTGATCAAATATGTGTATGTAAGTTTGGTTTGGAATGGTTTTTTATAGCACAGCAATACAAGTAGATTATTTAGTTTTGAGGCAGTTGGAGTAAACTACCTTGCCCAATGACACACCATGGTAACCGATTTGAACTTTGATGGTATGATTCATACTTTTGGTAAGTAAACCACTGAGCTACCACTGCTCCTGCTGTCATTAGTCACCTCTTACCATATGCAGGAGAGATGTCATGTCTATTCTACATCCCTGAACTTGGAGAAATTGGTATAAGTAGTCACGTATAAATAGTCACTAATAGACACGTGTTAATGTGTGGAAGAAGCTGTGTTGGTTTAGCAGTTAGTGTGCTGGGCTTGTGATCAGATGGGTATAGGTTCAAATTCTGTTAAAACCAGGCATGGTTGGCCAGCATAGTGTATCTCTTGGCGAGGCACGTTACTCCATCTGCCTTGGCATGAGATAATCTTTCATGTGTTGATGTACAGTTAAACACCAATGAATGATGAGTAGAATATACACACTCCAATAGTGTAGAAATAGTCCAAATTTATATATAGATTTGAAATTTTAAAAAAACGCCGATAAATGTATGCGACTAGTTTCGCATTTACTATATGCTTCTTCAGGCACAAAATGTTTTTGAAAGAAACGGATGATGTCTATATATTTATAAACAATTACATCATTGACATAACGTCATAAATGATATGCTTTATCATAAAAATATCATATGTATAACAGGATCAGAATGATACGTGAGTCTCTAATGAAAATTGATAGTGAAATTATAATCTAGAGACAAACAGTCATACATACAACTACATATTTATATATATATATATATATATATATATATATATATATATATATATATACACACATACATACACATATATACACACATACACACACACATATATATACACATACATATATATACATATACACGTATATATATATATATATATATATATATATATATATATATATATATATATATATATATATATATATATATATGAAGAATTAAATCTATAATTATTCTGCAAAGAAATGAGTCAGTATGTGGATTACCTTTATATTTATATGTGGATTACCTTTATATTTATACGTGGATTACCTTTATATGTGGATTACCTTTATATGCATATCCCATAAGTAATTTCAGGTTTTTATCAATCTTTGTGTGTATTACTCTCACTATATTTATACCACATAATATTTTCAACTAAATAAGGGGTTAGTGTAATGCCAAAAAAGGACTTCAATTTTGTGAACAACAAATTCTTTGGCTTGATTTAGTCAGTTGTGTGTATTACATCTTATGAGTTCACAACAAATTATTCCAAGCTACCCAATTAACTTTTGTGTATAGTCTTACTATAAGTAAACTTGTTAAAGTACTCTGATTAGAGTTGTGTATATTGCCCTTTCTTAATGTGTATTAAGAACTTGTTCAGAAGTCTTCTCAGAGTTTTGTGTATTGCCTTCATGTGTGTACTACAAGGAGTAGTACAGCACATGTAATATAGGTACTACAGATATATGTATACAGTGTGTAGATAGCTGAGCCCATTGGCTGCTTCAATAGTAGAGTGTTGGGGGTCAACCCAATCTAGTGTTTGCTAGGGCTCTCCTTGTTTGTCCCACTGTAACTAGCCTAAAGTGTATTACGTACATCTAACATGGCATTGGTTAGAGGCAGATATACCCAGGCTTCCTTGATCCCCCACCCCATATATTCATCTCCTGTCCTTCCCCAGAACAAACCTGATCTCATCCCAACCACTACAGTCAAGTCACAGGTAGGTCTAGATCTGTGTGTGCTTCCTTTGCTTATTTGTCTTTTCTGTATTCTCATGTACTGCTGATGCTGTGTGGAGTACATGAGAGTTTTCTATGGAATTTTCTCACAGGCTTCAGAATGCTGTTGAGCATGCATTGATAAGGAGGATCAGTCTTGAATGGAGAATCAAGGGAGGGGGGAGGGGGTTATTGTTTAGAAGGGATATGCCTTTGATTAAGATATTAAAATAAAGGTATATAAGGAGATGATCGGAAGCAGCCGGTTCATTTCCTTACATTTTGCACGATCTTTTAAGCACTTAATATTCTTGAACCATTATATCTACACTTGCCCATGTACAGTAATGAAAACTCCCATAAATGCGAAGCTACACTTTCATTTTCACTATATCCATTACCGGTTGAATATTTTAATTAACATGAAAAATTACAACTTCTGTTTTCCTGGAAATATTCTAATATTCCCTATAGCTTCATTCATGTCATTTTTAAAAAATTTTGTTTTGCTCTGGCAATTCCCAGTTCGTGTTTGGGAAATGTTCAATATGTCTTTTGAAGACTATTAACCAGAATTTAAAATCAGATATATATATTTGAGATAAAAAGAACTTTCTTTCGTATCTATGATGCAAAGAACTACTCATAAACCTGAACTAAAGTAAAGAAGGTACTGATATGTTGAAATAGTCACAAGGGGATTTTCTGCAAAATGTACTAAGAAATAGACATGCTGGTACATAATATCCATCATAGAAAAAGACAAGTCATAATTACCCATACAAGTTTAACTTTATTGCAAAGTACCATATTGTATACAAAAACAATGAAGTAAACCTGTAGCTTCTTATAAACCATCAAACGAAAAAAATCATGATTATTATTTATTCTTTTATTTTTTCACATAGAGAAATTAGGATTCAAGTATTTGTGCATACAAATTGGCTGCAAATTGTAATTTATTTTTTTGTACCTCAAGAAATTTAATAAGTGCAAACATTTCAGTGTAATATGGTAGTTGTAATTTAGTGTAATTATTGAAGTTCCTATCATTTTATTAGGCTTTTAGCTGTTTTATCTTCACATGACAACTACTATCAAGTTAAGAGATGTTTGAACTTGTTGTCATTGATGTATTTATATTTATCTGCGGTGACATACCTGGTTTTCATTGTATGATGTATGTGCTATATTTTGTACATGTTCAACTAATCAAATGACCGACCTGGTTTTCATTGTATGATGTATGTGCTATATTTTGTACATGTTCGACTAATTAAGTGACAGACCTGGTTTTCATTGTATGGCGTATGTACTATTATGTACATGTGTGACTACTCAAGGAACTTGTGTTACTTGAATAGGACAAAATGTGACATTTTTTGGACTTAATTAGGATTTAAATCATCATTTTTGCTGACTTAGCAAGTTTTGCTGGATGTTAGACCAGTATTTATCGAGAGACATGGTATCTTACTGGCTTCCATTAGCCGTCTGGCAGCCTTAAAACTGCAGAATGCCATCAAAAACCCATCCCTTTCATGCAAAATACAAGTTTGCAATATGAATCTCTCAGTTTTAATATGACTCTCTCAGATTCAATATGATTTTCTCAGATTCAATATGATTCTCTCAGATTCAATATGGATTCTCTCAGATTCAATACAGCATCTATACTTCTTGAGTCTAATAATCCTAATGTAGTTGTCAGATCACATTCTTGTCCTTGTAATTCTTTGCTGTACAGAATCAAGAGGTCTGTTGTGTTTCCATGAACCTTAAGAGCCAATAAACAGCAGACTTCATAGTCTGTTATAGGACAGCTATGCAAGAAGAAGTCTATTGTATTTTCATGAACTTTGAGAGCCATAAAACAACATTCCTCATAGTCTGTTGTTGTACAGCACCAAGAAGAGGTCTATTGTGTTTCCATGACTCTTAAGAGCAATAAAACAGTAGACCTCGTAGTCTATTGCTGTATAGCACCAAGAAGAGACCTGTTGGGTTTCCATGAACTTTTAGAGCCATAAAGCAACAGGCCTCATAGTCTGTTGTTGTACAGCACAAATAAGAGATATGTTGCATTTTCATAAACTTTAAGGGCCATAAAACAGCAGACTCCATAGTAGTTTGTTGCTGTAAAGCACCAAGAAGTCTGTTGTGTTTCCATGAACCTTAAGAGCCATGAAACAGCAGGCAGCATACTCTGTTGGTGTACAGCACAAATAAGAGGTCTGTTGTATTTTCATGAACTTTAAGAGCCATAAAACAGCAGGTCAGTTCCTGTACAGCACCAAGAAGAGGTCTTTTGGGTTTCCATGAACCTTAAGAGGCACAAAAAAGAGCTGGTATTTTAATCTGTTGCTGTACAGCATGAAAAGAGGCCGTATGTGTGTCTATGAACCCTAAGAGCCAAAAAATAACCCTAAGAGCCAAAAAATAACCCTAAGAGCCAAAAAATAACCCTAAGAGCCAAAGAATAACAGGAGGCCTCATAGTCACACAACTGTCTGAGCCCAAAAATTAATATGAGACTCAAGTCATGAAACTTCACAAACAATGCTTGAAAGTTCTTGACATGTGCAAATATGCAAAGTATGCCAAATGAAATTTATTCGGAAAGTTTCATGATTTTACCTTTATTATGATGAAAGCTATTGAAAATTAGCATTTTCACATTTTGACTCAATATGTGCTTAGTGTTTATATACCCATCAAAAGGCAGAACATATAATGTTAACATGTCCATTTGTCAATTGATTCATCTGTCTGTATGGTTTTGTTTGCTGCACAATAACTTTAATTCTAGATTACGGACCATAACTAAATATTGTGGATGGATCACACTTAAGAAAAGTTTGAAGTCTATTGATTTTAGGGTCAGAAGGTCAAAGATCAAGGTTACTGTGACACAAACAAGGGAGAAGAGTTTCCGTAAAATACCTTTAATTGCATAGTACATAATGGCACCAAACTTTAAATACTGTGTTCTGATATAGGAAGGAAATATACAGCAGTTACACTGAAACAAATAAAGACAGTTGGTTTTCTACATTATCTTCTTGCAACATAATTCACAAATCAGTGTGCTTTTTCAGCAAGGGGGAAACCTATTGTTTGTAGAACTGAAAAGGTTGCTTCCTTCCTCTGGATAATTCATGATTACTAGGAATTTCCCTTACTCGGAGCATAAATATCTTCGAGTTCGAAATTTTTCAGCAATATCACACTGCCTTCATCAGCGACTACTGTTGATCACGTGACTTATAATGGTCAGGTGATACGAGCAGACTGGAGTAGATAGGTGGTAGTTCAAGCCCCTTGTCCCTGTTTAGTGTTGGCCTCCGCTTTCATACTTCAATTGCCTCCTTCACCTTGCTTTTCCATAGGTTGTCCTCAGATGTGATGACCTTGGTCTGATTGGGAATGATGGAATGTCCCATATTGCTGCAGTGTTAATGCATTACAGATGACTCTCTAGTGATGTGTTCTTTAATCCTTGTTTCTAACACTCTGCCTGTTTCACCAATATAGTAATTCTCACAATCACTACATTTGATATGATAAACCACATTTCTTCAAATTTTCTATTTGGTCCTTCACATGTGTCAGTTGTTGTCTTAAAGAATTGTATGGTTTGTGATATATATTAATCCCATGTTGTTTGAATCCTTTAGCTAGGGCTTCTGATGTACCGCAGATGTATGGCACACCAATGTTGGTTCTATTTGGACCACTACTGGTTTTGTTAGGTGTTCTCTTCTTCTTCTTTGGAAGTTCGAAAATCCACTCGGGATAGCCATTTGCTTGTAGTGCAGCTTTTACGTGCTCAACTTTAATCCGATCTGTCTCATCAGTGACTAGGGAGTTAGCTCGGTGAAGTAAAGATCTCACTACTGACCTCTTGTGTTCCAGATGATGATTGGAAGAAAAGTCACTGGTCATTGTGGGTTGGTTTTCTATACACAGTGACTTTGGTTGATCCTTCATCATTTAAGTGTACACATGTGTCTAAGAATGGTATTTTACCATCTTCTTGTTCTGAGGTGATCTGAATATGTGGGTCAATGGAATTGAGATGATCGGAGAACTCCTGCACATGGTACTCATGTAGTTCAGTCAAGGTATCATCCACATATCTGAACCACATAGATGGTGGGTTCAAGGCCTTTTTCTTAAAAAACTCCATATATAAATTGGCAACAATTGGTGAGACTGGGGAACCCATTGCTGGTCCCTGTTTCTGTTTGTAAAACTGCCCATTATAGATGAAATATGTGCTGTCCAAACACAGTCTCAATAAGGTGCAGATATGTTCAATAGGAAGGTCACATCTGGATTTCAGAGTAATGTCGGCCTCTAATTTCTCTCAGAGTACACTCATAGCTTTATCCACTGGAATGCTGGTGAAAAGTGCTGATACGTCATAAGAGACCAGTTTTCTACCTGGCGGTACCTCTAGGTCACTGATCATTTGGACAAAGTGTACACTGTTAATGATATGGTGTTTCGTTTTGCCCACTAGAGGTCCTATGACAGAAGTTAGATATTTGGCTAAAGCATACAGTACACTGCCCAAACTAGATACTATAGGTCAGAGTGGGGCATCCTTCTTGTGAATTTTAGGCAACCCATATAGTTTCGGAATGTTTTCAGCAGTATGTTAGAGACGGTGGTACAATGTGTCAGATATACATGTGATTCTACCGGTGGTAGGACAAAAACACCGTTTTAAAGACCGTCTACCGCACATACCGTTTTATATTTGAAATCTACTACTTTTGAAAATTAGAAGATTCAAACAAAATTTTTGAAAGAAAAAAAAGTATTTTTACGCCTTCTACTTAAACAGTACAGAAACCAGTCATAACCAGTCTTTTGGGGATCGGAACTGTTCCACCAGTGCAACGACCGGTGCAATGATGCATGCTGAGTGATTACTAATCCGATTAAGAATTGTTACACAACGGCTGACATGTGTACACAACAAGCTGTAGATTGATTATCTTATTATTGCAATTTGAAGAGTTTAAGGCCAAAGGCGGAATATTTATTGAGGTGTTATAAGTGGTAAAGGGATAAAAGGCGGTCCATCATGGCTTATGAGTCCTTGATTAAAAATCGGCCGGAGGTGAGATTAAAAGGAGAGACCGACCCAAAATGATTTCGGCCGAACCACTTGTGTAAGCGTTTTGATTTTTGTCTTGTTTAATTGTTAATATGTTTTTCAAGATGTTGTAAGAGGAATATTTAAGGAAGCTCTTATCTTTTTTTAGGTCAATTCATGTCAAAATGCATTTTTACCCAATGCTAAACAACCATCCGCTAAAATTATTACAACAAGTTCAACAATGCTTGGAAATCAGGGTTTAAGTCGCTGCAGGCGAGTAGCAAAGGGTCTTGAGTTTGCATTGTGTGTTTCATACAAAATGGATTTTAAGATAATTTATGGAGGAAGAAATAATATCACCAGACATATGCAGCCACCATCAGATAGGGAAATCTGGATCAGAAAACTATTGAGAGCCTGCATGTGAAGGAAACAAAAAATTGTTGTAGATTTTATTTTAAAAACAGACAAAAAAAAAACTTTGCAGTGAAAAAATCATTTTGGCAGTAAAAAATCTTTGCAGTGAAAAAAATATATAAAACTTTTCCTTTTTTTATATAATTTACAATTTCCTGACTCATATTAATTGATAATTATTGTAATATTGCTATCAGAATCTGATTCATGTTTAAAACTTGCTATTTTATTATAATATGAAGAGTGTACATATTATGGTAAAAAATGCACTTGTTTTGTTTTTCAATCACCTTAAAACACGTAAAATGTATGTCGATAAGAATTCCTGCTGATTTAGAAGCCAATCTACTGATCAAAATTTTGAAATCTACTGATCTGATGTCCTGGTTCTGTCACATGTATGGTCAGATATAATTTGGTCTTTCTTCCATTGTTTTAACACATTAATTAGTTTATTTTTTACTGATGTTGTAGGGTCTCTGCTTTATTTCTGATAAGTGTCTTTGTCTTTGACTACCACCTATCTACACCAGTCTCCTTGTATCACGTGACCATTATTATAAGTCACGTGATCAACAGTCGTCACTGATTAAGACAAATGTGATATTGCCAGAAATTTTGAACTCGAAGATATTTATGCTGTGAGTAAGGGAAATTCCTAGTAATCGTAATGTTTGTAGGGTTAAAAGTTGAAGGTCAGGGTCACGGAGATGTATTTTTAGTATAGTCTAGAGTTTAACATGACTTACTAATGTCTATATACCAAACTATTAAACACTGGGCAGACATATAAGTTGCCATTCACTAATAATGTTATCATAAGCCAAACATTGTATCATGATATTGCAACTTTTTAAACGATATTGTAGAGATAATATCATGATGATGATACTGTGAAGACATGTGCCTGGCCAGGTGCCATGGACAATTTTATCATTATTTTTTTCCGACTGACCATTGCCTGTCGACAGTTTCTATTTATATATGAGAAACATGGATTAATAGAAATGTACAAATGTCGAAGACACAGCTTATGACAGAAAACATACTTGTTTGTATTTAGTGCTCTGTATCACAATGAATTGGTAATAGAGTTCCATGGGCGTTGTGGATGGGTTATTCCAAATTGGTAATAGAGTTCCATCGGCATTGTCAATGGGTTATCTCAAATTGGTAATATAGTTCCATGAGCATTGTGGATGGGTTGTCCCAGATTGGTAATAGAGTTTCATGGGCATTTTGGATGGGTTATCTCAAATTGGTAATAGAGTTCCTTGGGCATTGTGGATGGGTTATCTCAAATCTATATGCTATAGTTGATCTGTATTTTTTGGCTGATTTTATAATCATATCAAATCTGACAACAGTAGATCATGATGGCAATGTCATAACATCTCTATCATTCCTATTACTCTAGTTTGAATAGGGAGCAGTTACTCAGGTCTCATTAAGACATTACTCTAGTTAGAATATGGATCCAGCTACTCAGGTCATGTTAAAGATATTATTCTAGTTTGTATATGGAGCCAACTACTCAGGTCATGTTAAGACATTATTCTAGTTTGAATATGGAGCAGCTACTCGGGTCTTATTATTAAGACATTACTCTTGTTTGAATATGAAGCAACTACTCGGGTCTCATTAAGACATTACTCTAGTTAGAAAATGGATCCAGCTACTCAGGTCATGTTAAAGATATGATTCTAGTTTGAATATGGAGCAGCTACTCGGGTCTTATTAAGACATTACTCTAGTTTGAATATGAAGAAGCTACTCAGGTCTCATTAAGACATTACTTTAGTTTGAATATGGAGCAGCTACTCAGGTCTCATTAAGACATTACTCTAGTTTGAATATGGAGCAGCTACTCAGGTCTCATTAAGACATTACTCTAGTTTGAATATGGAGCAGCTACTCAGGTCTCATTAAGACATTACTCTAGTTTGAATATGGAGCAGCTACTCAGGTCTCATTAAGACATTACTCTAGTTTGAATATGGAGCAGCTACTCAGGTCTCAATAAGACATTACTCTAGTTTGAATATGGAGCAGCTACTCAGGTCTCATTAAGACATTACTCTAGTTTGAATATGGAGCAGCTACTCAGGTCTCATTAAGACATTGCTCTAGTTTGAATATGGAGCAGCTACTCAGGTCTCATTAAGACATTACTCTAGTTTGAATATGGAGCAGCTACTCAGGTCTCATTAAGACATTACTCTAGTTTGAATATGGAGCAGCTACTCAGGTCTCATTAAGACATTACTCTAGTTTGAATATGGAGCAGCTACTCAGGTCTCATTAAGACATTACTCTAGTTTGAATATAGAGCAGCTACTCAGGTCTCATGAAGACATGACTCTAGTTTGAATATAGATCCAGCTACTCCATTCTCATTAAGACATTACTCAAGTTTGAATATGGAGCTAACTACGTGGGTCTCATTAAGACGTTACTCTATTTTGAATGTTGAGCTGGCTACTTGGGTCTCATTAAGCCATCACTCTAGTTTGAATATGGTGCCAGCTACATCGGTCTCATTTGGACATAACTCAAGTTTGAATATGGAACCAGTCACTTGGGTTTCATTAAAGCATAGTACTCTAGTTTGAATATGGAACCAACCTCTAAAGGCTGTTTATGTTAAGATTTGATTGTCAACCAAATTTTTGATAAATTTACAATACTTGTAAACCCATTCAGATCTTTATTTAGAAAGTCAGACTGGGAAATTGTGAACAACACTGGCAACTTTTTAGCGTTACCAGTGTATAGTCTGATTGAAATTTTATGGAATTATAGCAAGGGGTTTGACCTTATAAAACAACAGTGAGTTTGCCTTATAAAACAACACTGAGTTTGCCTTATAAAACAACACCGAGTTTGCCTTATAAAACAACACTGAGTTAGCCTTTTAAAACAACACTGAGTTTGCCTTATAAAACAACACTGAGTTTGCCTTATAAAACAACACTGAGTTTGCCTTATAAAACAACACTGAGTTTGCCTTATAAAAAACACGAGTTTGACTTATAAAACAACACTGAGTTTGCCTTATAAAAAACACTGAGTTTGCCTGATAAAAAACACGAGTTTGCCTTATAAAACAACACTGAGTTTGCCTTATAAAACAACACTGAGTTTGCCTTATAAAACAACACTGAATTTGCCTTATAAAACAGCACTGAGTTTGCCTTATAAAACAACACTGAGTTTGCCTTATAAAACAACACAAGTTTGCCTTATAAAACAACATTGAGTTTGCCTTATAAAACAACACTGAGTTTGCCTTATAAAACAACACTGAGTATGCCTTATAAACAACACTGAGTTTGCCTTATAAAACAACACTGAGTTTGCCTTTTAAAACAACACTGAGTTTGCCTTATAAAACAACACTGAGTTTGCCTTATAAAACAACACTGAGTTTGCCTTATAAACAACACTGAGTTTGCCTTATAAAACAACACTACATTTGGCATTATAACAACACTGGGTTTGGCCTTATAAAACAACACTGAGTTTGCCTTATATAACACTCTTTAGAAATGACTTTTTACCTTCGCTGTTCAGAGGCAAGGCAAATAGATTATCTTTCCAATAGTGTTGTTGGTAGCGGTGATGGCAGTGGTGGTAGTGGTGTTATTAGAACCAGTGGTGTTGTGATGGCATTGATAGCAATATTAAGGTTTAGCATTAGCTCTGTTTCTTTAAAACGTTTGCATGCAGTCGTGAAATTTACCAGGTGCATTGATTTTGAGAAGAAAAAAAGAACATAACAGTGACCTGCTTTATACATTTCTTTAGATCTTGTTATAGTTATACTAAGATAGTGTCTGTGATAAACATGTCATTTCTTAATACATCTTTTTAACCATGTAACATGTTTGTAACAGTTCTTAATACATCTTTTTAAGCATGTAACATGTTTGTAACAGTTTAAAATTGTTGGGACTTACTTTTTGTCTACTAAATTGGAAAGATCAATCTTCTATGTCAGGGTAAATGGTTATAATGGTTCAAAGCAGGAGCTGTCTTATGTAGTACAGACTTTGTAGTACAGTCTTATGTAGTACAGTCTTTGTAGTACAGTCTTTGTAGTACAGTCTTATGTAGTACAGTCTTTGTAGTAGTCTTATGTAGTACAGTCTTATGTAGTACAGTCTTTGTAATACAGTCTTATATACCGGTAGTACAGTCTTATGTAGTACTGTCTTTGTAGTACAGTCTTATGTAGTACAGTCTTATGTAGTAGTCTTTGTAGTACAGTCTTATATAGTACAGTCTTATGTGGTACAGTCTTTGTAGTAGTCTTATGTAGTGCAGTCTTTGTATCACAGTCTTTTGTAGTACAGTCTTTGTAGTACAGTCTTATGTAGTACAGTCTTTGTAGTATAGTCTTATGTAGTAGAGTCTTATGTAGTACAGTCTTTGTAGTACAGGCTTATGTAGTAGTCTTTGTAGTACAGTCTTATATAGTACAGTCTTATGTGGTACAGTCTTTGTAGTAGTCTTATGTAGTGCAGTCTTTGTAGTACAGTCTTTTGTAGTACAGTCTTTGTAGTACAGTCTTATGTAGTACAGTCTTTGTAGTACAGTCTTATGTAGTGCAGTCTTTGTAGTACAGTCTTATGTTGTACAGTCTTTGTAGTACAGTCTTATATAGTACAGTCTTATGTGGTACAGTCTTTGTAGTAGTCTTATGTAGTGCAGTCTTTGTAGTACAGTTTTTTGTAGTACAGTCTTTGTAGTACAGTCTTATGTAGTACAGTCTTTGTAGTAGTCTTATGTAGTACAGTCTTTGTAGTACAGTCTTATGTAGTACAGTCTTTGTAGTGCAGTCTTAGGTAGTACAGTCTATGTAGTAGAGTCTATGTAGTACAGTCTTATGTAGTACAGTCTTTGTAGTACAGTCTTTGTAGTGCAGTCTTAGGTAGTACAGTCTATGTAATAGAGTCTATGTAGTACAGTCTTATGTAGTACAGTCTGTGTAGTACAGTCTTATGTGGTACAGTCTTATGTAGTACAGTCTATGTAGTACAGTCTTATGTGGAAAAAGTCTTATGTAGTACAGTCTATGTAGTACAGTCTATGTAGGACGGTCTTATGTAGTACAGTCTATGTAGTACAGTCTTTGTAGTACAGTCTTTGTGGTACATTCTATGTAGTACAGTCTTGTGTAGTACAGATTGAAATATCAAAGTTTAGTGAAGCAGCTGACCAATGTTGTACAGATTGAAATGTCAGAGTTTAATGCAGAAGATGTCCTATGTTGTACAGATTGAAATGTCAGACAGGAAGACTTCAGCCTCCCTTTTAGAAAAAACAGCAAGGGACTGTGTCAAAATCAGTAGTCTAGAAATACTTTTTAAATTATGCAAAATGTAATCTCTTGTGATGACCATTAGGTATTTGTATTCCTTTCATCACAAGGAAAAAGAAGAAAAAAAATCACCGAATATTGCTAAAAGATTGGAGGGGGATGATCGAAAATTTCTTAACTGTTATAATCCTAATTTTATGTGAGTACATGACAGACAAGACAAACATCTGAATGACTTTGATACATGACAGACAAGATAAACATCTGAATGACTTTGATACATGACAGGCAAGATAAACATCTGAATGACTTTGATACATGACAGGCAAGATAAACATCTGAATGACTTTGATACATGACAGGCAAGATAAACATCTGAATGATTTTGATACATGACAGGCAAGATAAACATCTGAATGATTTTGATACATGACAGGCAAGACGAACATCTGAATGACCTTGAAGTCTGTACCACCCCTCCCCACTTGCACAATAACTTGAAGTAGAAAAACTAACCTCAAAATTGTGGAGCATATCAATGTGTGTTAAGAGATATCAAATAAAAATCCATTTTTTTCTTCCTGATATTTCTTATTTTCAACCCTTCATTTTAAAATATTTTCATAAAAATTAGAAATGGAGAGAGATTGCTGTGCTATTAATTTGAAACTTTGGTGCGATTACCAAATCTTCACATTCCCAGTTAATAAATTCACATTCCCAGTTAACACCCCTTCTATTTTCAACACCATACACTTGAAGCTTTAATACCCATCCAAGTAAAATATTGTATGCATTTATTTTGTGTCCCATAACTAATTGCACCCTGCCAGCTCAGGGATGTAGAATGGGCATGATGCACCCTCCTGGAGGTGATAAGAGGTAACTGATAGGAGACATGGTGGCACAGTGTCCATGGCACTGTATAATCTATATGTGTTGCTGTGCCATAAAACACCAAACTAAACCATAAACCATAATTTGAATTTAGTGACAGTAAAATGTTGGCTACAGTCAAAGATGTCCAGCAATCTGCTACTATACATAACTTGCTTCAGAATGTAGAGTTGGAAATAGAGAAATATTAGAACCCAAAATGTAAGAGTTGGATTTGTGTTGATGCCTCTAAATCTAAATTAAGTCATGTGCTGTATAACTTAAAAACAGAGATTTTCATACTTGAGTTTTGTGAATTTTAGTGCTGGTGAGATTGATAGTGAATGTATTTGAGTTTTGTAAATTTTAGTGCTGGTAAGATTGATAGTGAATGTATTTGAGTTTTGTGAATTTTAGTGCTGGTAAGATTGATAGTGAATGTATTTGAGTTTTGTGAATTTTAGTGCTGGTAAGATTGATAGTGAATGTTTATGGATGACAAAGTACATGCCAACCAAGCAATTCATACATTTTGTTTTTGTCAAGCCCTGCATGTTTGTGGAAAAGTGAAACATAGTGGTCACTCTTCCACCAGTGGTAGCAGTGATGGCATCTTCATTGGTATTGTAAACACTTGTGTGCAAGTTTTGGATAGGTTTTCCTTATACATGTGTGCTTGTTATGCAGACCCAGATCTTGTTATCTTGCCTATCATGAATTAACAGATCATAAAAAGCAGTTAACAAGTTTTCATCAGTCATTGTCTGTCTTTCTTATTTTGGTGAATCTTGTTTGGTTGGCTTTGTTTTTTGTTTTTTCTTGTATCATCTGTGTGCATCTTTGGAAAGTTATCAGATTTGGCTGGTAAGTCAACAAGAAGCTAGCATGGAAGATTATATAGAATTCACATAGTTCAAGGTTGAAGGTCAAGGTTACAGGGGATGGATATGAAGGACAACATCTGTCACAGGTGTGACTTGATATTCATGGATTTTTGCCCCCAACCTTTTCATGAAAAAAGGAAGGAATGTATGTGTTGCTGTCGATCAATATATCTCTCTGTCACTTTTGCTTCCACTGTAACTTTAAAGTCATTTGTGATTATGGATGAAACTTTGTATGCTTATACATTGTCATTAAAAGACCACATTGGGGGTACTGATTTCAAGGTCAAGGTAACATGTTAATCTTGCCAGGTTTCCATCACACTTACCTTTCCACTCTATAACTTTAAAGTTTGTGTATGTAGTATTATTTTACACCTCAGCACAATAATGACTATATCGTACCAACTATAGGTAAAGTTAGAAAAATGTAAAAATGAATTGCGCAGAAATTTAGGACGATAAATCCTTCCAAATAAATGTAAACATTAAGTACAACAAGATAAAATATAAAATGTAACGATGTTAAATTCTGTAAAATGTATATATAATAACAGATAAGGTAACATGTGTAAAATCCATCAAACACTAGTTAAAAAGCCATTTAATAAATGAATGAAACTTCTTGCATTTATATGTAATCATTAGAAGGTGTGTCTCATAGTACATTGGAATGTCCTTTCTTCAAGGTCGAAGTCAAGGGTAATGTTTAAAGTTTTCCATCGCACTTTCCTTTTTACTCCATAACTTTCAAATTGTCCGAGATTGGCTGAAACTTTATATTCGTATACATCATTTTAGAAGGTGTGTTGTATTTAATCATATTTACACCATATCTTCAAGGTCAAGGCCACAACTTTTTACTTTTTCCTTCTAACTTTCATCTGCTATCTAAATTATGAGCCATTTGAGATAAATGAATGAATCTTGTTTTACGTTTTATAGCACAACTAGATTGTGTTTTGGAAACCACAATGGGGGTTCTATCTTCAAGGTCATGGTCACATGTCAAGTCACCCTTTCCTTTCTATTATTTAACTTTATAGCTGGTTTGAAATAAATACCATAGTTGAAATTATGTGTGCTTACACATTATCACTAGAGAGTGTGTGGTGAACCATATTTGGAGTGCTACATTTCAAGTCAAGACCATGGGTCAGTATTTGGGGTGCTACATTAAAAGGCAAGATCATGGGTCAATATTTTTTGTGTTCCATCACATGTTCCTTTCCATACTATGTCATTAGAAGGTGTCATATTTTTTTTTTTTTTTTTTTGGTACATTTTTGGGGGTTCTTTTCTTCTTTTAGTTCAGTTTTGTAACTTGAATGTTGTTCAAGACACAGGATGGAACCATGGTACACTTGAGTTTCCTACTTTGATGGTATGTTACATATTAACAGTGAAGATTTTATCCTCAAGGTCAACATGAAATATCTATTCTACCCACCCCCTTCCTATTCTGGGCTTGCACTCAAATGGCTTGAAGACCGAGACCACTTAAACTTTTTTATTTTTAATGTCTTTCCAGTAGCTATACAGCTAAGTCAAAAATGTCACACTCAGATTTCATCCTTGTACTCTTGTGTCACCTCACTATAGTATGCAGGGGACAAACATTCACTGACTTGGCTTGTTACTGCAGTTCCTTAAAAATAAAACTATAGCAGTGAAAAAACATAATATGTTTGATAAGACATATCACATATTATATTTGATTCTCAATTCAAAAACTGAATTGCTTGTTGGTAATGGTAATAGGGAATGTTTTGGTTGTTGGAGAATGAAAGCATCTGGGTAGTTTTTCTTTGTAAAAGCCTCTTTTCAAGAGTTAGTCTCAATTAAGCCTCTAACAAGTGAAAATTTGTCTTCTTCCTTTCAGATTCCTTAGGGACAGTTATTTAATATAATTTTTTCGTAAAGGTTATTACATCAACATCTCACAAGTGATCATCCTTAAAAAATGAGTAATTGTTTTCTGCTGAAACATTAAAATAGAGAGTCACTATTACAGTACTCTTACTTTATGTCCTTTAAAGGAGCAACAAGGTGTCTGTGGCTTTAAAGGGGCAATAAGGTGTCTATGGCTCTTAAAGGGGCAATAAGATTCAGGTACTTTAAAGGGAAAAAAAAGGTGTCCATGGCTTTAAAGGGGCAATAAGATTCAGGTACTTTAAAGGGAAAAAAAAGGTGTCCATGGCTTTAAAGGGGAAATAAGATTCAGGTATTTTAAAGGGAAAAAAAAGGTGTCCATGGCTTTAAAGGGGCAATAAGATTCAGGTACTTTAAAGGGGAAAAAAAGGTGTCCATGGCTTTAAAGGGGAAATAAGATTCAGGTACTTTAAAGGGAAAAAAAGGTGTCCATGGCTTTAAAGGGGCAATAAGGTGTCATTGGCTTTAAAGGGGCAATAAGGTGTCTATGGCTCTTAAAGGGGCAATAAGATTCAGGTACTTTAAAGGGAAAAAAAAGGTGTTTATGGCTTTAAAGGGGCAATAAGGTGTCATTGGCTTTAAAGGGGCAATAAGGTGTCTATGGCTCTTAAAGGAGCAATAAGATTCAGGTACTTTAAAGGGAAAAAAAAGGTGTCCATGGCTTTAAAGGGGCAATAAGATTCAGGTACTTTAAAAGGAAAAAAAGGTGTCCATGGCTTTAAAGGGGAAATAAGATTCAGGTACTTTAAAGGGAAAAAAAAGGTGTCCATGGCTTTAAAGGGGCAATAAGATTCAGGTACTTTAAAGGGAAACAAAAGGTGTCCATGGCTTTAAAGGGGCAATAAGATTCAGGTACTTTAAAGGGAAAAGAAAGGTGTCCATGGCTTTAAAGGGGCAATAAGATTCAGGTACTTTAAAGGGGAAAAAAAGGTGTCCATGGCTTTAAAGGGGAAATAAGATTCAGGTACTTTAAAGGGAAAAAAAGGTGTCCATGGCTTTAAAGGGGCAATAAGGTGTCATTGGCTTTAAAGGGGCAATAAGGTGTCTATGGCTCTTAAAGGGGCAATAAGATTCAGGTACTTTAAAGGGAAAAAAAGGTGTTTATGGCTTTAAAGGGGCAATAAGGTGTCATTGGCTTTAAAGGGGAAATAAGGTGTCTATGGCTCTTAAAGGAGCAATAAGATTCAGGTACTTTAAAGGGAAAAAAAAGGTGTCCATGGCTTTAAAGGGGCAATAAGATTCAGGTACTTTAAAGGGAAAAAAAGGTGTCCATGGCTTTAAAGGGGAAATAAGATTCAGGTACTTTAAAGGGAAAAAAAAGGTGTCCATGGCTTTAAAGGGGCAATAAGATTCAGGTACTTTAAAGGGAAACAAAAGGTGTCCATGGCTTTAAAGGGGCAATAAGATTTAGGTACTTTAAAGGGAAAAGAAAGGTGTCCATGGCTTTAAAGGGGCAATAAGATTCAGGTACTTTAAAGGGAAAAAAAGGTGTCCATGCCTTTAAAGGGGCAATAAGATTCAGGTACTTTAAAGGAAAAAAAAGGTGTCCATTTCTTTAAAGGGGCAATAAGGTGTCATTGGCTTTAAAGGGGCAATAAGGTGTCTATGGCTCTTAAAGGGGCAATAAGATTCAGGTACTTTAAAGGGAAAAAAAAGGTGTCCATGGCTTTAAAGGGGCAATAAGATTCAGGTACTTTAAAGGGAAAAATAAGGTCTCCATGGCTCTTAAAGGGGCAAAAAGATTCAGGTACTTTAAAGGAAAAAAAAGGTGTCCATGGCTTTAAATGGGCAATAAGATTCAGGTACTTTAAAGGGAAAAATAAGGTCTCCATGGCTCTTAAAGGGGCAATAAGATTCAGGTACTTTAAAGGGAAAAAAAAGGTGTCCATGGCTTTAAAGGGGAAATAAGATTCAGGTACTTTAAAGGGAAAAAAAGGTGTCCATGGCTTTAAAGGGGCAATAAGATTCAGGTACTTTAAAGGGAAAAAAGAGGTGTCCATGGCTTTAAAGGGGCAATAAGATTCAGGTACTTTAAAGGGGAAATAAGGTGTCCATGGCTTTAAAGGGGCAAAAAGGTGTCTATGGCTTTAAAGGGGCAATAAGATTCAGGTACTTTAAAGGGGAAATAAGGTGTCCATAGCTTTAAAGGGGCAATAAGGCGTATATAGCTTTAAAGGGGCAATAAGGTGTATATAGCTTTAAAGGGGCAATAAGGTGTATATAGCTTTAAAGGGGCAATAAGGTGTATATAGCTTTAAAGGGGAAATAAGGCGTATATAGCTTTAAAGGGGCAATAAGGTGTATATAGCTTTAAAGGGGCAATAAGGTGTATATAGCTTTAAAGGGGCAATAAGGTGTATATAGCTTTAAAGGGGCAATAAGGTGTATATAGCTTTAAAAGGGCAATAAGTTGTATATAGCTTTAAAGGGGAAATAAGGCGTATATAGCTTTAAAGGGGCAATAAGGTGTATATAGCTTTAAAGGGGCAATAAGGTGTATATAGCTTTAAAGGGGCAATAAGGTGTATATAGCTTTAAAGGGGCAATAAGGTGTATATAGCTTTAAAGGGGCAATAAGGCGTATATAGCTTTAAAGGGGCAATAAGGTGTATATATCTTTAAAGGGACAATAAGGTGTATATAGCTTTAAATGGGAAATAAGGCGTATATAGCTTTAAAGGGGCAATAAGGTGTATATAGCTTTAAAGGGGCAATAAGGTGTATATACAGTAGCTTTAAAGGGGAAATAAGGCTTATATAGCTTTAAAGGGGAAATAAGGTGTCCATGGCTTTAAAGGGGAAATAAGGCGTATATAGCTTTAAAGGAGCAATAAGGTGTATATAGCTTTAAAGGGGCAATAAGGTGTATATAGTTTTAAAGGGGAAATAAGGTGTATATAGCTTTAAAGGGGAAATAAGGCGTATATAGCTTTAAAGGGGCAATAAGGTGTATATAGCTTTAAAGGGGCAATAAGGTGTATATAGCTTTAAATGGGCAATAAGGTGTATATAGCTTTAAAGGGGCAATAAGGTGTATATAGCTTTAAAGGGGCAATAAGGCGTATATAGCTTTAAAGGGGCAATAAGGTGTATATATCTTTAAAGGGACAATAAGGTGTATATAGCTTTAAATGGGAAATAAGGCGTATATAGCTTTAAAGGGGCAATAAGGTGTATATAGCTTTAAAGGGGCAATAAGGTGTATATAGCTTTAAAGGGGCAATAAGGTGTATACAGCTTTAAAGGGGCAATAAGGTGTCCATGATTTTAAAGGGGCAATAAGGTATTGATGGCTTTAAAGTGGCAATAAGGTCTTTATGGCTTTAAAGGGGCAACAGGGTGTCTATGGTTTTAAAGGGTTATATGAGCTGTCAATGGCTTTAAAGGGGCAATAAGGTGTCTGTGACTTTAAAGGGCCAGTAAGGTGTCTGTGGCTTTAAAGTGGAAATAAATTCTCTATGACTTAACATTTATTGAAGCATTTGATAATGTATTATGCTGAAATGATGGATTGTTGTCAAAAATAGTTTTCATTCTCATTCCAGTGTTCTTTATTTTTTTCTCATGAAATGAAATTATTAAGTTTTAAAAAAATGGGGTCATGCCTCGCTAGGTTGAATTCCTTCTTGTCATCCATCAGGAATATGTCATTAACTTCCTTGTCAAAAACTAAATGATTAATAAAGTGCTATGAAATCCAGTCTGTACCTGATTTACCTGTAATATTTTGTACACTATTAAACCATGAAAAACAAACAGTTTTTGTACTGAAATGCTTCTTACTGAGAACTTTTGTCTTATTGAAAGATTTTGCAAATTTCAATAGCTTAATAATGAACTGAAAATCATAATTAATATGTTAATTATGATTTTTAGTTCATTCTTATGTACAGATATATACATTTTTGTACATCCCAAAATAAATGTTAAAAATTGAAATATTGCAGATAATACAGTATTAGGTACTCCCAAGATACCCATGCTCTCCACATTGAGAATTTTTTTTGTGTTCAGTTCTTTACGACACGGCAACACAAGTAGGTTATTTAGTGTCGAAGTAATTAGAGTAAAGTGACTTGCCCAAGGACATAACCCATTAACCAACTTGGGCTGAGGGGATGGAAGATTCAAGCCTGCACCCTTTTTGGTCGCAAGTCAAGCATGCTAAACAATGAACCAAAGCAGTTCCTCTTCACATGGAGAAACACATTTTGCAAACTTGTTGCTTTTTTCTATAACCTCTTATTTTTATATTCTTCCTTTTGGAAGAAAAGCAGGGGGCATAGAATTTGGTGATGATGTCGGTTCATCCATCGTTGCACTTTTCCCTTCCACTCTATAACTTTAAAGTCGCTTAAAATTATGGGATGAAACTTGGTGTACTTATACATCATCACTAGAAGGTGTGTCACATACCATGTTGTGGGTTTTATCGTTGGGGTCAAGGTCATGGTTCAATATTTTACATTTCCATCAAACTTTTCCTCCTGCTGTCTCACTTTAATGCTGTTCAAGATTAAGGGATGAAACTTGCTATACTTTTACATCATCACTAGAAGGTGTGTCACCTACCACAATTGGGGTCCTATCTTCAAGGTCACGATCAGGGCTCAGTATTTTATGTTTTCGTTCACACTATCTTTTCTGCTCTATAGCTGTTTGAGATTAAGGAATGCAACTTGGTATCCACATGTCATCATTAGCAAGTGTGTTGTGTACCACACAACATGGTCTCATCTTCAAGCTCAATATGCACATGTCATCATTAGCAAGAGTGTTGTGTACCACACAACGTGGTCTCATCTTCAAGCTCAATATGCACATGTCATTATTAGCAAGTGTGTTGTGTACCACACAACGTGGTCTCATCTTCAAGCTCAATATGCACATGTCATCATTAGCAAGTGTGTTGTGTACCACACAATGTGGTCTCATCTTCAAGCTCAATGCCAGTGTTATATATGTTGAATATTTGTCTGTTTCTTTTCTACTCTATAATTTTAGAGCCACTTGAGATGAAGGAATGAAACTTATTATAGTCATATATCATCACTAAAAGTGTGTCATGTACCACATCGGGAGTACTATCGTCAGGGTCAAGTTCATGGGTCAATAGTTGAGATTTAAGTCACATTTGCCATTCTGCTTTCTAACTTAATAGCTATTTAATATATCAATGGATGAAGCTCGATATATTCATATATTGTCATTATAAAATACGTTACATTGCACATTTTGAAGTCCTATCCTCAAGGTCAAGGTCACAGGTCAATGTTTTTGGGTTTCATTTGTTTCTGCTTTATATCACAAAATCTGTTTAAAATACAGGATGTGTCATGGTACACCTATGCTTCCCAGTTTAATGGCATCTCATGTATTAGTCAAGATTTTATCTTCAAGGTCAAAGTCACTGATAATTTATTTTACCCCTTTTATGCATTTTTCCTCAAATGCTGTTTAAGATAGGGCAATGAAACTTTGGTTACTTTTGATTTCTGCACAGTAACTTTAAAACTCTCTTTAAGATCATAGTCAGATTTCATGATTTTGAACTTAAATGACTTCACTATGGTAGATGGTGGATACAAATTCACTAAATTTGCTTGTTGTTAGACTTGAATCAAAACGAGTACATAACATATTAGTGAACTGAAATAGCCCTGGCAGTTTCAAATAGCCAGTTCCAGAAGAAACAAGGTATATAAACTATATTACACATATAACAACATCACATACATTATTACATTATTACACTTATAACAACATCACATAAATTATTACATTATTACACTTATAACAACATCACATAAATTATTACACTTATAACAACATCACATACATTATTACATTATTACACTTATAACAACATCACATATATTATTACATTATTACACTTATAACAACATCACATACATTATTACATTATTACACTTATAACAACATCACATTATTACACATATAACATCACATACATTATTACAGTGAAGTCCACTATAACAACATCACAAATTGTTACATAATTACACTTTATAACAACACATAAATTATTACATTATTACATTTATAACAATATCACATACATTATTACATTATGTGTTTCCTTGTGTAGATGATATTTGTATATACACTTTTTGAAATCAGTCAGGTTCATATATGCATGTTTTTTATATGTACTTAATGAATTTGATTGAGATTCATTCATTTGGGAAGTTTAGAGATTTGTACTTACAATCAAAATTTAATGGAATATTATATGAAGATGTTTAATTAAAAAATAAATATCGATGGCAAGAAGGCTGAATCAAAACAAGGTGTAAATAGATAGAAAGTCATGCTAATCACTTAATTAGGAACAAAATTAACATCTTAAAAGGTGACGTTTTCAAGTATATTCTTCTGTACATATATTTGTGCTTATATTTTCTACAAGGATGTGTGAAAGCCCATGTGTGCTTATTTTTTATATCGAGATATCAGATAACACCTGTGCTTACTTTGAATATAATGATATCAGAAAGCCCATGTGCACTTTTGTTTTACTATAAAGATATCAGATAGTATATGCATTTTATTTTTGCTATCAGGATATCAGAAAACTTGCGTGTGCTTTTTTTGTTATTAGGATATCAGAAAGTCCATGTGTGCTTATTTTTTGCTATAAGGATATCAGAAAACCCATGTGTGCTTATTTTTGCTATTAGGATCTCAAGTCAGTGTGCACTTATCTTTGCTACTATGATATCAGAAAGTCAATGTGTAATTATATTACGATATCAGAAAGTCTGTGTGTGCTTACTTTTGCTATTGGGATATCAGAAAGTCGACGTATGCTTAGTTTTGCTATAAGGATATCAGAAAACCCATGCATATCAAAATGTCCATGTGTACTTACTTTTGCTATAAGGATATCAGAAAGCCCATGTGTACTTTTTTTCTGCTATAAGGATATCAGAAAGCCCATGTGTGCTTATTTTTGCTATAAGGATATCAGAAAGCCCACGTGTGCTTACTATTGCTATAAGGATATCAGAAAGTGCATGTGCAGTTATTTTTGTTATAGGGATAACAGAAAACCCATGTGTGCTTATTTTTGTTATTAGGATATCAGAAAGCCATGTGTGCTTATTTTTGCTATTGTGATATCAAAAAGTTAATGTGTGCTTATTTTTGCTATTAGGACATCAAAAAGTGCACGCGTCCTAACTTTTGCTATAAGGATATCAGAATATCCATGTATGCTTACTTTTTGCTTTAAACATGTTGTTGCTATAATGCGATCAGAAAGTATGTGTGCTTATTTTTTCTATAAAGGTATCAGAAAGTCCATATTTGCTTATTTTTGGTAAAAGGATATAAGAAAGCCATGTGTGCTAATTTTTGCTATAAGGATTTTGAAAAGTCAAAGTGTGCGTATTTATTTATGTGTTTATTATTCAGATTTTACAGTATCATCGAATATGAAGTTATTTAGATATAACAATACAAAGCTGTTTCAATATAACAGTATAAAGTTATTCAGATGTAACAATATAAAGTTATTCAGATGTAACAATACAAAGCTGTTTCAATATAACAGTATAAAGTTATTCAGATGTAACAATATAAAGTTATTCAGATACAAGGTGAAATTTTGGGGATCGCTTGGGCATGGTTGTATACAGAGTTTACTATCAATAGATTCATTATAAATTACCTACGAAAGAATTGAAACAGGTGCTCAGTAGGCACAATAGCCATTCCTATACTGTGAAACCTGCCTTTGTAGACATAAAGGATGCCTGTTCATTAGGGACAACATTTGTAAATCTCATTTCTTAAATTATTGTACATATTTACCTCCATACAAAGAAAACCTGTCCATAAGAATACATTTTGTGGTGACTTGCATCTTTATAGACTGTATTTAGAGAGCTGCAGTGGTTAGTGTTTCAGACTCCCAACTAGAAGGGTGCTGGTTCAAATCTTGCTATGTGATCAGCCTGATTTGGCTGCTATGATGTGTGTCCCAGGGCAAGGCACATTACTTGCCTCAGTATGATCTAGCCATCATGTGCTGATGTGCCATAAAACATGCACAAAAAAACATACATTGCATTTGAAATCAGCACAAAGTATCATTCCTTAAACCAGCTGGTACTGGCTTGAGTTTGTAAGAATTCTTGTTCAACCTTGATCCATATTTTAAAAACCCAGTACCATGTAGTCAA
Organism: Margaritifera margaritifera; assembly: GCA_029931535.1. NCBI lineage: Eukaryota > Metazoa > Mollusca > Bivalvia > Unionida > Margaritiferidae > Margaritifera > Margaritifera margaritifera. The sequence goes on from JAQPZY010001497.1 coordinate 1,263,669, forward strand.
TTTATATTAATGTCATCCATTAAGTCCTGTTTGCCAACATGAATAGCTGGTTGGAAAATTAGCATATTTTATCAACATGAAGATGTCAGCCAGCTTGGTAGGAATGTGTTTGAGTCGGGGGTTTTAGATAGGAATGACTAATGTTAAATCCCTCAGATCTTAACTATTTGCATAGTGCCAAAAGGTAAAAGCCTTTTAATGGGAGACACCAACCCCTATATATTTGGATGGACCACAATTACATACCACCTTCTACAGGTCACTGCCTAGTCAGACTTATACTTTATTTATTAATTTATAAAGCAGGGGCCATGATAGCTCATTATGGGTTTAGCATCGGACTCAAAATCCAAGGATCGCTGGTTTGATACCCACCCATGTCAGCCTGGGGTGGTTGCCTCAAGGACACCTTGGAAAAGGCACTGAGCTCCAATTTCCTCAGCATGGTATTGCCAGTAAATGTGTTAAAAATGCCATTGTTATGGTAGCTCTGAGCTTTAGACTGTCCACTGTCTACTTGAAATCACCAGTAGAATGAACAGGATAGTTTGTATTTTTGTGTTTAATGGCACATCAACTCAAGAAACACTTTATAATGCCAAGGTAATGGGAGTCAAGTACCCAGAGATGCACCAAAGTACATAAACTCAGAAAAGACTATATAATGCCAAGGTAATGGGAGTCAATTACCCTGGGACACACCACAGCAGCCAAACTGGGTTGCTCAGGCAAAATTTTAACCTCTGACATTTGACTCATAAGGCTCCCATGACCTGTTGATGCATTATACAATAGCAAATCTGTGTCTGTGCTTTTGTTAGTTGAGTATTTTATTCACAGCTTAATACAGTTGGTCTGGCATATGTGATTCACATGGTTGACTTACTGGGAATTAAAGTATTTGTCTCCATTTTGTGTAAATGATCAATTTTAGTTATATCTTTATGTTATTACTTTTTCCATACACATTTTGCTTTATTGTTGACATCATTGAGGCATCTCTGTAATTCTATCCACTTAAAACAAATAACTTAAAAATGAAAAGAGATGGATAAATACCTGTTTTTTTTTTTTGTAGGGCCTACCTTGTCATAATGATCTCTTTGGCATCCATGTGTGTGTCTGTCCATATGAACATCCATCTACAACCTAGATTAACTTTAATGTTTTTAAAGTTTGGATTAACCTTATTGTTACTTGGCAATTTCATCTGTTGAAGTATCTACCCCTTTTCAAATCATTATTTTGATTTAATATGATAAATAAACCAAAATTACTTTGCCGACATTATTTACACTCTCTTAATTTTGTACTATATAAGACACCTAAGAGACATCTGTTTGTAGTTTCCTCAGTAGTATTTTTTCTTTAGTAGTTCTTAACACTGATATTTCTAAGAGTTCACGAGTGATGCTGAATTTTAAATCAATCAACACATTCCCCGAGGAAAAGTAAGAGCTACATCCCTGTGCAGTAGGTTACAGGTCAGCAATTTCTGTGAATACATGCTAAAATCAGCATAATTTTATGTTTTGTACAATTTTCTGTTTACTATAAAGTGTTTACTATAAAATGTGTTATGTATTTACATTTTTAGCTCTACTGGTTATAGACCAGAAGAGCTTATGGGATGGTCTGTTGTATGGTGTCCGGCCATCCATTAGCACAAGTTTGTTATCACTAATCCACCTAAACTACTTAGATGATTGCCATGAAACTTCACACACATTCATCCCTTGGTCTAGTTGGTCCTAGATGAAAATGGTGCTGCTCGGATATCCAGTATGGCCACCACAGTGGCCATCTTGAAAATCTTGTTATTGCTACTTCTCCTGAATGGATGGTCATATCAACATGGAGTTTTCACTAAAAGACTTCTTATGATGTCTAGTTGGTCCTAAATGAAATGGTGCTGATCTGACATCCAATATAGCCACCATGGCAGCCATCTTGAAAATCTTGTTATTGCTACTTCTCCTGAATAGATGGTCATATCAACATGGGGTTTTACTGAAAGACTTCTTATGATGTCTAGTTGGTCCTAAATGAAAATGGTACAGCTCGAACATCCACTATGGCCACCACGGCAGCTATATTAAAAATCTTGTTATTGCCTCTGTTCCTGAATGGATGGTCATATCAACATGGGGTTTTCACTAAAAGACTTCTTCTGATGTATAGTTAGTCCTAAATGAAAATGGTGCTGATCTGATATCCAATATGGCCACGATGGAAGCCATCTTGAAAATCATGTTATTGCTACTCCTCCAGAATATATCATCATATCAACTGTGGTTTACACTAAAAGACTCCTCATGATGTCTAGTTGGTTCTGAATGAAAATGGTGCCAATCTAACATCCAATATGCGAAAATTTTGTTATGGCTACTCGTCCTGAGTCGATGGTCATATCAAAATGGGGTTTCCACTAATGTCTGGTTGGCCCTGAATGAAAATGGTGCTGATCTAGCATTCAATATGGCTGCCATGGCAGCCATCTTGAAAATTTTGTTATGGCTACTCCTCCTGAATGGATGGTCATATCAACATGGGGTTTTCACTAAAAGACATCTTATGATATCTAGTTGGTCCTAAATGAAAATAGGGCTGATCTGACATTCAGTATTGCAGCTATCTTGAAAATCTTGTTATCGCTACTCCTTCCGAATGGATGGTTATATCAAGATGGGGTGTTCACCAAAAAGACTTCTTATGATGTCTACTTAGTCCTAAATGAAAACAGTACCAATCTGAAATCCAATATGGTTGCCATGGCAGCTGTTTTGAAAATCTTGTTAATGGCTACTCCTCCTGAATGGATGGACATATTAACATGGGGTTTTCACTAAAAGACTTCTTATAATGTCTAGTTGGTTCTAAATGAGCATTGTGCTGATCTGACATCCAATATGGCCAACATGGCAGCCATCTTGAAAATCATGTTATCACTACTACTACTCCTGAATGGATGGTCATATCAACATTGGGTTTTCACTAAAAGACTTCCTATGTTGTGTAGTTAACAATAACATGAAAATGGTGCTGATCTTCAATCCAGTATGGCTGCAATGGCAGCTATCATGAAAATCTTGCTATGGCTAGTCCTCCTGAATGGATGGTCATATAAGCATGGGGTTTTCACTAAAAGACTTCTTATGATGTCTACTTGGTACTGAATGAAAATGGTGCCAATCTGACATCCAAAGCCATTTTGAAAATCTTGTTATGGCAACTTCTTCTGAATGGATGGTCAGATTAACATGGGATTTTCACTAAAAGACTTCTTTTGATGTCTAGTTTATTCACTGTTTTTGACAAAGTACTTCTAAGCAATTGTTTACCTCACCACCATCTTGCAGCATGAATGAAATGATGTGAAACCAACTGTTTCAAAATGGTAGACATGGTTAAAAGTTAGAAATGGTTTTATCTTGATTTCCAGCAAATTCTTTTCACAAAGTAGAGTGTCAGTCCCTTCTAGGGACTCTTGTTTCTAATGCATTTGAAAAATACCCCATTGAGAGTAATGCATTATTTTCCCAAATGACCTCTGACTTATTGCAGAGGGATGTAACTCTTATGTCACTGGAATGTGATGTGTAAATTGGAATGTGTTCACCATGATGTTCAATCTGAATTGTTCACTATGGTATTGAATGTTGAGCTTTCACAGCTGTGTGTCATTTTATACCATGGGTATTGTAGGCAGCTTATATGGTGTTCAGCCTACTGTGTTCACGAGTGTGTACAATCCATGCATGATGCACAGTCTAGTGTATGCACAAGCCTTGGTGTACAATCTAGTATGTTCACATGTGTGAACAATCCATGATTTAGTGTTCAGTCTAGTATGTTTACAGGAGTGTTCAAAATATGTGTTGCTGTTTAATCTCATATGTTCACTTGTGTGTACAATCCACAGCTTTACAGATCACTCACACATCTCACCTCTGTCCAGGTGTGTTTGAGTCTTGGTTCGACCAATGTGGGTATGTGAGAAAGCTTGCCAGTAGCTTCCTGTGGGTTGGTGGTTCTTCTCAGTTTTTTCCCGGGTTCTTCCTCCACCAAATATACTGGCCACTATGTGTAGCCTGTCATGTGCTGAAAAATGGCACTAAACGCCACAAAACCAAACCAAAGTCCACATGTGATATTAGAATCTCTGTAAGGTTCTTAGCACTGTTACCTGAATAATGTCCAAAATCTGTTATAATTCTAGTTGTAAATTTAAAGTGTTCAAACTTTTTCATTTTGATCGTATAACATGTACATACAACTTAACACAACTTACTCTTAATAAGTTGATCAGTTGATTGATTGGTATAAAACAACTCATCAACTTATGTGTATAACAGCACAGCAACACATGAATGACTATTTAGTTGCTGGTCTAGCAGGATTTGAACCTGCAAACCACTGGCTTGTGAGTCTAGCATGTTAACTGCTGAGGCATCCAGGTTCCTTGATTCCTAATCAGACTTAGATGATGTTACAACACAGTCAATTTTTGATACAACAGCATTAATTACAATGTAATATTTGGGTTCCAGCAAAAAATTGATGGGAACAAATGCATTTAATCATAGATTCAGCTTTCAGCTACAACTTCAATTTCCCAGTAATGAACATACTTACATGTATTTCCATTATAGACTTTTCTTTACAACAATATTGTCATTCCTTGGGATTTTACTTTAACCTTAAATATGTCACAGAATAGTATGTAAATAATTTATTTTTCCAAATAAAAAAGAGTTTAATATTTGAAAATCTGAAATTTACAAAATAATTACAATAATATTGGATATGAAGCATATATTGATATTTCTGATTCATTTTTCTCATTTATGTGTGCTGATTTAACAATGATAAGACAAGAAAGATAACTCCTCAAAATGATGTTTACAATGACAGATTGTTACTATGACTAAATGTTTGGAAATGAACTAGGTCATTGTAACAAGAGTTGACTGTATTTGGTGGTCTTTAAGGTGCAGGAAATGAAGAAACCACTGAGAGAAACCCCTGACTTAGGATGGGACACCATTTCTCATTGCACATGCTATAGGCAGGGATTGCACCTGGGATTACAGGGATAGAAGCTGACATTCATGTTACCACTTAAGAACTGCATTGACTCAGTGGTTAGCATGCCAGTCTTATGACCAGAATGGTGTGGATTCAAATCCTGCCAAGAGCAGGCCAGGTTGACTGCCATGGTAGTATTTCTGTACAAGGCACTTTACTCCAATTGTCTTGGCAGGAAACTAACCTTTCTTGTGTTGATGTTCCATTAAACACTGAACAAACAGACATGTTGCCAATTCTCTATTCTGACCCAATAATTTTTCTAAACTGGCAGCAAATGACATTTTTAAAAATCTGTTTCATGCTTATATATTTAAAGATAAAGCAATCCAGCAAGGAGGAATGTTTTCATTGCCTTAAAAGTATGAATATTTGACATACCCATTGATGCATAGTATAATAATTTGCCCTGCATGGCCAGTCATCCCCTTACTAAGAATGTGAAAATGACATTAATTGTCACTACACTTCACTGATTTTACTGCAAACTCGGTCAAAACAAACTTGTAACTAAGCCCATTATGGCATCTGCTAGAAGTAACGTAGGTCATATAAACACATGACATGATGCAAAAGTGAACAATTATTCAATTAGAATAATAAATCAATTAGAACAATTAATCAATTAGAACAATTAATCAATTAGAAATAGTGCAAAGGAAATTTAATACCTGTTTCTTCAGTATGAATTATATGCTATCAAAGTTATTTTTTATTTAAGATATTTGTTATATCTGCCATATTGTTTTCGAGTATGAGGAAGATGGGAAATGAAAATATTGTGTTATGCAATTGATGTACATGAATTTATAAGTGGTGTGATTGGATTTTGTACACGTATATACTGACACGCATGCATACACATGGCAAACCTAGTTATCTACTCACCTACTTACCTACCTGTCTACTTACATACAAGCCTCCTCATCCACCTACTTACCCACCTACCCACCTATCTTCTTCCCATCCTGTACCTAACCAAACTTTTTTCGTTACTTCCACCCTTTTTTTTTATCTCATTACAAATGTACATACATATTATTATGAACAAAGAAAATGTACACAAATTTGGTTTTGATGATTCATATGTCTCACCAAGATGGTGGTAGGGAGATATGGTGTTACCCTTGTCTGTCCGTCTGACTGGCCTTCTGTTCATCCATTATAGTTTTATGTCATTTCAGGCACTGTGGTTTGGGCATCATGTTCCATGAACACGCCTCAAGTTTTGCCATATAAAAAAAAAAATGGGGGGATATTAAAAACAGAAATTGCTGCATCTGGTGAGGGAGTCACTCGACAAGTTTTAAGGGTCCTAGTCTTTGTTACTCTTTATGACTAATGAATAGTTGCTCTGTAGTATTTTCAACCTTGATTTGTAGCCAGTAATTAACCAAACAATTTGGTTTTATTCCTGTTCAAACTTGGTGTATATACTAAATGTGACTCTACCAGCTGCTAGAATTTCTATTCTGAAGCAGACAAAAAATATTCAATGTTTGGAGGCTTTGCTGTTTACAACACCATGCAGCTCTTTTCATCCTGCACAATATCACATATCCCTTTGGAGCTTGGGGAGTGTGTATGAGCCATCACTCATGACCTACATTTCATATCGCAGACTTGGGCTGATTTCTGCATTTCTTTCCATGCTAGGCAGTACAGTATATCTGTGTATATTTGTAAAGTACTAGTAGCATGCCATCATTTCAGAAGTAGGTCATTGTTTTATAAATATTGATCCCTCTAGGTTGCATTTTAACTGTATCATCTTGTATGTCAACATTAGTGTCTAATAGTAACTTTTCTAGATAAAATTTGTAAAAATGTTCAGTTCCTTCTTTGTGTCCTAGCTGTCATCAGTGCCAGAGCCAATTTCATCCTTGCTTTTTAGCTCAGCTCACCTGGCTGTAAGGTCGTGAGCTTATGGTATAGCCCTGTGTCCATCATGCATCGTCTGTCCATTGACAATTGCTTGTTCTGGAGTCCATCATTCATTGTCTGTCCATTGACAATTGCTTGTTCCCATCTGGAGTCCTTATTTCTGATCTGATTTCAATCAGTCTTGTAATACAGGTTTATAGCTTGAAAATCTCATATAATGGATATTAATGAGATGATCTTGCATCTGATTGGCTGAGCTTTTGTTATCACTTAGGAGGCCTTATTTCTGATCTGTTTTGATCAAACTTGGACTATATGCTTATATAACAAAGATCTCAGATGAATTTGATAATGAGTGAGATCCATGTATATTATTGATGTGATGTTGCATCTGATTGGCTGAGTTTGTTAATTCTCCGGAGTCCATATTTCTGATCCAATTAAGATCAGGCATGGAATTTAGGCTTATATAATCAAAATTTCCCATGAGTTAAATAATGAACAAGATCCACACATATTTATGAGCTGATCTTACATCTGATCGGATGAACTTATTACCAATCCAAAGACTGTATTTCTGATCTAAGTTTGAGTAAACTTAGTAAATTAAACTTAGAACATCAAGATCTTAAGTAGGTAGCTATGAGCAAGATCATCAGGTGATCTTGCATCCAATTGGCAGAGCATGTCAACTCTTTTGTGACTATTTGTGATAAGATTTTTTTTGGATCAAACTCGGTAAATAGGCTTAAATCGTTAAGATAACCATTGAATTTTATCTTGCAAAGATCTGTGCATAATATTAGCAAAGATCTGTGCATATTATTAGCAAAGATCTGTGCATATTATTAGCAAAGATCTGTGCATATTAATGAAATTCAGTGCAGTTAGAATTAGTTCTTAGTTGATATGCTATGTAATAATTTGTTTCCTCTTATAACATGCTTCTCACTCTAAAGGAAGATACCCATGATATTGGCTATTGAGAATCACAGGTTTTGTGGTTACACAGAGTTCTTCCTCTTGCAGACAAAATGCTTATCAGATTAAAATAAAATAATACAATGTAAAATACAAGATGCATACATTTCAATAGAACCATTTTTTTTTTAAATTAGGAAAAAAATACACCTTAGGTATTAAAATAAATAATTCATAATTTATAACTGAAGAAAAAGTATAAAATAGAAATGTAATAAGTAACACTCTAAGTAGTTAATTAAGACTAGTTAGTAAAACTGATGAATCATCACAATCTTGAGACATTATTATAATGATGTGTTGTGAGTGGTGATGGGACAAAGAGATCTGTGGCATGGTAGCTAAATTCCTATGCAGGAGCACTTGCTTGATTTCCAGATCAGGTCATGTCAGCTGTTCCAGATCAGGTCATGTCAGCTGTTCCAGATCAGGTCATGTCAGCTGTTCCAGATCAGGTCATGTCAGCTGTTCCAGATCAGGTCATGTCAGCTGTTCCAGATCAGGTCATGTCAGCTGCTTTGTTTTGTCCTCAGGCAAAACACTTTACTCATTGCCCAACAAAAATTAAGTAAATCCATATGTCAAAACATCTTAAAAGAGGCTTAGCCCAACCAAACCATAAATGTTGTTGTACTTCTGCACACCTGTAAAGAGAAATGAGGAAACATATGATTAGATGTATTGATGTTACAGATTGCAGGATAGCATAAACTATGTGCATTGTTATAACTTAAAGTAAAGGAACCCATTGACCTTAAAATAAAACTTGTGAATTACACTTTCAACTTTTGTGAAAGCCATGTGACCCTATAGACCCCAAGTTAAAGCTTCTCAAATTAAATTTTTTCTTGTCTGTAAACTTAACTTTTACAGATTTCAGATGACTTCAGATATGAGCAAGAGACTATGATATGAATTCTGTCTTTATCTTTGACAAGAATTTTTGTTAGACCATGGGTAAATAGGTAAATTGACATGATCTAAAGTTTGCGAAATAGTTTATATATGTTGTATTCTTACAATACTTAAACCTGCCTTGTGAGATGGTCAACTGTTAAGTTATGTAAGCCAGGTGAGCAATATTGTGCCCACTTGGTCCTTTCGTTTTCTTTATTTTTTTCGTTCATCTTTTTATCCTATTTAAGTCATCTGTTAAGGTCAGTTTCTTGTACATTGTGATATATAAAACTTTTTAATGTAGTTGTGCCTGGGGAGTATGACATCCTTCCCAAAAGTAGGCCACTAATACCTAGATTTCATGCTTGAGTGACTACAGTGTAAAAAGGATTATGTGTTTGGTAAACATAGAGTGACTTTAGTGTGAAAAGGATTATATGTTTGCTAAACACAAAGTGATTTTAGATTTTAGTGTAAAAAGGATTATGTGTTTGGTAAACACATTTCTTGTCTTCTGCAACTCATTTGGAGCAATGCGGTACATGTACAAGTTTTCAACAATCTGCCTTCAAAACCTGACCAAGATGCCATGCTGTACAGTAAAATACGAAAATTGAAGCCATCAGTGATTCAAATATGTGGTATTACTGTAATCACTTTTTTCTCAAAGTAAAAATCTTTGTTGCCTGCAAACCTTAAAAAAGTTGAGAAAACTGATAATTTAAAAATAAAAGTAAAAAATAGGTTTACATCAGATTTTGATATTTTACATGGGGGTTATTTTATTAATTAAAAGGCATCATTTTTTTGACAGTGTCAGATAGACCCAATCATTCCCATCACCAAAAAATATTTATCACCAGGGAAATGCTACTTATAGTAAAATATTACAAAAATTCATATACGATACGTACAACTGTTTGGAATAATTTTTCCAATCCATGGCAGCTGATGCTTTTTTTATGCACACTGTAGGACATCATTCTAGTTGAATAATTCCCAGTCTCTAAATTCAAATGTTGTTAAAGATTTCTGCCTGACATTTATTATTATTATCATCATCAGAATCACACTAGAGGATAACCACCTTAGACATGTAATCACACAGGATGAGATTTGCCATACACATTTTTATTAAAAAAAATGTAAAATTGTATGTACCCTATTTCCCCATGTATAAATGTATGTACTCTATATTCCCATGTATAAATGTATGTACCCTATATCCCCCTGTATAAATGTATGTACCATATATCCCCATGTATAAATGTATGTACCCTATATCCCCCTGTATAAATGTATGTACCCTATATTCCCGTGTATAAATGTGTGTACCCTATATCCCCCTGTATAAATGTATGTACCCTATATCCCCCTGTATAAATGTATGTACCCTATATCCCCATGTATAAATTTATGTACCATATATCCTCATCTATAAATGTATGTACCGTATATCCCCATCTATAAATGTATGTACCCTATATCCCCATGTATAAATGTATCTACCCTACATCCCCATGTATAAATGTATGTACCCTATATTCCCATGTATAAATTTATGTACCATATATCCCCATGTATAATGTATACCAATTGCAAACAATATATACCTTGATCTACCATTGTATATTGTATTTATCTGATGATAAGCTGAGGTCTGATAATACGATCACCCCATTTTTACACAATTCTGTCTAAGACTTTGTTGCTTGATAATAAAGTCCTCCCTAAACTGCAGTTTTATCATGGGAGAAATATCGGTATATACTGTCAGATCGGCTCCTGGTTTTATTTGCGTAGACACTAGAACGAATAGCAGTTGCAGATCTGACAGTATGCATAGGCAGAATACTCAAGGTAATATATTATATCTAACCAATATGGAAGACATTTATGCTGATTGTCGGTAATATATTCATCTGATATGGTAAGTTGTTATATTAAAGTTCATTCATTCATAGTCAAGTTTTATCTTCAAAATGGAATCAGTAATATATATTCAAAAGGCAGAATGTTATGGAGAATATATTAGGATTCTTCTAAAAATGATGCCATGACTTCAGTATTAACCCAAAAAAATGGTCTAGATTTTTTTTACATGTAAATACACAAAAAAAGTACTAGTGAGAAATATAGGGCAACAGTCTATCAAAAAATCTTAATACATTTATAACTAGCACAGAACATTATGTTCTAAATACCATATATACTCACAAGTCAAGTCCAACTGCAAACTGCACAGACTTAGATCTGCCATCACATTATGCACTGGCAGATCTGGGTCTCTGCAGTTTGTTACGAGTAGTGCATTATGTGACAGTAGATCAAGGTTTATATTGTTTGCAGTTGGACTCGACTTCTAAGTGAGTACATATGGTGAATTTCAATAAAGGGTGTATATATGTAAGGAATTCATCTATCACAAGACTTCTTAACTAACTCTTGACCCTTTCTGATCCAGGACTTGAAAACTACATTGAATATTAGTGACGGTGTTGGTATAATGAGGAAACTGTAGGCGGAAGTCCGGGTTAATCCTCAATAGCAGCATTTTAGTAACAAACATCTGTGTACAGCTAACTGATCAACATGGAGTATTATTGTTTTTGCCAAAATACCTCCAGTTTAGCCAAGATCATTGTGAATTTAGGGTTACTCCATACTGTTCCTTTGAATAAATGTACTTTTTCAAATAAAAAGATATTTGTGTTTATTTTATACTGTCAAGCTACATTGTATTTTTTGTGACTGTAGCATGGAATTTTCAATTTAAAACTTCAAAAGAGCCAAGGTGTCTCAGGTTGAGGTGTTTGACTCATGACCAGGAAGTTGTGGATTTAATTTCCACTATTGGATCAACCTGTGTTGGCTGCTATGGTATGTGTCTGGGCAAGGCAGTTTACTGTCTTTGCCTCAGCACGATTTTTACCTTCAAAGTGTTGATGTGCCGTAAGACACCAAAATACCATCATAAACACCTGGGAGCATAGGTTATACAGATCCTGAAAAAGGTAATTTTACCAGTGAAATTAAAACGGACTGCAGGATGAATGCAGACAAAATGATGAATGTTTTTGAACAAAAGGGAGAGCACAAATGTAGAATGCAGAATGATGAATGCATTTTAAAGAAAAGGGAGAGCACAAATGCAAAATATAGAATGCAGAATGGTAAATTGTTGACCGAAATTGGAAAGGAACAGGAGTACATTTCATTAATGGATTTTTAAATTGTTTTCAAGCTGCACTATATTTTCACAATTGAAAGTCCTTTTGTATGATAATCCATTGTATGATAATCCAAGATCAGATTCTTTACACTGAGAATTTGTCTCCCCTTACAAGTTATGATACTGTTCATGTCAAAACAGACGTAAAAGACAACTGCCATTGATGTGATGACATCATTGCTAGTGGTTGTATTTGTAAATTGATGTGATGGCATTATTACTAGTGGTTGTAGTTGTAAATCTTTATTTAATGAAATAAGAGAAGAAAAATTTTTTGACATAACAAATAATCATGACATGTTGTTTTGTACTTACTGTAGTTGTTTTGTAGTTGTTTTGTACTTACTGTAGTTTTGTAGTTTTGTACTTACTGTAGTTGTTTTGTACAATTGTATTTATCATAAATTCAGTGTTCTTCACAGTTTATGGATTTGCGATTTCATTAAAGCATACTTTTAGTATGACAAGATATAAAAGCTTTAGTTCTCTCCCTTTAATACTCTTAAAAACAGAAAACCCATCTTCTGTAAATGCATTTCGATTTCATTCCAACCAAGCAAAAACAAAAGGAAATGATGGATGGTAGCATACATGCAAAATATGAGTGCATTTCTGAGACCACAAACAAAAACAACAACATAGATAGGGTTTAATGGCACATCAGCACAATACTGGCTATATGGTTCCAATTAAAAGTTAAGTTTAAACAATGTAAATATAAACATAACAATTTAAATATAAACAATGTAAATATAAACAATTACATAAAAAAATAACACTTTTGGTGGACAACCTTTCCAAATAACCATAAACATGAAGTACTACAAAATAAAAGATATAAGGTAAAGATGTTCAAATTCAGTAAAAGGTATAGATGGAAGACAGATGGAATGCAAATAAAATGAAGATTTCAGTAAAATTACCCATTTGAGGGTCTGTAACAGATTGGAGGTGTCATTCAATTCAAGAATAAGACTGCATTATAAAAAGGAGAGGATTTCACCAAGGTTCAGTCTGACTTTAGGTGTCATTGAAGAAAGTTTCTCCTTATCAAGATGTAATTGGCTGGTTGGCCTTGGTTACTATCTGACACAGTGATTGCCAAGTGAAGCTTGACACCAGATTGATCATCTCTCAGTGCAAATGGGATATAAATTGGGTGGGGTTGGATGTGTAGTATAGCCTAGAGCTTTTATTGTGCACCATGAGAATAGCCAGGAGGTGTTGTCTGTAAAGGGGTTGGGGTGGGGTGTAATAAGTAGCCTAGCTCTTTTGGGGGGAGCACCATGAGATTAGCTAGGAGGTGTTGTCTGTAAAGGGTTTGAGGTGGAGTGTATTGTTGGCCTAGAGCATTGGGGAGGGGGGGGGGGCACCATGAGATTAGCCAGGAGATGTTAGATTTAAACATCTTATTTACTAAAGGTAGATAACAAAGATGAACCTTTTGGACCAGTCACAACCCTTGTATAATATATTTTGCTGTACCCTCTTTGGTCATAACAGCTGATGTTAAAACTCTGCCTATTGGACCAATCACAGCCCTTGTATAATATATATATATTGCCTTTCCCTCTCTTGTCCTAATAGCTGATGTTAAAACTGCCTATACAGGTAGTTATATCCTTGTATGGGAGTAAGAATGTTAACACATGCACCAACAGTTTTTATGGCAAATTCCAGATCTTGATAACTGTGATGTGGAACCTGTGAGCCCATTCTTATTTATTTTAAATTTATGAGTAAACACATATGTTTATGAGGAGTATAAAAAAGATCCAAGAACTCACTTTTCAACTTTCAAACCATTTATGACTGGCCACACATTGAATTTCAGCATATAATTTTGATTAACATAGGAACAGAAGTATAAACAGTACAGAAACCAGTTTATTAAGGATATTCAAGAAACCATAAATTTTGTTCTTAATGGAAAGATATCCATCACAGTGAGGTGAAGTATTTATATAAAGTCAAATAAGGGCTTTATAAATGTTGGTTGTTATGAACAGGTGACCTTTGTATAGAGACATCTGACCTTTGTATAGAGACAACATCTGCTTTATTTCGAGGTGATATGTGCTGAGGCATGTGTTCTTTATATAGCAGTGATATCTGCTGAGGCATGTGTCCTTTATATAACAGTGATGTCTGCTGAGGCATGTGTCCTTTATATAGCAGTGATGTGTGCTGAGGCATGTGTCCTTTATATAGCAGTGATGTGTGCTGAGGCATGTGTCCTTTATATAACAGTGATGTCTGCTGAGGCATGTGTCCTTTATATAGCAGTGATGTGTGCTGAGGCATGTGTCCTTTATATAACAGTGATGTTTGCTGAGGCATGTGTCCTTTATATAGCAGTGATGTGTGCTGAGGCATATGTCCTTTATATAACAGTGATGTCTGCTGAGGCATGTGTCCTTTATATAGCAGTGATGTATGCTGAGGCATGTGTCCTTTATATAACAGTGATGTCTGCTGAGGCACATATCCTTTATATAGCAGTGATATCTGCTGAGGCATGTGTCCTTTATATAGCAGTGATGTGTGCTGAGGCATGTGTCCTTTATATAACAGTGATGTTTGCTCGTTCGTTCGTTCGTTTGATTAACGACGTGTGCGGCCATTCGGCCATTTACGTAGAGTTAATGGGCGCAAAGCGCCCTACTGAATTAGTCGTCAATGGGTTACCGAGCTGCAACCCATTAAACGCTTTAATGTGTCCAAGGCACACTATTTAATTATTCATGTCTTGTGTCTGGAGGTGGCAAAGGCGGAGTCAGGGATGGCGTAGGAGGAGCGTAGCATCACTGGATGGGTCCATCGATCCAGGATTTATTTTATGCCAAATTTTGTTATCGTCTTGCATGTGATGTTTGCATAGGCATGGATCCTTTATATAGCAGTGACATCTGTTGAAGTTAATCCTTTTAATTGAGGTGATGTCTGATGAGGCATGTGTCCTTTATATAGAGGTGATGTCTGCTGAGGCATGTGTTCTTTATATTGCTATGTCTGTGGAGGTGTGTCGTTTATATAGCGGTTACATCTGTTGAGGTTTGTTCCTTATATAGATGTAGTGTCCGCTGAGGCATGTGTCTTTTATACAGAAGTGATGTCGCCTGAGGTGCATCCTTTATATAGCAGTGATGTCTACTGAGGAAGTTGTCTATTATAGAGGTCTTCTGAGGCTTATCCTTTATATAGAGGTTATATTCTTTATGTTGAGGTGATATCTGAGTTGGTGTCCTTTATTGAGAAATGATGTCTGCAGAGGCAGATGATCTTTATATTGATATTACATCTGAGGCAGGCATCTTTTAAATAGAGATGACATCTGTTGAAGTAGGTGTCTTTTACATAGAGATGACATCTGTTGATGTAGGTGTCCTTTACATAGAGATGACATGTTGAGATAGGTGTCTTTTACAGAGAGATGACATCTGTTGAGGTGTCTTTTTTATGGAGATGACATCTGTTGAGACAGGCATCTTTTACATACAGATGACATCTGATGAGACAGGCATCTTGTGCATAGAGATGACATCTGTTGAGTTAGGTGTCTTTAGATAGAGATGACATCTGTTGAGATAGGTGTCTTTTACATAGAGATGACATAGGTAGAGGAAGGTGTCTTACACAGAGATGACATCTGTTGAGGTAGGTGTCTTTTACATTGAGATGACATCTGTTGTGGCAGGTGTCTTTTACATAGAGATGACATCTGTTGAAGTATATGTCCTTTATATCAAGTTAATGTGTGCAGAAGTGGTGTCGTTAATATAGAGGTGACATGTTGAATCATGTCCCTTATAAAGATTTGCAGTCTGCTAAGGCAGATGTCTTATACAGAGGGGATATATGCTGAGGCAGATGTCATTCTATTCATATTTTGGACTAAAATTACTTGTTTGTATCCAATAATTCAGTGAATCCGAGTCTGTCATAAATAAGAACCACATTGTGGTCTTTCATAAATAAGAGCTGCACAGTGGTTCAGTAGTTAATGTGCCAACCGCCCACCCCCCCACCCCCCCCCCCCCACTCAGTGACCAGAAGGGAAGAGGTTAACAAAAATGTCATCAGGTCAGCTTGAGTTGGCTGCCATTGTGCATTCATAGGCAAGATACTTTATTCGAATTCCCATGGCATGATATAATCCTACTGTGTTGATGTGCCATAAAACACCAAAATTAAAAACTTAAAACCTGCCATCAATATTTTCCATATTTTAATCACCATTGATTTGATTTGAACATTGTTGTAACATAAATATGCTTTATGATCAGGTTATTGGTATGAATTACATGACTGTGTGATATATACGTTTGGGCAAGTAAGAGCCAAATCTCATGCTCTTTAAATTCATGACTGTGTGATATACAACTTTTGGCAAGTAAGAGCCAAATCTCATGCTCTATAAATTCATACCTGTAGGGTCTAATAATTTCAGTGTTACAAATCAAAGTGGTTCACATATTTTGGCTCATCTTACCAACCTACATTACTGACTTTACATTTTACAAGTATGTGATATTGATAGGACTGCATCAGGTAAAATGTGTACATAATTTGGTGAAAGATAATAGTTATATGTAGTGCAGGTGCATTCTTGTCTGCATGGAATAACTGGCAATAGCAACAAAATCTGTCCTTCTGAACATCTGCAGTCTGCATTAAAGGTTAGGCATCAATCATTTTATATTTGAGGGTGGCCCGTGATGGTGCTGCAAGTTTCCTCAAAATTTGAAACAATTGTGTTCCTTCTTAAAGACAAAATATTTGTCACCAAATAACATGCACAGGCAAGGCCAGCAAAAATGATTTTCTTCTAGCAAAATGGAGACAGTACATACAAAATAATCCCAGTCTTCCACCCCTCCGCTAGATTAAATTGTACTGTATCATTATATTGTAACCTCTGATCTTAATTGCTTTGCATCATTGCACTTCATAACAAGAAACAGTTGCTGTTGCTATAACAAGCCACCTTGGGCAGTGGGTTGTTGTTTTGCTGATGTGATGGTATTTTCTCACCAGGATGCATACACATACAAAATTGCATGAATGCTGCCTCCGTGTGCCTTGTTGAACTGTTGTTTTTGATAGCTGTTGGGGGTGGAAGGGGGAATCTGTAGTTAGGAAGAGCAAAATCTATTTATCTTCTCTGTAGTTGTGTCTGCTCTTTTTAAATGTCAGAATTGACTTTGATGTATTTTGTTTGGATGTCAGACTGTCAGACTGTTTTTCTATATTTAGTTCTATTATTAGCTGTTTATTCTTTTTTTAGCTCAACTGTTCATAGACCAGAAGAGCTTATGGGATGGTCTGTCGTGCAACTTCCGTCTGTCTGTTTGGACAAGTTTGTTATCTCTACTCCACCTAAGCTACCTGGAGGATTGTCATGAAACTTTACACACATTCATCCCGTGGTCTAGGTCGTCCTACATAAAAATGGTGCTGCTTGCAAATCCAATATGGCCACCACAGTGGCCATCTTGAAAATTTTGTTATCACTACTCCTGAATGGATGGTCATATCAACATGGGATTTTCACTAAAAGACTTCTTATGAAGTCTAGTTGGCCTTAGATGAAAATGGTGCCGATCAGACATCCAATATAGCCACCAAGGCAGCCATCTTGAAAATCTTGTTATTGCTATTCCTCCTGAATTGATGGTCATATCAACATGGGGTTTTCAGTAAAAGACTTCTTATGATATCTACTTGATCCTAAATGAAAATGGTGCCGATGTGACTTCTAATATGACTACCATGGCAGCCATCTTGAAAATCTTGTTATTGCTAATCCTCATGAATGGATGCTTATATCAAAATGGGGTTTTCACTAAAAGACTTCTTATGGTGTCTAGTTGGTCTTGAATGAAAATGGTGCCAAAGTTAGGTCCAATATGGCTGCCATGGCAGCCATCTTGAAAATCTTGTTATTGCAACTCCTCCTAAATGGATGGTCATATCAACATGGGATTTTCACTAAAAGACTTGATATCTAGTTGGTCCTAAAGCAAAATTGTGCTGATCTGACATCCAATATGACTGCTACATTGACCATCTTGAAAATCTTGTTATTGCTACTCCTCCTACATGAATGGTTATATCAACATCAAATTTTAACTAAAAGACTTCTTATGATGTCTAGTTGGTCCTAAATGAAAATGGTGCCAATCTGATATCCAATATAGCAGCAATGGCAGCCATCTTGAAAATATTGTTACCACTACTTCTCCTGAATGGATGGTCATATCAACATGGGTTTCACTAAAAGACTTCTTATTGATGTCTAGTTGGTCCTAAATAAATCTGTGCCAATCTGATGTCCAATATGGCCACCTCAGCAGCCATCTTGAAAATCTTGTTATCGCTAATGCTTCTGAATCGATGGTCATATCAACATGGAGTTTTCATTAAAAGACTTTTGATGATTTAGTTGGTCCTAAATGAAAATGGTATCAATCTGAAGTCCAATATGGCCATCACAGCGAGCGTCTTGAAAATATTTTTATTGCTACTCCTCCTGCATGGATGATCATATCAACATGGAGTTTTAACTAAAAGAATTCTTATGATGTCTAGCTGGTCCTGAATCAAAATGGTGACTATTTGATATCCAATATGGCCACCAAGGCAGCAATCATAATAATCTTGTTATCACAACTCTACCTGAATAGAATGTCATATTGACATGGAGTTTTTACCAGAAGAGTTCTTATGATTTTTAATTGGTCTTAAACGAAAATGGTGCCGATCTGACATCCAGTATGGCCACCAGAACAGCCATCTTGAAAATCTTGTTATTGCTACTCCTGTATGGAAAGTCATATCTTACAAATATTCTTGTCTCTACTCCTCCCAATTGGATGGCTATATCAACATGGGGTTTTCACTAATGCACTTCTTATGATACTTAGTTGGTCCTAAATGAAAATGGTGCCAGTTGTACATCCAATATCGCTGCCATAACAGTTGTTTTAAATATCATGTTGTCACTACTTCCTCTGAATGGATGATCATTATGACATGGGGTTTTCACCAAAATACTTCTAATAATGTCTACTTTGTCCTAAATGAAAATGGTACCAAGATGACATCCGATGTGTGCACCACAGCAGCTAATCTGAAAATTCTGTTATTGCTGAAGAATATCAGAAATGGTTTCAACACTTGACAGTTAAAAGGAAGAAATGGTCTTATCTTGAATTCCTGGAAATTCTTTTTGCTCAGTGTAACATCAGTCCCTTTGAGAGACTCTTGTCTAAATTAAAATGCTGCCGAGTTTGCATCCAGTATAGACACCACAGTAGCTAATTTGAGAATCAGATCCCTCTTAGAATATCAGATATGGTTTTAACTCTTGCAGTGAAAAGGAAGAAATGGTCTTATCTTGAATTCTTGGAATTTTTTTTTGCCCAGTAGAATGGGACTCATAGTGGGGAGTCCTTTATGTCTAGATACTTTAGAATTGGTCAGTTACTATAGAAGTCCATGGGACTTGTAGTGGGGAGTCCTTTATGTCTACATACTGTAGAATTGGTCAGTTAATATAGAAGTCTATGGGACTCATAGTAGGGAGTCCTTTATGTCTATATACTGTAGAATTGGTAAGTCATTATAGAAGTCTATGGGACTCGTGGGGAGTTCATTATGTCTACATACTGTAGAATGGGTCAGACACTATAGAAGTCTGTGAGACTTGTAGTACAGACTTGTTTATGTCTAGATACTGTAGAAATGGTCTTTAAGGATGATTGCTTTTGAAATGTTGCAGTTATTTGACTTTTTGGACAAATTTATATTTTTTCATAGCTAGGGCTCCATATCATCCAAAATTAAGACAAAATGTATATTTTGGTGCGCATTTTATTGTATTATACTTTTATTTGCATATCTGTCCAAATGTAAAGATCATTACATAGAAAAGTATTAGAAAAAGTACTATTTCACCAATTGTCCATAAAATAATAACAGAACGAGATTTTACAAGTTCATCAAATTTGCTCAGTTCGGAGATTAGCAAATACACAAAGAAATGTATACACAAAGAAATGTATAATGTTGGCGAGTTAAATTTTTTTGTATGAGACAATTATTGAGATCACATTGGTTTTATGCAACAGAAAACTTGCATGGCCTATTTAATGCAGGTCACAAAAAACTTGCATGGCCTATTTAATGCAGGTCACAACAGAAAACTTGCATGGCCTATTTAATGCAATTCACAAGTTGCTAATGATACTTGCATAAACTATTTAATGCAGGTCACAAGTTGCTAATGATTTCCCAAGTTTTTCGTGTACTATTTGTTGACTTTATCATTTTATTTACAGGATAAGTATTACAATTATTAAAATTGCATAAACATTTGTTAAAATGATACATAAGACACAGAAGTCACAACTATGACTATTTATATCTGATCCATCCCAGAGTTCAAGGCGCTACAATACACTTAAGTAACAGGCGACATCAGATTGATGATCGCATAATGTAATGATCACGTCATTTCAAGTTGTTTATTAAACTAAGGCTGAAACAGTTAGTAAATTCCATAATAAATTAACCGAAATGTAACCCATTACTCGAAGTCGGAACCACCTCATGCATAGAGTGTGAACTGGCAAGAATTACAGAATAATCAAAGTTTCAGTGAAATTTAAGTGTTGCACTTGCTGACACAAAGATATTTCCTGCCAGTTTTTGCATGAGCTCTGTGTATACGTTCCATCTTAAATTATTTTGTCATATGCTCTGCTATTTCATACAGTAATAAGAACAAATCAGGCACATTTTGTATACATTCCATCTTGCTATTTCATACAGTAATAAGAACAAATCAGGCACATTTTGTATACATTCCATCTTGCTATTTCATACAGTAATAAGAACAAATCAGGCACATTTTGTATACATTCCATCTTGCTATTTCATACAGTAATAAGTACAAATCAGGCCCATTTTGTATACATTCCATCTTGCTATTTCATACAGTAATAAGAACAAATCAGGCACATTTTGTATACATTCCATCTTGCTATTTCATACAGTAATAAGAACAAATCAGGCACATTTTGTATACATTCCATCTTGCTATTTCATACAGTAATAAGTACAAATCAGGCCCATTGTGTATACATTCCATCTTGCTATTTCATACAGTAATAAGTACAAATCAGGCCATTGTGTATACATTCCATCTTGCTATTTCATACAGTAATAAGTACAAATCGGGCCCATTGTGTATACATTCCATCTTGCTATTTCATACAGTAATAAGTACAAATCAGGCTATTGTGTACACATTCCATCTTGCTATTTCATACAGTAATAAGTACAAATCAGGCCATTGTGTATACATTCCATCTTGCTATTTCATACAGTAATAAGTACAAATCAGGCCATTGTGTATACATTCCATCTTGCTATTTCATACAGTAATAAGTACAAATCAGGCCCATTGTGTATACATTCCATCTTGCTATTTCATACAGTAATAAGTACAAATCAGGCCATTGTGTATACATTCCATCTTGCTATTTCATACAGTAATAAGTACAAATCAGGCCCATTGTGTATACATTCCATCTTGCTATTTCACACAGTAATAAGTATTAATCAGGCCCATTGTCAGGGTCGCTCAAATGCTTGTTTTCAACTTGTGTATCATTACAGCTAGATGCTATTAAAAAAATTGATGTTGCAAAAGTGAATATCAGTAAGAACAGGTGCTCTTCATATCCGGGTAAATTTATATATACATGTACTTGCTTACAAGCCAGATCCAATGCAAACAAAGTAGACCTAGTCTGCCATCACATAATACGATGGCAGATCAGGGTCTATGTTGTTTTGTTCTACTGGCTACTCCTAACAAATTGTATAGAACCAGACATGCCAGTGCATCATGTGATGGCAGATCTAGGTCTATGCAGTTTGTACTTAAATCCAACTTGTGTACAAGTATGTACTGTATATTGGCAATATGTGTGTTTATTTATATGGAGGGATTTGCCAAGGCAGGTTGTACTGTATATTGGTAATATGTGCATTGACTTTGCCTCAGGATATTCACAGCTGAAAATGACCAATTTTGGTCAACTTGTCATAGACGAACTGACAGTTTGTCCACCATACAGGTAAATTTGGATATCCCTCTGCTAGACTCTCAGTGGGATGGGTTTTTTTGAGGCATAGAATAAATCAAGATAAAAACTATTCCTGAAAATATTCATTCTTTCAGTGAAATTTACGATGTTTTCGTCTTTCTTTTTCAGGTAAGTGATCAGTTAGATCTTTCTTCAACATGAGAGAATCAAAACAAAGTTATGAATGAACAGACCTGAATCAGCACCTGTAATATCCCTGGATTAGCCAGTGTCCTGAAGAAGTGCTGGGTATAGGGCAACTTAGCCCAGAAATAGTCAGTATATGATCAGCAGGTACTGTCTTGTTAAATCCATACTTGACCAATTCATTTATATTGTGAACATACCATAATTAAATGCATGTACAAAGCATGGGGGTTTTTTTTTCTTTAGCCAGGGGTTCTTTTCTAATTGCTGTTTTGGTTTTTGTTGACCCTCAAATTGGACAGAAAAGTTTTGTGTACGAAAGGTAGGTTGTATCAAAATACCATATATACTCACTTATAAGTTAGATCCAGCTGCAAACTGCATAAACCCAGATCTGCCGTCACATAATCCACCGACAGATCTGTGTCAGTGCAGTTTGTTTGGACTAATCATTAGAACAAAGAACATAGTCCTTGATCTGCTGGCAATGCAAGGTGATGGCAGATCAGGGTCTATGTTGTTTGGTGGAACTTATAAGTGAGTATATATGGTAATTGTATTTCCCATTAATTTACAAATTAGGTGTAACACATACACAAAATATACTTGGATTTCCCCAGACTTCAAAGCATCGAGTTAAATCTGTCTGTAGTTTTTACACAGAATACTAATTCCTGTAGTATTTATGCAGGATACTAATTCCTGTAGTATTTACACAGGATACTAATTCCTGTAGTATTTACACAGAATACTAATTCCTGTAGTATTTACGCAGGATACTAATTCCTGTAGTATTTACACAGGATACTAATTCCTGTAGTATTTACACAGGATGCTAATTCCTGTAGTATTTACACAGGATACTAATTCCAAAAAGAAATAAAATTTTACAATTTAGAGTTCATATTTGGGTTACATCAAGAGTTGTAAAATTTCCAAAAGCAATCTTCAGAGCTATTAGGGAATGTTCCCGCTCTTTTTGCTTGCCCAGACTTGTTATGTTTTTGCCAAGATAATATGCATAAATCAAATCTCGCACAGACTTATCATGTTTTTGCCAATGTAATTTCATACATGTGAACCTCCCAGATGGGAGGGTGTTTCTCCCGAGTTGAGGGGTGTCTCCCGTCACTCACATAAATCTCCCGCGTATGCAAAATTATTCTTAAAAAATTAAATTTGTTCCATTTTTTTTCACACTTTGGTTCCAGTGTAGTATTTTTATGGTAATACTGCCTGTGATCACGTGAATGTGAACTGGCTTAAGCAGGGCAAGACAATTTAGTTGCTAATTTCAAGCAGGATAAAACAATTAACATGCTTTTGATTATGTCAGCAGGTTCTGTGTTTGAAGTTTGTGGGGATGGAAAGGATTAAAGAGGTTAATTGATTATGATTGGGTTACTAAAGAACTCCATCAGCATAAAACAATTAACATTAGTTTGATTCTCTCTGGAGGGTATGTTCTGCTTCGGTGCTTAAAGTTGTTGAGAAGGATTAGAGTCTATACTATGTATTATCAAAAGTAATTTGGACAGGATTACAGATGTTAATTCATTATGGTTGGATTACTCAAGAACTCAAGTGGCATAAAACAGGGTCAGTGTGACTGTGGTGTTTAAAGTTTATCGAGATTTTTAAGCATGCGTTATCATCTAATGCCAAATACCAAAATCTGAGCAATAGAAATATCACATGAAATTCAATGATGGATGGAAATGGAATTTCAGTGGTTGGAATCAAGTTCAAAGGGACAATAATATGCAATTCTGCTCTTCCAGTAAAGCTGATTTTAAAATCTGTTACTGTGACAAGAATGACATCACACATTATGCAGAAACCCCATGTCATAAAATGCATATTAACTGTGACAACAAATATGCCATCACTGAAATCTATGTTCACGGAATCTGCATCAAATGTGGATAAAGTTATAACATGCTGAGACACTATTTGCCAACTTTATAGAACATAATCTCCCATTTCTGGTAGCAGATCATTTTTCAGATCAAGTCAAAATAATGTTACCTGACTCCGAAATCGCACAGAAGTTCTCATGCAAATGGACAAAAGCTACTCTCATAGTGACTCTTTTATTGTTCATAAGAAAATCATACTTTTAATTGTAGTATAATAATAATAATAATAAATTATTATATTAACTCACTGTCATGACTGACCACTTGCAGAATGCGACCAGTGACCACGATTTTTAGACAAACTATGCGTTTGACACTACTATGAACGACTGCATTGCAAAAACTGATATAAACACCACTGACCTTGGTTTAATCCTTTTTAAACATGAATGTAAACCAGGCTAAAGTCACTAACTGCCATTGTAATCTGTAATGCCTGGGATGAATGAGGTCTTTTTCTTCATCTATAATACTAGCAAGTGATAATCATTTTCCAGATTTGATTGTCATTATTAAAGAGTGATGATAATGATGACAACAAAGGTGTCTCCAAATTAGGCTAAAATGTACAAAAGGGTGTGATGGTATATTGTATGCATTTGTGTTTCATGTGATGGTATAATGTATGCGTTTGTGTGATGGTATAATGTATGCGTTTGTGTTTCATGTGATGGTATAATGTATGCATTTGCGTTTCATGTGATGGTATAATGTATGCGTTTATGTTTCATGTGATGGTATAATGTATGCATTTGTGTTTCATGTGATGGTATAATGTATGCGTTTGTGTTTCATGTGGAAAATCTTACTGACATTAAAAAAAACATTAGTCCCAGACAGTAACAATCTTGAGCAGTTCTGGCAGGCAGTCAAAAATCTATATCTACCCACAGGCAGGAAACAATTTAAACTTCTTGGTGGAGTCTAGAGTTGCCACATTCCGATGCAGACATTGAAAGGACTTTTTCAATTCTTGGGAAAATTCAGGCTGACTCTAGAAGAAACCTGGATGAGTAACAGTACATCATTTTGTAAGTGTTAAGATCAACAGTGGTGAGGACTACCACTAATTTAATCCAGGCAATGATCTCCTAACAAATGCTAAAAATGCTTGTGGTGCATACAAGGAGAGTATGAATGGCAGCAAGTTACTGTGAAAGGACTGATTTGATGAGTGATTTGCATATTTTAATATTTTAAAAATGTAAATATGCTCAATAGTTGTAATTTTTGTCCATTTGCATGCTAAAAGTTGAGTCGATAAAAATTCTCCCTCTTTCGAGGTCAAAACTCTTGACCAAATTTTGGAAATCTCCTATCTGTCCTGACCTGGTCTGTCTTTTCTGTCACGTGTGTGTAATATATGTGAATCAAATCTCACACAGACAATAGGGTTTAATATAGAGGAGAAGAACAAAAAAATACAAAAGTTTGCTTAATGGAACATATTTCCTTTTTGTGCTTTCCAATACATATTTCCTTTTGGTGCTTTCCAATACATAATTAGAGTGATTACAGTTGAAATTCAGTCTGCTTCATTACTCAATCATTACTAGCTACTTAACCAACAAAGAGAAAAGCATTCATATGACCTGTAGTAAACAAAAAATCATATCAATGTACATTTTATGCTTCTTGACATGACTCGAGTTAAGAACAGTTTGCCCTTATATATCATTATGTAAAGCATCAAAAGAAGTCCACAGATCCTCAGCTTAAACAAACAGCATTGTTTTAATAGCAGTAATTACTTATCCTGTCACTATTGTTTAGCTATTTTATTTTGTGACGAAAATCACCGTCCGTTCGATGTGAATGCATCCTCCCACAGAGTGGAGAAAAGGGTTAGTATGACCTTTGAACTCCAGTCTGTGCATTGCTTAGGCTTGCCTGAATGGTCATCTTTTTCATGGACGCCATACTGTGTAGACATTTGCCTGAAATCATCACCAGAGAAATTTTGCCTGTAGCAACTTACCACATTAGCAGTCTCCATCCTGCAGTTCATAATTAAGTCTCGGTGTTGCAATATCAGTTCCGTTTTTTATTCCATATGGTGACATTTCCCCCTTTTTAGAACTTAGTTCTTTAAGGGGCCTCCTAGGCTACCTCATGTATTGCACCCCTTAAGGGTGGGAACACTCCCTTACTTTACTGATATACAACTGAGGTATGGGTAAGTCCCTGTGTTTTGAAAAAATAACAACAGGCCCTGCCTAACATAGAGGACAGCATATTCCTCTCTCTTCTTAAAAAAAGTGACAATTATCGGTAAATTTTCAGCATATATTATTAATGTCCGCACCACGAATTGCGTGGTCATTGCATGTGTCTGCATGTTTCTCTAATAAAATTCACAGTGTGAAATATCTTACTTTTTGACATGAGAAGGACAGGTTTATTCTTCGAGGTCAAATCTATCATTTACCTCGTGCGTACAGTGTACTTACATGTAGTGCATACACAGTGCTGTACACGGTACGCAGTGCATACAACCAGGTGAGTTTAGTGTGACACAACAAGGTGAGTTTAGCGTGACATTTATTAAATATTGTCATTACTTCTCTTTTTCAGAATAATGTCATGACAGTCTGTGGGGAAGTGTGGCCAGAAGAAGGGCTCTTGGGACACTCACCCAGACTGGATAAAGTGCTCCAAGTGCACACACATATAAAAAAGTTGCACACTTGCACACTTTACAATTTATGGCCTTCTGGCAACCTGGAATCTAGTTGATTCCAGATGTACTTATCTTCAGATTTTTCTGGATTTTCTCTTATGTCTCAGCATTTAGGACCAACTTCTTTGGCGGCCTCCCCCCACAGGGAGGGTAAGATGAACACTTGTCATGTTTAAAACAGCGTGTATGCCTCAGGTAGCTGGTTGCTCCCTCCTGTTAGGGAGGTGGAGCACAGTGACAGTGGGTCGCTCCCTCCCGGCAGGGAAGTAGAGCACCGCAATAGCAGGTTGTGCCCTCCCATTAGGGAGGCGGAGCACTGCGACAGCGGATTGCTCCCTCCCGTTAGGGAAGTAGAGCACCGCAACAGCTGTTTGTGCTCTCCTGTTAGGGAGGCGGAGCACTGCGACAGCGGATTGCTCCCTCCCGTTAGGGAAGTAGAGCACCGCAACAGTGGGTTGTGCTCTCCCGTTAGGGAGGTGGAGCACCGCAACAGTGGGTTGCTCCCTCCCATTAGAGAGGTAGTGCACCGCAACAGCAGGTTGCGCCCTCCCATTAGGGAGGTAGAGCACTGCGACAGCAAATTGCTCCCTCCCCTTAGAGAGGTGGAGCAATGCAAAACATTGTGCCCATGGTAGCATGTTGCTCTCTCCCACTCAGGAAGTGATGCACCGCTCCCATCACTTCCGGTCGATATCAACACTGCATCCTCCTAAGTGATATATCAGTTGAAGATGATGTCTTCTCCGATTATCACTTGTTGGCCTCAAGGTATGGGGACAGGTATGGACCAAGTTCTCCCCTCTCCCCCCTCTACCGTCCCATCCTGTGCAGGATTGGGAGTCTTCCCACTAGGCTCAGAATAGGGAAGAGGAATGGAACAGCATTCCCCCCCCCCATTATCCAATGAATCCTTACAGGATGTGGGTCCCTCCACCTGAAGGCCCTTGGTCCACTATGCCCCTGTGGGCTACTGGACCTTGGCCTCACAGTCGAGGTGATGCTGCAGCTCGTGTCCCACCATCACCTCCTCACCAGGTGGCCTCGATGCAGAAGGCTAGAGGTGTCGCATCATCCAGGGTAGACAGGCGGTCTGGCCTCCCCACTGGAACTCGCACTGAACTACGGGCTGTTGTGCAGAGTGCTCCTATGCCTCCTCCACCATCAAGGGACATAGCGATGCCCACCCACTCTCCGACTCAGAGTATAATAGATGATGATGATGCTCTCTCTATTCTCATTGAAAGCTGAGGCGGCCAAAGTGGGCATTTCTACAGGAGCCTGGGCTCACCTTCCAATAAAAATAATTGATGCCATGGAGCAGAAAATCCGGTTACTTGTAACCATTGTGGCACATTCCGATTTGTTCTCAGCAACTGCATTTAGTATGCTGAGAGAGGCCTCCAGCCACATTATAATGCATGCTAGACCTCTTCCTTGTCAGTTGGGTCCACGGCACCAAGGTTGCTGCAGACCCCAAAAGAGGAAGTTCTATAATCCTCCTTCCTTTCCCACAGGAGGAAGGGGGAGACAGCCCTAGGGATCCAACCCCTCTCATGCCATGCATCCCCCTCCCGAACGTCCCCATAGGTGCTCACCTAGGCCTCTTTTCAGAGGCTTGGTCAAGCTTCACGGATGACGGGTGGGTCCTCTCCATTGTGAATGAGGGTTATCAACTCCAGTGTTGAGAACAACTCCCGCTATCAAGGACCCCCATTATCTTTCCCCAGTCCGATCTGGTGAACTTGAGGGAAGAGGTGCACACCCTTTTGCAGAAAGGGGCAGTCGAGAGGGTCCTGAATGATCAGTCTTCCACCTTCTACTCCTGGTCACCAAGAAAAGTGGGAAATTCGGATAATAATCTATCTCTCCCCACTCTACCAGTTCTTCTGGAGGAACCTTTCAAGATGGAGACAACCTCTTTGATCCGGAACGCACTTTGTCCGTCTGATTGGGCAGTCTCCGTCGACCTTCAGGATGACTATTTGCACATCCCGATTTTTCCTCCACACCGCAAATATCTCCGGATTTGCTTAGACCAGGAAGTTTTTCAATTCCGGGTTCTGGCCTACATTCGATTACTGGGAACACCAATTCTCCAGTATTTCGATGACTGGCTGATCCACAATGTCCAGGTTCAGTCCCTTCATCTTGATCTGTTCCGTTCTTGGTCCGCTGTAACTCAGTTGGGTCTTTTACCAAACCTCAAGAAGTTGGAACTCATTCCATCACAGGACTTTGCTTATGTGGGGATGAATTTCCTCACAAACCAGAACTTGGTCCAGGTTCCACTGGATCGGGTAGATCGAATCATGGCTCTTCTAGAGGCGCTTTGAGCAAAAACCTCATTTTTTGCTCTCCTTTATCAATCCCTATTGGGAACCTTGAACGCCGCTGCTGACTTGGTTCCTTTAGGACATCTCCATATCCACCCTCTAAAGTTCCTCCTCCTCGCAAGGTGGAAACCACACAAGGATTCTCCCACTAGGATGGGACTTTCACCACCACTTGCGCTGGTGGATGAATCGGAACAGATTCCTGGCTGGTGTCCCAATGCATGCATCCGACCCCTACTCCCATCTGTTCGCTGATGCGTCAGATTCCAGTTGGGGTGCTCATTTAGAACCGGAGGGCGTAATTCTCCAGGGTCTTTGGACTCAGGTCGAATCATCCCTCCACATCAACAACCTAGAAATGAAATGAGTATTTCTAGCGTTGCAAGGGTGCATCGACAGAGTAAGGGGTCGCTGCATAATGGTCTCCTCAGACACACATGCCCCTTCTCTTTGCAAGGAGGTCTGGAACCTCCTCCAGTGGGCAGCCTCAGAGAACATCACAATCTGAGTTTGCCACATTCCGGGCAAGAAAAATGTATTAGCGGACAGCCTGTCCAGGACAGGTCAAGCCATCATCACGGAATGGTCTCTTCACCGCTCTCTAACAGTCCCTGTTCACACTCTGGGGAAGACCCCTAGTGGACCTGTTTGTGACCAGGCTCAACAACAGACTTCCCTTTTACATATCTCCACTCCCGGACCAGAGACCATGGGCAGTGGACATGTTCAGCTTCCAGTGGGATCAGCTATTTGCATACGCCTTCCTACCATCCCAACTGCTATCTCAAGTTCTGCAAAAATCCGAACTTCCACTGCGAAGATCATTCTCATCGTCCCAGTGGCCCCAGTGATCATGGTTCAATGATCTGCTAGACCTGTTGATCGATCGACCCAGGTCTCTACCTTACCAGAGGGATCTCATGTCTCAACACTGGGGATCCCTTCTCCACAACAGCCCACACAATCTCCACCTTCACGCTTGGCTCATCTCAAGCGATCTCTCCACCAGAACAAGTTTTCGGCAGAGTTGTCAGTTGCATCATTAAGGCCCGGAAAGCTTCTACATCCAAGGTCTGTGATGCCAGAATCTTCATGTTGATCCTATCTACCCCTCTGTAACTTCTGTTGCTGATTTCCTTTTGTTCCTTTTTGAGACTGCCATTTCCAACACACTTAAATTCTCTCAGTGCACAGCGGTTCAGATTCATACCTTGCCGATTGTATTAAGTACTTTGAGCTCCAGAGACCCGTCTCCAGCTTTCTTATGCCCAGATGGAATCTTTCATGTGTTTTGTGGTCTTTAACCAACAACCCTGTATGAATTACCATTGAGCGAAGCCTCCTTTCAGGACCTCACACTCAAGACTGTGTTCCTACTCACTCTCGCGTCTGCAAGACAACGAAGCGAGATTCATGCCTTGTCTATTGACACTGGCTGTCTCTGGTTTAATGGGAATTACGATTCTGTTTCCGTCCTTTGCCAACCGCGACTTCTCACTAAAACTCAGTTACATTCAGTAGCTCCACTACTTTCTCTGGGGCCCATTATTGCAGCACAACATGTGGCTTGGAGAGACACCATTCTATAAGATCGACCTCTCCCTCTACGGTGAGTACATTCCATTTTCTCTGTTTTTGATCAGTTTAACTAGAGCATCAGCCTACCCCCCTAACTGACAAATTCAGCTAAACAATAGTGACAGGATAAGTAATTGCTGCTATTAAAATGTGTTTTTTTTTGGGAGGTAAAACTAATTTTAATTATGCAATACTTACCTGTCGCTATTGTTGAATGCCCTCCTCCCACCCCGGTCTGATGTCTTACATAATTGTTGTCTATGAAAAAGATGACCGTTCAGGCAGGCCTAAGTGACACACAGACTGGAGTTCAAAGGTCATAATAACCTTTTTCTCCACTTTGTGGAAGGATGTTTTCATATCGAAATGACGGTGATTTTTGGCACGAAATAGAATAGCTAAACAATAGTGACAGGTAAGTATTGCATAATTAAAATTAGTTTTATCACCACCATCCCCAGAAAACTACATTTTAGGAATAAATAAATATGTTATTAGTGGGGTATGTTCAACAAGATTCTTACATACGTCAGAAGATTCACCTCCTTGAAACTTTCTAATAATAAGTTCTCTGGTTTGAGTCAACTGTAAATATATTTCTTTTATGGGCGGGAAGTGCTTTTCTGTCATCTAAACCATTAGTATAGACATTAATATACTCACGTGTGTTAAGGTGTAAACATGAATTGAACTGACTTGATCATGAATAAATTTATTCTTTTGTTGTTCTCTCTTCTTTCTATTGTTCTTTTTTATCTTTCAATCCTTTATTATTCCTTCCTCTTAAAACCATCTAGGCATCTGTTGCTGAGGGTTAGGAGTTCAATTAGTAAAAGTTCCATTGCAAATCTAGTTGGTCCTAAATGAAAATGATTCTGCTTTTACATCTAATATGGCTACCACAGTGGTCATCTTAAAAATCTTGTTATTGCTACTCCTCATTGGATGGTCATATCAACATTAGGTTTTCACTAAAAAGACTTGTTATTATGTCTAGTTGGTCCTAAATGAAAATGGTGTCAATATGACATCAAGTTTAGCTGCCATGGCAGCCATCTTGAAAATCTTGATATTGCTGTTCCTCCTAAACAGAAAGTCATATCAACATGGAGTTTTTACCAGAACACTTTATATGATGTCTGGTTGGTCTGAATGAAAATGATTTTGCTCAGACATCCAATATGGCCACCACAGCAGCCATCTCGAAAATCTTGTTGCTACTTCTCAATGGATGATCATACCACCATAGAGTTTTCATTACAAGACTTCTTATGACATCAGGTTGGTCCTAAATGAAAATGGTACAGATCTGATGTCCAATATGGCTGCCATGGTAACCATCCCTAAAATATAATTATCGCAACTCCTTCTGAACAGAAAGTCATATTGACATGGGGTTTTAATCAGAAGACTTCATATAATGTGTAATTGGTCCTAAATGAAAATGGTGCCACCCAAACATCCAATATGGCCACCACAGTGACCATCCTGAAATTTATTTATCACTACTCTACTTTAATGGATGGTCATAACAACATGAAGTTTTCACTAAAGACTTCATATGATGTCTAGTTGGTCGTAATAATGAAAATGGTCACAATCTTATGTCCAATAAAGTCCCCACAGCAGCCATCTTGAAAATCTTGTTATCCCTGCTGCTGTTGAATGGATGGTCATATTGGCATTAATTTTCACCAAATGTTTTCAAATGGTTTGTTCTAAATGAAGATGGTGACAATCTTACATCCAATATGGCTGCCAATGCAGCTAATTTGAAAATCTTATCACTCAAGAATGTCAATGATGGTTTTAATGCTCAGCAGTTAAAAAGAAGAAATAGTCTTATTTTGAATTCCTGGAAATTCTTTTCAGACAGTAGACCATCAGTCTTTTTCGAGGAAGCCATTTGAGATGAAGGGACGAAACTTGGTATAACTATATATGATGAGGAAGCCATTTGAGATGAAGGGATGAAACTTGGTATAACTATAGATGATTACTAAAAGGTGTGTTGAGTACTCCATTGGGGGTCCTATCTTCAAGGTCAAGGTCACGAGTCAATAGTTTTGGTTTCAGTCATGTTTTCAAACTTAACAGCTGTTGAAGATCAATGGACGAAGCTTGGTATACTTATATATTGTCACTGGAAGATGTGTTGCATTGGACATTTGAAGTGTTGTCCCCAAGATCAAAGTCATAGGTCGGTGTTTTAAGGTTTGTTTTGTTTTTCTGCTTGCATGATAAAACTCATTTGACGTATGGGGATGATGGCACACTTATGCTTCTCATTTTCATGGCATCTCATTCATCACAGTCATGGTCTTATCGTGGTCACTGATAAATATTTGTACCCCTTTTCTGCACTCCCCCACCCCGTACTGCAGTTTAAGATGGGCAATGAACCTTGGTTACATTCGATGTCTACCCACTAACTTTACAACTCTCTGTTAAAGGTCATAGTCAGATTTCATGATTGTAAACTTTTTCGAACTCGTCATGGTTGGCAGGGGACAAAAATTCAATGAAGTTGCTTGTTAAAATAGATGAAGAAGAAGAAAGAGAAGAAGCCTTGTTTATCATAGTAAAATGTCAACTCTGATGATCTTGGACCCATATATGGCGCAGTACTGTATATTATCACTGCTAGGAGTAGACAAACTCCCAGTCAAGTAAATCACTTGATCAAGTACTTAATACAGAAAGCTGGAAGTGACTACCTCAGCACTGCTAAAGGACTGGCAATGAAAATAAATCTTCCTTAATCTACCTGCAAAAATGTTTCACCGTGCTTTCTGTAATCTTGTCTCCCTGAGGTAATGAAACTTCTTAGTGTCATAGGAAAGATCTGGTATTGAGAAAATTAAACAACTTATTCATTTAGACCGAAAAAGTATTAATTTGTTTCGGCTTTAGAAGAATGTACATTTTGATGCATGCATATTAGCTGCAAGGGCACTCAGAACAGAACTGGACACATACAGCCTTGAAAACAATAATGTAGAGTGTTTACCTGTGTATACTGCACATGATCATTATGTTTTGTACACCTGTGGTGCAATATCTAGTGAAATCATGTCTCTTCCAGGTAATAAAATCTGTTTATATGCTTCTGAATACAGGTAAATGCAAATATCATTTGTTTTCAAGCATAAACATGCTGGTTTGTTTATTTCTTTTCTGTTGTGCATGGGGCAATCACATACACCAACATTTACATTCGGCCTATGTTGGGACAAAAGTAGGTGCAATTTGTCTTATCTTCTTAATACATGAACATTGCTACAGTTCACTTCACAATTGTGTAATTAACATAAAACTTTTTATGATGACTTGAAAGATGGGTTGTTTATATTGCTTTTTCTGAGTGAAAATTCAATGAAAAAACATGAACAGTAATTTTAAGATTGCAAGCATTTTTAAAATGTCTCCTAGGAATATATTTTTAGAGGCCTTAGGAAGCTGGATATAATCCCTAATCCAAATGTAAATGAGCCCTAATCCTAATGTAAATGAGCCCTAATCCTAATGTAAATGAGTCCTAATCCTTATGCAAATGAGTCCTAATCCTTATGCAAATGAGTCCTAATCCTTATGCAAATGAGTCTTAATCCTTATGCAAATGAGTCTTAATCCTAATGCAAATGAGTCCTAATCCTTATGTAAATGAGTCCTAATCCTTACGCAAATGAGTCTTAATCCTTATGCAAATGAGTCCTAATCCTAATGCAAATGAGTCCTAATCCTTATGTAAATGAGTCCTAATCCTTATGCAAATGAGTCATAATCCGTATGCAAATGAGCCCAAATCCTTGTGTAAATGAGTCTTAATACTTATGTAAATGAGCCCTAATCCTTATGTAAATGAGCCCTAATCCTTATGTAAATGAACCATAATATCCAAATGTTTTAAAATCATCCAGATTTGTATCTTTTGAACTTCCTGAAAATATTATTCCAGATTCATTATTTTTATCCAAATGGATATGACTTTGCCCAATTCTGAATCACCAAAGAATAAACTCTGATTGGTTCATTAGCCTGGTGTTGAACAAGTATACAGGTTAACTTAAAGGAAATGTTAATCATAGCAACGTTAAATTTGAGTAAGTCGTTAAATTTGAGCAAGTCCTTGATTTTTAGCATAGTAGTGCCCCAAAAAATTAATGTGAATTACAAGTGGACAGAATTTACATTTTTTGGTGATACAGTAGTTTCAGCCTTCCTAATGAAAAGGGATATGTTGTATTGTGTCAACACAGACAAACTTGAGTGTGGTTTTTTTTTACATCAGCCTTCCTAATGAAAAGGGATATGTTGTATTGTGTCAACACAGACAAACTTGAGTGTGTTTTTTTTTACATCAGCCTTCCTAATGAAAAGGGATATGTTGTATTGTGTCAACACAGACAAACTTGAGTGTGGTTTTTTTTACATCAGCCTTCCTAATGAAAAGGGATATGTTGTATTGTGTCAACACAGACAAACTTGAGTGTGGTTTTTTTTACATCAGCCTTCTTAATGAAAAGGGATATGTTGTATTGTGTCAACACAGACAAACTTGAGTGTGTTTTTTTTTACATCAGCCTTCCTAATGAAAAGGGATATGTTGTATTGTGTCAACACAGACAAACTTGAGTGTGTTTTTTTTTTACATCAGCCTTCCTAATGAAAAGGGATATGTTGTATTGTGTCAACACAGACAAACTTGAGTGTGGTTTTTTTTACATCAGCCTTCCTAATAAAAAGGGATATGTTGTATTGTGTCAACACAGACAAACTTGAGTGTGTTTTTTTTTACATCAGCCTTCCTAATGAAAAGGGATATGTTGTATTGTGTCAACACAGACAAACTTGAGTGTGTTTTTTTTTACATCAGCCTTCCTAATGAAAAGGGATATGTTGTATTGTGTCAACACAGACAAACTTGAGTGTGGTTTTTTTTACATCAGCCTTCCTAATGAAAAGGGATATGTTGTATTGTGTCAACACAGACAAACTTGAGTGTGGTTTTTTTTACATCAGCCTTCCTAATAAAAAGGGATATGTTGTATTGTGTCAACACAGACAAACTTGAGTGTGGTTTTTTTTACATCAGCCTTCCTAATAAAAAGGGATATGTTGTATTGTGTCAACACAGACAAACTTGAGTGTGGTTTTTTTTACATCAGCCTTCCTAATGAAAAGGGATATGTTGTATTGTGTCAACACAGACAAACTTGAGTGTTTTTTTTTTTACATCAGCCTTCCTAATGAAAAGGGATATGTTGTATTGTGTCAACACAGACAAACTTGAGTGTGGTTTTTTTTACACCCTCATGAGGTATTTTCAAACAACACATAAACATGAATCACCCCCAACAGTGTTAAAATAAAATCATACACAAAACATCAATCACCCCCAACAGTGATAAAATAAAATCATACACAAAACATCAATCACCCCCAACAGTGATAAAATAAAATCATACACAAAACATCAATCACCCCCAACAGTGATAAAATAAAATCATACACAAAACATCAATCACCCCCAACAGTGATAAAATAAAATCATACACAAAACATCAAGTTATTTCTTTAACATTACTTTGGTAAATCCATCTGTTTACTTCTTAGTATTATATCTATAGTAACATGGTCACTTATAAAATGTGGTTGCTAATACCTATCCTTGATTACACAACTTTTCGAACTGTGTGTCCTGGTTGACATTGACATTTCTATGATGTGTACACCTTCATCACACAATTTTAACAAACAAAATTGTTTTGCTAAAATTGTTTTTCTGACTAACTTTGCTAAAATTTTATGCCCGCAAATATTTTGTGATTTACAGTTGTATTTTCGTATAGATTTCAAGTCTTGTATTGATAGTATAAGATTCAAAGGCAACCATTATGGAGATAGTTGTGATATACAGTTGTATCTTTAGAAGAAATTGAGAAATTGTCCCTTACTAAAATTCTAAAAAGCAAACTTTGGTAAATTCTGTCTACACATTACATGTATTAAGATTGGTAAATGCTGTCTACACATTACATGTGTTAGGATTGGTAAATTCTGTCTATACATTACATGTGTTAAGATTGGTAAATGCTGTCTACATATTGAATGTATTAAGATTGGTAAATGCTGTCTATACATTGCATGTGTTAAGATTGGTAAATGCTGTCTATACATTAAATGTGTTAAGATTGGTAAATGCTGTCTGCACATTACATGTGTTAGGATTGGTAAATTCTGTCTATACATTACATGTGTTAAGATTGGTAAATGCTGTCTACACATTACATGTATTAAGATTGGTAAATGCTGTCTACATATTAAATGTATTAAGATTGGTAAATTCTGTCTACACATTACATGTATTAAAATTGGTAAATGCTGTCTATACATTACATGTGTTAAGATTGGTAAATGCTGTCTATACATTACATGTGTTAAGATTGGTAAATGCTGTCTACATATTGAATGTATTAAGATTGGTAAATGCTCTCAACACATTACATGTATTAGGATTGGTAAATGCTGTCTACACATTACATATATTAAGATTGGTTTATCACAAATAGCTCATTTCCCTTTAAGTTTTGCATTTAGATAGCTTCTCATGTGCTTTTGGCTGCAAGGTTGTATAACATTGTATGCGAATGCCTTTTGGTGAGTGTAACACATTTCCTCCAAAAGCAAGTCAGCATGACTTATCTTGCTTCCGTGACATCACTCACATGTTGTGTTCACTCAGTTTCTCGTGCATAATTTGCTGCTGGTATTGTATCTTCATGTCTGGATCTGAGTTCGGTGAATACCAAGCCCTATTATCAAAACTTGGTCACCATAACATATATTTCAGGTTGCATGGACTTTGGTTTGTCGCTTGGGTCATTCTGGCAGGAATTCATTTTTATTACAAATACTAGGCACCAGGTCATTGTGTTTCCTAAACACGTTTCTTCTTTTTTTTTAATAAATGTTCAATGAAAAAAGTAACAGTTCAACTATTCCTCTTGTAATTCAAAGCTTTTCTAGATATATTTATCATAAAATTGAGAGCCATGAACATATCAGCCGCGAACATTTTACAAGAGAATTGCATGGTAATATTTTTACGAACAAAATTTTGAAATTAATTCATATACTGGTAATAGAAACTTTAGCAGTTATATGTTTTATTTAGATGGAATGATCCAGATTTCTGGATTGTGATGAATAGGCTTGTTTTGGTAGTAACAGCCGAGTAATATAAAATTAATATTCTGGTAAGAGAAAAACTTGCAATAATGCTAAATGCTTCTCGTGTATTTGTTTTATTAACCTCTTTTATGTGTGTTATGAAAAAAGGGTTGCAATTTTTAAATTTCAAATTGTAGACTTATAACTCATTAAAATAAAACTAGCATCTACCAGTTAGAAAGAGGTGAAATTTGCAATGTTTTAAAACAGACTGACTTTTAATGGAGTGTATAATGTACACGATTCATTCCCTAGTTGTCATGTACTGTATTTCCTGTATATCATTAGTGAATTATTTCGAAATGTGCCCATTTTCCAGTTTCAGAGTCTAATGAGCATTTAACTGTATTTTGTGCCTTAGCCAAAAATGTCAGCAATCTTCCAACAAGAGTTTCATTTTGAATTCAATTATTATCTGGCCCAATTTCCTGGCTATCAATAATTTCATCTCTCTGTGGAGCCTCATGGCATTTTGCATTTCATTCTACTGACTGATACATGTAGATTACTTTGTTTGCTGATGCTAATGATGCATTGCATGAAGTGAAGCTGACCTTGATATTTGCAGTGTTTGAATAAGCGAACGGTTAGCACTGTTGGAATAATTTTCAATTGTTTGTTATTTTGATCACTCTAGCACAAGAATAATGTTTGAGTGTTAGGTTGGTCACTTGGTCACTCTAGCACTGTTAGAATAAAAAATATACAAGTGTTAGGTTGGTCACTTGGTCACTCTAGCACTGTTTGAATAATGTAGTGTGTTAGGTTGGTCGCTTGAGCACTCTAGCATTCTTAGAATAATATGCAAATGTTGAATTGGTCACTTGGTCACTCTAGCACTGTTAGAATAATATACGAATGTTGGATTGGTCA
This sequence comes from Margaritifera margaritifera, assembly GCA_029931535.1. Classification (NCBI taxonomy): domain Eukaryota; kingdom Metazoa; phylum Mollusca; class Bivalvia; order Unionida; family Margaritiferidae; genus Margaritifera; species Margaritifera margaritifera. Next base: position 1,302,671 of record JAQPZY010001497.1, read on the forward strand.
TTTGGTCACTGGCACTATTAGAATAATATATGAGTGTTAGGTTGGTCACTTGGTCACTCTAACACTAGAATAATATATGAGTGTTAGGTTGGTCACTAGGTCACACTGGCACTGTTTGAATAATGTAGAATGTTAGGTTGGTCACTTGGTCACACTAGCACTGTTTGAATAATGTAAAATGTTAGGTTGCTCATGTGGATGCTCAAGCATTGTTAGAATAATATACAGATGTTGGATTGGTCACTTGGTCACTCTAGCACTGTTAGAATAATATACAGATGTTGGATTGGTCATATGGTCTCTCTGGCACTATTAGAATAATATATAAGTGTTAGGTTGGTCACTTGGTCACTAGCACTGTTAGAACAATGTACGCGCATTAGGTTGTCACTTGATCACTGACACTTGAATAATATACGCATGTTAGGTTGGTCGCTTGGTCACTCTAGCACTGTCAGAATAATATACAAAGTGTTAGGCTGGTCACTTGGTTACTCTAGCACTAGAATAATACATGAGTCTTAGGTTGGTCACTTGCCACTGAGGGCAGAATTTACCTCTTCATTATTATTTCACTTGAAGGATATATATATATATATATATCACTTTTCCATTGGTGACATCATCATTGGCAGCGTAAAGGTTCTGCAATTCAGTTGGGCACCTTCATTGGCTAATAAGCATGCATAACACCATATTTCTTGGAAACCTTTTTATTTTATTTTTGTATGTCCATCACAACAGGTGGTAGGGCGCATACCATATATACTCACAGACAATTCAAGTCCAACTGCAAACAAGATCTTGATCTGCCATTGCATAATGCTCCAACAGATCAGGGTCTGTATTGTTGGTTGTACTGTTTACTCCTAACAAACTGCATAGACCCAGATCTGCTGGCACATTATGTGATGACTGATCTATGTCTGAGCAGTTTGCAGTTGGACTCGACTTATAAGTGAGTATATACGATATAGTGTTACCCATATGTCTCCATGCATCTGTCCATATCACCTTGGTTAGGTTTGCATGTGGGTACATTTTCAGGCAATGTGGTGTAGTTAGATTTTCAGGCAATGTGGTGGGTCATCCATGTCTCAAACACATCTCTTGTTTGATGTTAAAAATTTATAAATGATTTCTTTTCAAAGACATTAATGTACTTTTTTTTAAAACATTGCATAAATACTGTGAATTGACTTTTATTTGTTGGTACCAGTTTTGTTTACTTCTTGATAAATACCACAAATTGAAAGACATAATGAACAATTATACTTCTGTAAATAAATAAGACCTACTTTCCTAATTCATGGTTTTAATTATGAACAAAATATAATGTTATGTTACAAAGAAAAGAATTTACAATTATGGCTTTTATATGATCTTCAGTTGAATCTCAGAATTGAGAGATTTCTAACGTGTGTATGCCAGTAGTTGCTAAAGTATGGTTAGGCAATTGTTTTTGTTGATAGCTGTGTATTCATATCTAAATTTTACAAATATTTGCTTTTAAAAATCAGCTGACATTTATTTTATAATAAATACTATTTACCTGCATTTATTTCTATACCAAAGAAATAAAAAAAAAGTATCACAAATTACAGGCTAGTGATAAAATATGAGTGGAACTGATGGTCTGTACATAACATTGTAGGTAGCTACTCCTAGTAGCTACGATTTAACATTCCAATTAGGAATAGTACTGTACTTGTTGGAATTGATCAGTTTATTCACTGTATTTAACATTGAGGAATAGTACTGTACTTGTTGGAATTGATCAGTTTATTCACTGTATTTAACATTGAGGAATAGTACTGTACTTGTTGGAATTGATCAGTTTATTCACTGTATTTAACATTGAGGAATAGCACTGTACTTGTTGGAATTGATCAGCTTATTCACTGTATTTAACATTGAGGAATAGCACTGTACTTGTTGGAATTGATCAGTTTATTCACTGTATTTAACATTGAGGAATAGTACTGTACTTGTTGGAATTGATCAGTTTATTCACTGTATTTAACATTGAGGAATAGCACTGTACTTGTTGGAATTGATCAGTTTATTCACTATTTAACATTAAGGAATAGCACTGTACTTGTTGGAATTGATCAGTTTATTCACTGTATTTAACATTGAGGAATAGCACTGTACTTGTTGGAATTGATCAGTTTATTCACTGTATTTAACATTGAGGAATAGCACTGTACTTGTTGGAATTGATCAGTTTATTCACTGTATTTAACATTGAGGAATAGCACTGTACTTGTTGGAATTGATCAGTTTATTCACTGTATTTAACATTGAGGAATAGCACTGTACTTGTTGGAATTGATCAGTTTATTCACTGTATTTAAATTTGAGGAATAGGACTGTACTTGTTGGAATTGATCAGTTTATTCACTGTATTTAAATTTGAGGAATTGTACTGTACTTGTTGGAATTGATCAGTTTTTTCACTGTATTTAATATTGAGGAATAGTACTGTACTTGTTGGAATTGATCAGTTTTTTCACTGTATTTAACATTGAGGAATAGTACTGTACTTGTTGGAATTGATCAGTTTATTCACTGTATTTAAATTTGAGGAATAGTACTGTACGTGTTGGAATTGATCAGTTTATTCACTGTATTTAACATTGAGGAATAGTACTGTACTTGTTGGAATTGATCAGTTTATTCACTGTATTTAACATTGAGGAATAGTACTGTACTTGTTGGAATTGATCAGTTTATTCACTGTATTTAACATTGAGGAATAGCACTGTACTTGTTGGAATTGATCAGTTTATTCACTGTATTTAACATTGAGGAATAGCACTGTACTTGTTAGAATTGATCAGTTTATTCACTGTATTTAACATTGAGGAATAGTACTGTACTTGTTGGAATTGATCAGTTTATTCACTGTATTTAAATTATAAGAAATCAAAAGACTTTAAAACCCCAAATAAATGTTGAAATTGATTTGTCAGTCACTCAGAACATCAATAACATCAACCTTGGTTGTATGTCTTGCTATGGAAATGATAGAAGTCATGTTACAGGACTGAGGGTTTGCAAATGTTTTTAAAAATAGACTTGCAATTCAATGGCAAACCCGTAAAACCCATAAAACTGATACATGTCAATATAAACAGTTGGTCAATTGTCCTTCCTTACAAGCACGACACCTGGTGTCAAGGCATAGAGAGATAACTTTCATACGTAATTATGGTATCTCAAATTTTTGAAAAAGTATATGCTTGAGTCAAGTCCAACTGCAAACATACCGTTACATAATGTGCTGGCAGATCAAGATCCATGTTTGTTCTACTGATTACTCCTAACAAACTTCATAGACTGAGATCTGCAGGCACATTATGTGATGGCAAATATGAGTCTGTGCAGTTTGCGGTTGGACTCATCTATAAGTGAGTACATATGTTATGCAGACAAATCACTAATCCAAGAGTCAGATGATGAATCCTTTTAGGTTAGATGAACAACTGTACTATTATGTCAAATTTCTATGGAAAGAGAAAGCATCTTTATTCCTGGCAATCATCAGCACCATTCACACTCACACACTGTTTGTTTTTAAGAATTAGGGTGTTTATATTTGGAGATGCAAATGAAATTTTCTGTCCAATAGCTGTACCAAATGAAAAAATGATTACACTAATTGCACAGAGCCTATATTGTTTTCCATCCTGTTTATAGGCAGATGCAATTTGTATTGAGTTTCTAATTTGCAGGCTTTTCATTCATGATGAGGGAAATGAACATTGATTCATTTACATAGTAAGGGCTATATGATGGAGATTAAAATAATCAATGGATTTTATTCTTACCCATTTATATTACTGTTTATTAAGCAAGAAGGTTTATCTCTAATGATAATTCTCTATCCACAAGTTTTGAAATACCCTCAAACATGTTATACATATCAGTCATTAAAAGTTATAACTATATTTCATCAGGGTATTAGAATGATAGAATGCACTATCATACAACATGGATTGTACTTACAGCAGGACCAATATGCTGAAATGTAGGTCTAAAAGCTTCATATTAAATTGATACGTTTAATTTGAAGGCATTTAAAATTTTCATTTAAAAAGTATTCATCCTGGAGGGTAATACTTCCTGTGGGGCAAGAGTAGTTCACCATGACATATTTTTCACGCCCCAGTGATTTTGTTCGGGTTTTGCATTTGGCATACTTTCTCTGACACTGTTGTATGTACAGTCATGAAAATTGATTGGTGTATTCATCTTATGGGGAAGTACTCACTGCTGGCAAATGTAGCTTACCATTACCTACTTTTCATCCTCCATTGGCTACATTGAACTTTTGCATTCAACTCTCTTTCTCTGATACTGTTGTATGTACAGTCATGAAACTTTATGGGCTTATTTGACTTGGTGAGTAGTACTTACTGCAGGCAAATGTAGGTCACCATGACCTAATGTTCATGATATACACCCCTGTTGACTCAGGGATGTTGAATAACCCTGATGCACCCTCCCTCACATAAGAGGGACCTGTGAAGGCAGTTGACCCTTTGGTTCAGTGGTTAACATGCTGAACTTGTGAAAGAAAGGATATGGATTTGAATCCTACCATTGGATCAGCCTACCATGGTGTGTCCTTGGGCAAGGCACTTTACTCCAGTTGCCTCCACACTAAATAGTACTACTAGTGTTTTCGTGATGTCAAACACTAAACTAAACCAATCCACTGCTTTAATGTTTTTGCATTTAGCTCAGTTTCTCTGACACTGTTGTATATGCCATGAAACTGGATGGATATATTTTTCTTGCAGGGAACAACTCACTATGAGGATAAATTAGATCACAGTGACCTATTTTTTTACAATCAGTCATTATGTTAAAACTTTTGCATTTAGCTTAGTTTCTCTGACACAGTTGTATGTACAGTCATGACATTTTTGGGGTGTTTTATCTTGGTATAGGTACATGTATCAATGTTAAATTTTTGCATTTAGCTTCGTTTCTCTGACACAGTTGTATGTACAGTTGTGACATTATTGGGGTGTTTTGGTTGTGGAGGATACTATTCACAGTGGACAAAAGTAGGTCACGATGGCATTCTTTTCTTGTTTTAGCAACTTTGCATGGTGTTTGGATTATTCTATAGCAGAGCATGTGAGATGTAGCATTCCACAGAGCTCTTATATCAAGACAAATATCTTCTGATTGATTGATGTTTTATTGTATATCAACACATGAAAGGATATATTATGTCTAGGCAATTGGAGTCAAGTGACTTTCCTAAAGACATGCCATGGCAGCTGACCCAGCCTGGTCTGCTCAGGATTTGAAACCAAACCCTTCTAGTTGCAAATCCAGCACGCTAACCATAGAGCCCTTGTGGTTCTTGTTATGCCGAAGGCCATTAATTGACCCCAGAAGGTAATTATTTTACCTCTGAAGGCCATTAATTGACCCCAGGGGGTAATTATTTTACTCCTGAATGCCATTGATTGACCTCTAGGAAAAATGAAGACTACTCTGCCTCCTCATTTGCAAATCAATTTTTTTTTTGTTTTGAAAAATTCCTAGTGATGAAATAAGGTTAATAAGTATGTGGTTCAGATTTCATTAAAATTAGATGAAAAAAGTCCTAAAGAGTTGAATTTACATATGTTATATAGTAAATTCCATTTTCCCGACTTGGTTGGGAAACTCTTGTCTGACAATCTGATTTTCCCAACTTGGTTGGGAAACTCTTGTCAGATGATCAGATCATGTAATGATTCACATCTAGCTGGTGATCAAATTGGATAGTAGTCCATTGGAATCTCCATCATATGATATTTAATTGACAGATGCCATCAGCTGATGGGTCAATTTACCAGTTTCATCCTCTCGTATACAAGAAGGAAGTTTTCTGATAAGAATTAAAAAGCACATAGACATGGGTTAGCACTTAAAAAGAACATAGGACATGGGTTAGTGCTTAGAAAGCACATAGGACATGGGTTAGTGGTTAAAAAGCACATAGGACATGACATGGGTTAGTGCTTAAAAAGAACATAGGACATGGATTAGTGCTGAAAAAGGACATAGGACATAGGTTAGCATTTAAAAAGACCATAGGACATGGGTTAGTGCTTAGAAAGCACATAGGACATGGATTAGTGCTTAAAAAGAACATAGGACATAGGTTAGTGCTTAGAAAGCACATAGGACATGGATTAGTGCTTAAAAAGAACATAGGACATGGATTAGTGCTTAAAAAGGACATAGGACATGGATTAGTGCTTAGAAAGCACATAGGACATGGGTTAGTGCTTAGAAAGCACATTGGACATGGGTTAGTGCTTAGAAAGCACATAGGACATGGGTTAGTGCTTAAAAAGAACATAGGACATGGATTAGTGCTTAAAAAGGACATAGGACATGGATTAGCGCTTAAAAAGAACATAGGACATGGGTTAGTGCTTAGAAAGCACATTGGACACAGATTAGTGCTTAAAAAGAACATAGGACATGGGTTAGTGCGTAAAAAGAACGTAGGACATGGATTAGTGCTTAAAAAGCACATAGGACATGGGTTAGTGCTTAAAAAGAACATAGGACATTGTTTAGTGCTTAAAATGAACATAGGACACGGATTAGTGCTTAAAAAGCACATAGGACATGGGTTAGTGCTTAAAAAGAACATAGGACATTGGTTAGCATTTAAAAAGCACATAGGACATGGATTAGTGCTTAAAAAGCACATAGGACATGGATTAGTGCTTAAAAAGAACATTGGACATGGATTAGTGCTTGAAAAGAACATAGGACATGGGTTAGTGCTTAAAAAGAACATAGGACATGGATTAGTGCTTAAAAAGAACATAGGACATGGGTTAGTGTTTAAAAAGAACATAGGACATGGATTAGTGCTTAAAAAGCACATAGGACATAGGTTAGTGCTTAAAAAGAACATAGGACATGGATTAGTGCTTAAAAAGAACATAGGACATGGATTAGTGCTTACAAAGCACAAAGGACATTGGTTAGTGCTTAATGTTTTTTTCCTACATTCTTCCTTTGAAGCAAAAATGTTAAAATTTATTAAATGTTATATAAAAATAAAAAATAGGAACAATTGTGCTAGTATAAAATATATGATTTTCACACGTCACTGTTAACTGAAGGAAATTAAATTTAATGCTCTTCTGGCTCTCTCCAGTCAGATTCATGGGGAAAACAGAATGTACCTCTTATTTTGTCAAGAATGAAACAAATGCAACCAAAATCAACACTTTTAATATCAGTAATACCATACCTGTAGCTAGCACTTTTCCAGGAGGAAAATACCTGAACGAATGACAAAAAAGTTGTCCTCCCATTAGGGTGAACCAGAAGTTTCCAGAACACTGAAACACACCTGCAGTAGAACCCCACACATATTGGGCACGCATGCTGGCATTCGTCATTTATTTTTTCAGTCGCCATGTTGTAATGTTCAACATCGCTTACATAAAGAAGATTGTCCGCTGCTTTGTGGGTCAATGAGTGAATTATTAATTGTCTTGTGTGCTATATTCTTCTTAAACATTAGGATTAAACCATAATTGACTTTTATCACTGTTTATTTAAGCTCTCTTGAGAGTTTTTTTTAGACATTTGTTCCATACACGCGGTGTACGTCTTGGCATTTTAATTTGTCCTTTTTATCCCTTCTCAGGGCATTAGTGTAAAATTCAAATTTTGTTATTTTTTATTCTAAAAAACAATTCCAAGCAGCAAAGAGTAGATATTTTATTTCAATTTCCCTATCCTTGCATTTTTGCAGTCTACAGACTCGCCTGCCAATCATTTAAATTCATCTTACCTATATTATCGTGGTAAGCAGGTCACGCACCACTTTTTCACTTCATCTATCATGCTCAGGTATGAAATGCAGCTTCTTTTTCAATTTTTGTATCGGATAGCCTTCCTTGAAAATTTTTCTTGTACTGGTTTTTTCCTAATTTAGTAGACCCTTGCTGTATTTAAGCCTGGTTTATCGGATAGCCTTCCTTGAAAATTTTTCTTGTACTGGTTTTTTCCTAATTTAGTAGACCCTTGCTGTATTTAAGCCTGGTTGACTTGTTATATTGTTTTTTCTGATATGAAGCTTCGAGCTACTTCCTTTTTAACATTTAATCTTAGGGAAACACCCCTGTAAACTGTCTTTTCGCTGAATAAATTATATTAGAGTAGACTTAGTCCATGCTTTACCTGGTGAATACAAACTTGGAAGTTTTTTGTATAACAAATCTTCTTTTCAGCATCTTTATTTCAGGAACAATGTTTAAGCAAGGTGTGGGTAAGTGTGGCCACAGGAAATTCCCTGAGACACATACCCCACTTGCTTATCTTACACATGCTGGGAGAGGACAGATGGCTGTCCCTTTTGTAGCCTTTGGTCTGATGAGATATGGGATCTCACAGAGAGAATCGACGAACCTACCAAGCAAGGAAGAAGGTATCCTCGTCGTCTTCAGAGTTTTCCAGGTTTTCTATCTGAGTCCCTCGGGTCTCAGAGAAGGATTACCCAAGTCTCCCCAGAGACTCTTAGGGTTAGTGGGCCCCTCCCAAGGGAGGTTATAAATGGGTGGAGAGTAAGTAGAGCCCTCCCAAGAGGGAGGAGCAGCACCCTCTCTTTACTACTAGGACAGAGCAAGTCGTGCCCTCCCTTCAGGGAGGAGTAGCACCCTTTCTTGCATGCAAAAGGGCAGAGAGTGAGTCGCAACACCCCATGAGGGGGAACAAGCACCCTCTATTGACCCACAGCTCAATAAGGGCTAATTGTGAGTTGCGCCCCCCCTAAGGGGGGAGCAGCACCCTTTCAGTCCCAAAGGCCTGTTGTCGGCAATGCGATTGAGCCCCCTGACAAGGGGAGTGCTCAGATCAAAGTCTGTCAGATCTAGGGATGGATCTTCCTACAGATCTCAGTCGCCTGTCGAGTCCCTGCCCTAGCAGCTGGCATGTGTCTTTGGAACCCCAATGGTATGGAGATGGGGATCAGGCAAAGTCCCCCCCCCCTCTCCAGTCTACCCTTTCATCCTATGGAGAACTGGGAATCGGCTTACAGATGCCAGATTAGGGCAGGGGTTCGGATCAGCATCCCCACCATCCCCATTTTCCCTCAAAATCCCTATGGGATGTGGGGCCTTCCAGTGCAGGGAAGCAATTAGCCCTTTTTCTACATGCAGCTATGGACTTCTGGACCTGGGCCACATAGTGGTGAGGTTGTGCCTGCACGCTCTGGACCTACATCATCTTACGAGGTTGGTTCTAAAAAGAGGGAAGGGGATAGACCTTCTTGCCCAAAATGCTCTAAGCGGGTGGAGAGTCGCGCTAAACCATGAGTGGAGCCCACTGCTATAAATAGTCCATTAACTCTGCAGGAGGAGTTACTGGTTCAAGTTTCTCCTCCCGAAACAGAGAGACATTGGGTCACATAGTCCTGCCTCCCAGGAAAGAGTGCAGGACGAAGCTGTCCTATATGTCCTTGTTGAAGCCAACGAGTTTGACACAGAGCAGGTTGATGTGGTACCCCCTCCCTTCAAGTCCCCTGCCCCTTCTCACCCTTCGGTTAAGGAGGCAGAGGAGGAGGAATCCTGGTCATTCGATGAAGCGGTTAAGGAGGTTTATGGCTCTTGCCCAGCGATCTGTGTCCCAAACCTTCACGTTCTGGTGACTCCAAAAATCTTTCCAGTTTGGAGAAACTTTCTGGGGCAAACTCATGACCAGATCTCTTGCTCCTTCCTCACTCGGTTACAATCAAGGATCTCTCTCAAAGGTTTAGCAAGGGCCAAGCTCTTGCTAGACAACGAAGGGAGTGGTCTGTCCCCCCCTCCACCTTTCGACCCATGGTAGCTGCTTCTCGCTACAAGGTTCATAACCCTTCCTGGCCCATTAAACCTCCCACTTTGGACACTGAAGAGCACAGTAAGAACCTTCTGTGGGCTGCACATCTGGAGGCAGAGACTCTCTTCAGAGGGTTCATCCACTCCATAGCTACTCAGGATTTGAGAGACCATCAACACCAGTCCCTTGTATCCACTTCTGGCTCTTCGAAAAAAGCCAAGAAACAAAATCATCCTGACCACCCGCAGGGTGCATTGGTTAAATTCTTTAAAGCTGTGCAGCCCCAGTCAAAGCAACAATCCCTCAGCAGGTGGGCCCTAGAAGGGCGTGCGGAAAAGGTCATGGGAAGAAGTTCGCAGGCCCTTCCTCCTTTTCTAAGGACATTGGTGGACAGCCCTAGGGACTCACTCCCTCTCCTGCAGAGCATACCTCTTCCTTTGGTTCCCATTGGCTCCAGACTGAACCTCTTTTCACAGGCTTGGTCAGGCATAGTGGTCGATGGCTGGGTCCTTTCTATCATAAGAGATAGTTGCCAGCTTCGGTTCTGGGATCTCCCTCCTCTAGTAAGGTCACCCATTTGCTTCTGCCAGTTAAATCTGGTGCACTTAAAGGAAGAGGTTCATTCCATTCTTCAGAAGACCAATCTCTGGCCTTCTGCTCCCGGATTTTCCTGGTTCCCAAGATAGAGGGAAAGTCTCATCTGATTATCAACCTTTCCTCCCTAAACAGATTTCTGCTGGAGGAACCATTCAAGAAGGAGACCACAGCCTTAGTCAGAAATGCCAATAGACCTGGCAATTGGGCGGTCTCCATCGATCTTCAGTATGCATACCTTCACATTCCTATCTTTCCTCCAGACAGGAAGTACCTCCGATTTTGCTTGGATGGGGAGGTCTTCCAGTTTCGAGCTCTGCTGTTTGGCCTAGCCTCTGCACCCAGAGCTTTTACCAGGATCATGGGAGTAGTTGTAGCCCATTTAAGATCATTAGGTATCCCAATCCTCCAATATTTTGATGATTGGTTGATCCACCATGGCAGTCTAGAGTCTCTCAGACTAGACCTGTCTCACTGTTTGTCCATAGTGACCAGGCTGGTTCTTCTACCAAACTTAGAGAAATCAGAGCTCAATCCATCTCAAGATTTTGTCTGTGTGGGGTTGAATTTCCACACAAACAGAGTGCTAGCCCGTGTCCCTCTGTACAAAGTAGACAAGATCCTGTCCCTGCTGGAGATGCTGATAGTAAAGATTGTGTTGTCATCTTGTCTTTTTCTCTCTCTGCTGGGGACCTTGATCTCCACAGCGGACCTGGTTCCCCTAGGCAGACTGCACTTTCATCCTCTCCAGTTTCTCTTTGCAGCTTGGAAACTGCACAAGGACCCATTGAATGCTCCGATTTCTCTGGGTCAGGATTTCAACCATCATCTGAATTGGTGGACAAATCAAGACCGGTTTCTGGCCTGAATCTCCATGCCCCCCCTCCCCCGAGCCCCACTTGTACCTGTTTGCAGACACATCAGATTCAGGGTGGGGTGCTCATCTAGAGTCGGAGGGACTGATTCTTCAGGGTTCATGGTTTCAGGAAGAATCTTCACTCCACATCAACAATTTGGAAATGAGGGAAGTGTTCTTAGGCCTTCAGTGGTGTGTCCGCCAAATAAGAGGTCGCTGCATGATTGACAGCTTGTCACTGGTAGCATACCTCAGGAGGCAAGGAGGCACACATGCACCTTCTCTCTGCATGGAGGTTCGGAACCTCCTTCCTTCACTGGACAGAAGGAATATTCCTCCAATTTTGCCACATTCGCAACAGGAAGAACATTTTGCCGGACAGTCTGTTAAGGAAAGGGAAGATAGTCCTTACGGAATGGTCACTCCACTAATCCATAGCAGACTTCTGGTTCCAACTTTGGGGAACTCCCTTGGTGGACTTGTTTGTCACCAAGCTGAACAACAAGCTCCCCTTTAATGTTTCCCTAGTCCCTGACCAGAGGGCCTGGGCAGTGGATCCTTTCAGCCTGAAGTGGGATTGTCTCTTCGCTTATGCCTTTCCATCCTTCAGGATGTACCCACAGGTCATACACAAAGTCAGGCACTCCATGTCTTGGCTCATTCTGATTGCCCTCTGTGACCCCAGCAATCATGGTTCAATGATCTTCTCAAATCTGTTGGTGGACCATCCCAGGACCTTATCTCAGAGGAGGGACCTCTGTCACAACACAGGGCTCTCTCCTACACAAAAGCCCACAGATTCTCCATCTTTATGCTTGGCTCATCTCAAATAATCTCTCTGCAAAGAAAAGTTTTTGATCCAAGTTGCCAAGTGCATAATTCAGTCCAGGAGAAGATCAATGTCTAAGTTGTATGATGCCAAATGGACAATCTTTTGTGATTGGTGTAGTAGAAAACATGTCAATCCTAGCTGTCCCTCTGTGAGTGCAGTGACCAATTTTCTTCTCTTCCTTTTTGAAGAGAAAATGCTCAGTTTCTGCTATTAGGGGCTATCGAGCAGCCCTTTCCAACACACTCAAATTTTTAAAGGCCCTTCCATCAGGACAAATTTTTACTTAGCAGACCTGATCAGGTATTTCAGATTGCAAAGACCAGTGTCTCACTCTCTAATGCCTAAATAGAATCGCTCTTGTGTCTTGTGGTCTCTAAATAAATCCCTCTATGAACCTTTAGGTGAAGCTTCCTTTGAGAACTTTACCCTCAGCATGGTTTTCTTGCTCACCGTAGCATGTGCTAGATGAAGGAGCAAGCTTCATGTCCTATCCATAGAGCAGGAATGTATCAGGTTCAGTGGGAATTATGAATCAGTTTCTTTTGCCAACCAGGTTTTTTAGGAAAACCCAGCTTCCATCGGTTGCTCCACTCCCGATTGTGATCCCCAGTCTCAGCTATATCTGTGCTAGAGATGACCAAGATAGACTTCTGTGTCCAGTTAGGGCTCTGTGTTTTTACGTGGCAGCCTCTAAGGGAGAAGGAAGGATAGGAAGTGTCTCTTCCTCCCCATTAAAGGTTCAGCTGACATTTCAGCTTACACCATTTCTAGGCAGATAGCATTAATTATCAAGAGAGCTTACCAGTCCCTTACTGATAAGTACCTGTCTTTCATGAAAATTAAAGCCCATGAGGTTTGAGTCATTGCTGCCTCATGGGCCTGTCTAACTCGTTCATCTTTGGTTGATGTGATGAAATCCGCATTTTGGCACTCTCACACTACTTTATTCTCCTTTTACCTTCACTTATTAGACTACCAAAGTGAAGGCATTTTCTCATTGGGCCCAATCGTCATCGCTCAAAATGTGGCCTATGCAGATTCCATCCTGCAGTAGTCTCCTGCTATTCTGTGAGAGTGAGTATTCCTTCTGTTTGTTTTTTATTCACCAGTTGTGGGATCATCAGACCTCCTACCAATCTGACAAATTCAGCTATGCAATAGCAACATATACGGTGGGTAAAACTAATTTTAATGATGTAATACTTGTCTGTTGCTATTTTCAGATTCCCTCCTCCCGCCCCACACTGATATCCCACTAAGTTAGGCCGCTCCCTCAAAATAATGACGAGTGCCAACATGCATGCCCTATATGTGTAGGGTTCTACTGCAGGGGTGATACAGTGTTTTGGAAGCTTCTGGCTCACCCTAATGGGTGGACAAAATTTTCATCATTTCGGTCGGGATATTTTCCTCACAGAAAAGTACTAGCTATGCAATAGCAACAGGTAGGTATTACATCATTAAAACTACTTTTACCCCTCCCCCCCCCCAAAAAAAAAAAACTACATTTTAAACACAATGTTTTGCATTCCCCATGGAGATGAAACAATATCTATAGGTTTGTAATACACTATAATGGAAGGATTCTTGTTGAAAAGCCAGGTATAGAATCTTCATGGGTTTATTTTAAAGGAGAGAAAAGCAAAACTATATACAAAGCTTGGGCTTCTGTGCTTCTGTTTCTTTCTCTTCCACTGTGGACTATACAAATGTTTGAAATTTCATGTATAGTGTTTGACTTGATACTCATATTCTGTTTATTTCTCTTCCACTGTGGACTATACAAATTTTCGAAATTTCATATACAGTGTTTGACTTGATACTCATATTCTGTTTCTTTCTCTTCCACTGTGGACTATACAAATTTTCGAAATTTCATATACAGTGTTTGACTTGATACTCATATTCTGTTTCTTTCTCTTCCACTGTGGACTATACAAATGTTCAAAATTTCATATACAGTGTTTGACTTGATACTCATATTCTTGTTTCTTTCTCTTCCACTGTGGACTATACAAATGTTCGAAATTTCATATACAGTGTTTGACTTGATACTCATATACAGTGTTTGACTTGATACTCATATTCTGCACTTAAAAGATATAATTGTTGGTAAGTTTCATAAGGCTAAAGTTCTTCCTAATCAGATTCCACTGACAATGTCATAAACAGTTTCTCCATCTGTGTATGTGCATACTAGAGGAGTCTGCTCCCTTTGTCTGTTTTGGAAACTCTCCACATTGAAGGTTCATAATTCTTGCTCACAGTATGGTCATATCCAATAAAACACATGCAAGATCCTTTTTATACCCTTTCCATAGGGCGGAGTATATTATGTTAGGATGTCTGTCCATCTCTCTGTTACTAATTTCTTTTCTGCACAATAACACATTTTCCACTAGGGGTGAAACGATACACCTCTGATGCGTATCAATAAGATTTATGATACACTGCCTGTGATGTGATACATTATCGATACACATTAACTTGATGGTTTTTTCATCTATAGAAGGTCTGTCAGTGGTAGGGTGGTACTGCTTTTTGTGTTGACATACTAGTTGTATTCCAGTTTGCAAATTGCAGACAGACATAGACTTATCATGTGTTCATATGCCATTCTCATCCTTGACAAAATAAAAAACAAAGAAAACAAAATACTTCCAAGCAGACTACCTGTTAGGTGTCAGTGATTTTAATTCAATCTTTTTGGCCATTTCAGGCTGCTCCATTTGATCAGATACAGGACTCATCTTCGTCACTATGCCATTTGCTTTGCTCTGCATGAATGCTTTAAAAACATCTTATCACAAATTTCACATCTTCACTTAAAGTTGGAATGCATTATGTTGTTATCTTAAAAACAGAAGAAATAGTGCAATTTCCTCAGGCAAGGAAAATCTTATCAAGAACAAGTCCAAGTGCGGGAGCAGAGATGACTAACAACCAAATCCTTCACATCTTCCTGCAGATGCAAAACAACTGCCGCAGCCACAGGCACTTGTTTCTGTCAGTGTAAATGGAAATTGTTGAGAACACCCACTCCCCTTCTACAAATTAACAAGGTGGCTATAACTCATACCTTGTGGGGTTTGAAATCTACCCCTTGCCAATTCTGTGCTGATTTTTTTTTTATCCCATCAGCACATTCAGTCACTGATTACATATATAAGCATAAAAGAAGACATTCCAAAATTGCTACCCATGTACAATTTAAGTACTTTACAGATCATTTAAAAGCCACTTGTGCATGAAGTTTCTATGTTGCTTTGTATTTGTTTGGATGCCAATGCATCCTGTGTGTCACGCAGTGAACAAGCTACAATTAGTTCTGATTGGTGGTGATTGTTTTACCCAGGACTTGAACAAACAATACCCACCATCAGAATTGAATGTAACATATTTCACTGCGTGACACACCGGAATTGTAACCTTCAAATTCAATCCAAATAGACTATATACAAATCAACAGCTAAACTTTGTGTAAAAGTGGTTATTAAATGATCAGTAAAGTACTTAGATCATACATGGAGAACAAATCTGGAATGTCTTCTTTACATTGATATATGTCAACAGTGGATGAACATGCTGGTGGGTTAAAATAATTAGCATGGAATTGGGGGAGGGGCAGATTTCGAACCAAGCGATTTAGTCACCTTATGTTAATTTGTAGCAGGCGAGTGGGTGTTGTTAATAGTTTTTCTTTTTTATTGACAGAAATGAGTGCATTTGCCTACAGCTGTCCCACATAAATTCTCAATGTAAAGAATAAAAAGTCAAACAACTAATAATTATTTATGACTACTGAAGATTAAAGTAACTTGTATAGGGTAAGTATTGTTTTGTATAGATTCTTCACCTCTTGTATTGATATGGAAAAAGTATTGATATATTGATTAATCGTTTCACCCCTATTGTCCACCATCAACAAATACCAATCTTTGTTGATGGCTTACACTTGGGGTAAGGAAGAACCCTATCAATTTTGGGATCAAAAGTTCAAAGGTCAGGGTCACTGACTTCAAGAATTCAAATGGTCACCACACAATAACATTAGGTCTACATCACATACCTTAACCAAACTCTGTGGATGGCTTGTACTTGGGGTAAGGAAGAAGGCTATGGATTTTGAGGTTAAAGGTCAAGGTTACTGTAACTGAAAAAAGAAAAACTGTTTCTGAACAGTAACATTAGATCTACCTAGACCAAAGTTTGTGGCTGGCTTGCACTTGCAGTCAGGAAAAAGCTTATCAATTTTGAGGCCAAAAGGTCAAAGGCAAGTTTTCTGTGAATGAAAGACGAATAATTGTTCTGCAAAAAAAGTTCAGTTATCTATATGAAAGGTTGGTTAACATGGGACAGGTGCATAATGCACTAACAGTCAGGATCTGTGTTGTTGTTCTACTCATTAGTCATAACAAACTGTATAGACCCAGATCTACCATCACATAATACGCCAACAGGCAGGGTCTTTGTTGTTTGTTTTTCTCATTAGTCATAACAAACTGCACAGACCCAAATCTACCATTGCATAATGTGCCATTGATTCCAACTACTATAGGAGTATATAAGGTATACTATATATCTCCATCTCCAATGTCAATCCAGCTGCAAACGATGGAGACCAATATCTTCTGTTGCATTATGCTGATGTACATGTATGTCATTGTCTATGCTTTTCTCCTTAAAGTTGAACAAAGATCGTAGATCCTGATCTGCCAGCTCACATATCAACATATGCAATGGTTTTCATTTAGTTGTGACATCTAGTAGCCAAGAACATACAACAATGCAGCACCATGAGGGTTTATGGGGACGACAGTGTAAAAATTCATTTTATATTACTGTGATTGAATTTTATTTACATAACTTTCCTGCTGACAGTTGTCCCAGGGGGTTCAGGGTTGTAAATCTACCCAGATATATATCTTGTAGATACCCAGCTACAAAATATTGGACTGAAACTGGTTCAGTGTCATGTACCTTATTTAACACTGTATAACACAGATATGGGAACAATGTTAAATCATATCTTCCAGTACATTATTACAATCTATACTATTCAATTGAAATTAAGACGAAATAATGACTTTAAAAGAGCTTTTTCAATAGAGAAATAATGATTTTAAAAGAGCTTTTTCAGTAGAGAAATAATGACTTTAAAAGAGTTTTTTCAATAGAGAAATACCTGTTTCCAGTGTTGCAATTTTAAATAATCCCTGAGCATGCAGCTGAAAGGGTATTATGCAAGAAATTACAACATTGAAAACTGGTATTTATTTTTTTTTTTAAATAGTTACCTCTTCTCAAGTGATTATTTCCATTTTTACACGACAAATAAACAAAATTTGTTAATACCAATTTCATTCTGTTGACCTAAGTACTACAATATGAGAGTGTCTCACTCAGTCTTTGGCTGCACACTTATATGATTATATCAGAATATTACATCATGTTAAGCATTACTTTTGGTGACATGTGCAGGCCTCAAAAAGAGGCATCATTGTGATGATTTCAGAATGTTACATTATATTGAGCATTACTTTTGGCAACATGTGCAGATCTCAAAAAGAGGCATCATTGTGATGTCAGAATGTTACATCATGTTGAGCATTACTTTTGGCGACATGTGCAGGCCTCAAAAAGTGGCATCATTGTGATGATTTCAGAATGTTACATTATATTGAGCATTACTTTTGGCAACATGTGCAGACCTCAAAAAGAGGCATCATTGTGATGTCAGAATGTTACATCATGTTGAGCATTACTTTTGGCGACATGTGCAGGCCTCAAAAAGAGGCATCATTGTGATGATTTCAGAATGTTACATCATATTGAGCATTACTTTTGGCAACATGTGCAGACCTCAAAAAGAGGCATCATTGTGATGTCAGAATGTTACATCATGTTGAGCATTACTTTTGGCGACATGTGCAGGCCTCAAAAAGAGGCATCATTGTGATGATTTCAGAATGTTACATCATATTGAGCATTACTTTTGGCAACATGTGCAGACCTCAAAAAGAGGCATCATTGTGATGTCAGAATGTTACATCATGTTGAGCATTACTTTTGGCGACATGTGCAGGCCTCAAAAAGAGGCATCATTGTGATGATTTCAGAATGTTACATCATATTGAGCATTACTTTTGGCAACATGTGCAGACCTCAAAAAGAGGCATCATTGTGATGTCAGAATGTTACATCATGTTGAGCATTACTGTATGCGATGTACCTGACTTCTATATGCAATGTATCTTAACAGACTTTAATATGCAGTGTACCTTACTTCTATATACAATGTACCTGACTTCTATATACAATGTACCTGACTTCTGTATGCAATGTACCTGACTTCTATATGCAATTTATCTTAACAGACTTCAATATGCAGTGTACCTGACTTCTATATACAATGTACCTGACTTCTATATGCAATGTATCTGGCTTCTATATTCAACGTACCTGACTGCTGACTCGGAAACAGGAAGTATAGTGTAGCGGTCTAGGTATGTGCAGCCACATACTAACCAGCCTAGCTGGTCTGGACCTTACAGTCTAGTAGTATGTTCACCAGACTGCTAATTAAAAAAAACGGGTTCAGTTCCCAACCACGACAGTTGGACTTTATCTCCCCACTCGTTACAACAGTATAAGCTCTCCTGCATTTTGGTTTATTGCCAAATCATCCTTAGCAAAAGCTCAACTTCACGACCACTTTGGGTTCTCTGAGGCGAACAGCGTTACAGACCTTGATTTGTTCGTAAATTATATTGATACAGATGATTTTAGGTCATGTACTTGAAGTAAGATTTTTGCTCCACAAGAACTGTACAAGGAAAGCAATAAAGTGGATATGATAAGAGCTTATTCAGTTTTAATTATTACTTATATTATGAGATCCATCCATATTAGGACAGCTATCTCATTTTCTCAAGGTGTTTGAACTCGAACTGTTTATTTTTATTTTCATGGATCTAAAGAGAAATGTAAACCTACAATGGCCACTTCAACACAACAACTCAGACAAATTACTTTTTTATGCTGCTAGGGGCATTATGTGTTACCCTTGTCCACTGGTCCACTTATCGGGGCATCATGTGTTACCCTTGTCCATTGGTCCACTTATAGGGGCATCATGTGTTACCCTTGTCCATTGGTCCACTTATAGGGCATCATGTGTTACCCTTGTCCATTGGTCCACTTGTAGGGGCATCATGTGTTAACCTTGTTCATTGGTCCACTTATAGGGGCATCATGTGTTACCCTTGTTCATTGGTCCACTTATAGGGGCATCATGTGTTACCCATGTCCATTGGTCCACTTGTAGGGCATCATGTGTTACCCTTTTCCATTGGTCCACTTATAGGGGCATCATGTGTTACCCTTGTCCATTGGTCCACATATATGGACATCATGTGTTACCCTTGTTCATTGATCCACTTATAGGTGCATCACATGTTACCCTTGTCCATTGGTCCACTTGTAGGGGTATCACGTGTTACGATTGTCACTTGGTAAACTTATAGGGGCATCATGTGTTACCCTTGTTCATTGGTCCACTTATAGGGGCATCATGTGTTACCCATGTCCATTGGTCCACTTATAGGGGCATCATGTGTTACCCTTGTCCATTGGTCCACTTATACAGTCTTTCATTATTAAGTTTTGTGGTGAGGTCATTTCAGGCACATTTCTAGTTTCTCAGTTATTCTGTGCTTAAATGTGTAAATTTGCAAGTGACTGTTTAATTGTACATTTAATTTTGCACATTAATCCTTTGAATGACAAAAATATGTACCAATACAAGTGCCTGTTAAATAGGATTCCTTTGTTTTTCATTTCTTGTTCCTTTTGTTTGTTCTGTCTTATTTACATTCAAGTATTGCATGCAGTGACCCAGGAAAAATGGGTTCTTATTTGATGATGACTAAACTATAATGACCTCTTACCGTAGATACTCATGTATAAATCAGATCCAACCGCAAACAACTAAGATCCTGATCTTAAGTTGTATAATGCACTGGCAGATCAGGGTCTGTGCTGTTTGTTCTATTGATTAATTCTTACAAACTGCTTAGACCCAGATCTGCCGGCAAATTATGCAACTGCAGATCAAGGTCCCTATTGTTTGTTTTACTGCATAGACCCAGATATCCCAGCAAATTATGTGACTGTAGATCAGGGTCTATGTTCAACTGATTAATCCTAACAAACTGCATAGACCCAGATATACCAGCAAATTATGTGACTGTAGATCAGGGTCTATGTTCATCTGATTAATCCAAACAAACTGCATAGACCCAGATATCCCAGCAAATTATGTGAATGTAGATCAGGGTCTATGTTCTACTGATTATCCTAACAAACTGCATTGACCCAGATATCCCAGCAAATTATGTAACTGTAGATCTGGGTCTATGTTTGTTCTACTGATTAATCATAACTGCTTAGATCCAGAGCTGCCAGCATGTAGATCAGGGTATGTGTTTGTTCTACTGATTAATCCAAACAAACTGCATCAACTCAGATATTCTGGCAAATTATGCGACTGCATATTTGGGTCTGTGTTGTTTGCAATTGGAACTGACTGATATGCAAGTATATACGGTATGCAGATTTTCAGTTCATGAGTACTGGTGAAATAAATGGATCCATTTAAGATGCAAGATATTTCCATTGTTGAATTGGACAGTGGGTGGAAACCATTGATTAGGGGAATAATCATTATCTTAGTTACAGCAGTGGTAGTTCTGTAATTGATTACCATGAATTAAGGATAGCCAACCAGTCAAGTCAATCCTCCCATATCCTTCCCCCTCCCTGTCAACTAAATTCATCCAGGGAGCATTCATCGTACATACTTACATCTCCAGCTACAAGTGGTTACAATTACCCCTCTTCAGCATCCCACTGGTGGGTCAGTCAGTCAGTGACTAGTTAGAGGGTCATTAGGGATACCTTGCATCTTACAGGAAAAACAGTCATATCTCAAATAACTAGGGGCCTGATTCACAAATCATAGAATCTAGCTTGCTGGCTGGCATGCAGTTGAAATAGTTTATCATTAGACTGGAGACAAAGAATTTGGAGTAGAGATTTAATTTTAGACCAGGAGAAAATTTAGTATTTGCTTAGGACTGTTTGCAGTTACATGGAATGGAATATAGCTGAAACAACTGTTGATCTTATCATAGATTCTTACACAGCTATGTAAGTTCCCATCATTAGCGCCAAAAGTTTGGATGTAGAAAACCTTGAGACTGGTTTTTAAATAGCAACTTGCTGGATCAATTTCTTTGTCCATTTGTCATACACCGGTCTGCAAGAAGGTTTTGATATTCAGGATATTATATGAAAAATTTGATGCTATAGTGAGTGCAGACTCTTTGTTTAAAGGATATTGAGTGATTTGAATTCACATCTGCTTCCAATCAAAATTCAGGGAGGATTACTTGATCTCCACTCCAGAGTTCTGGTAGAATTTGATTGTATTCATCCCTGGGACCACTTTATCATTTTGATAGGCTTTTCAAGTTATAAAATCCACTGAACAGAGGTAAAGTCAAAGTTATGAAAATTTATTTGATTAGTTTAATTATTAAATTGATTATTTTTTTTCTTCATTTTTCTAACATGTTTATCCAAAGTTCTTCATTTTCAGTCTGATTCTTCTTGTACATGTTCAGCATTACAATGCTTTAGTTGTGGAAAAAATAGTCTATCTTATTATCTTATATATCTTATAATCCTATAATCTGTATATTAAATTATTATATATACTTTATAATTCTATGGATTTATAATTTTTATACATACTTTTTAATTCAATGGATTTATAATTTGTATACATACTTTTTAATTCTATGGATTTATAATTTGTATACATACTTTTTAATTCTATGGATTTATAATTTGTATACATACTTTTTAATTCTATGGATTTATAATTTTTATACATACTTTTTAATTCTATGGATTTATAATTTCAGACAAAGTTTTCATTTAAAGTACAAGCTACAAATTCACTCTTTTAGGTTCATGACCTTCACGATGTTTCATAGAAACATACCCAGCTGTGCAAGACTAGTAATTGAAAGTGTACATTATTACATCTTTGGGGGGGTTTAAATGACTCGCATCTAATATAAGAGTAGAATACTTCATGTGGTTTTCATCAAATTACATGTACATTTAGAAATTATCCATTACAGTATGCTTATAGGACTCATGGTACTAGTTATATGGAAGAATGGGAACCAGTCTAGAAACAGGTGAACATAAATAGAGTACCGGTATATATGGGTTTGGCTTGCCAGGATTGGTTGATAATGAAAGTAACATTTTAGTAAAAAGAATCTTTTGAGAGCTTATCCTAGTTGTAACTGGAAAACACATAGACAATGTTTTATTGATGGAATTTCAGTCCTTTTACAGACTTGAGTTTGGAAAACTCCTTACTTAAATTAGCACCTGATTCATTGTTGCGGAATTGAAAACACGTTTCAAAGATATGTAAATCGAGAAAATGCTGCAGAACATATGGCTTTCTCCACACACAAGCTTTCATCAAGGATGGGTCTTTACTGATGAATATAGGTTTGATCATGAGCATCCACAAATTTAAAGTTATTGAATTTTTAATATCATGGTGTTTGCATAGGTTTACTATGGGAGCTGAATTAGTACTGTGAATCCTGTAGCTATATTATATATTTGTTATTGGTGATTATGTTTGCAATCTGTTGTTGATCCATTTTTATTGGTGATTGAGGTACCATCTGTTGTTGATCCCAGTATAAAGTAATCTTTGTATTTTCTGAATTCAAGAATTAATCCTCTCTTTAACACTCAGTCAACCCCCAACCCCCCAAACTTCTTGCCAATTGTAGTTTTTTGCTCTAATATATAATTTGTTTTTTTGGGGTTTTTTTTAACCAATTAGCCTATACCATATTTTTTTTATTTTTTTTTTAAGCGTAAATATGGAATTATTGTAGTCAAGATTGTATCTCCTGCCATGAATGTGGAAAGGGAAAAACCACAAGACATCGATGGGCTCCCAGGTGACCGAGTGGTTTAAGGCACTCGCCTTTACAGATCACTCACACATCTCACTTCTGTCTGCACGAGTTCGAGTTTCGGCTCAACCAACATGAGTATGTGAGAAAGCTTGCCAGTAGCTTCCTGTGGGTTGGTGGTTCTTTCCAGGTTCTTCCCCTACCAAATATACTGGCTGCCATGTATAACCTATCATGTACTGAAAAATGGCATTAAATATCAACAAAAAAACATGGATATGGAATTAAAAATGTGGCTAAGATTTTATGTCCTGCCATGAATGTGGAAAGGGAACATGGTGTTACGCTTGTCTGTTCATTCATCCTTTCATCTTTCCATCCATCCATCCAACCTTGGGTTAGTTTAGCATTTAGGGCAATTTATTGTGCACTTTTGTCTATAGGGTCTGGTCAGACAACTCTGGATGTGACTTTGTAAGTACAACATTCCTGTCGATAGTTAGTCACAGTGACCTATTATTATGTGCTTCATTGACTTGTTTAAGCTTTGCACTGAAGTTAGTTTGTCAGAGAATTTATATATTATTATAAAATAGGGGATGGTTGTCTGTTTTAGGTCAAGCATTCTAAAATTTGGTCTGATGTAGGTCAAGCATTCTGAACTTTGTTATAATAATTCAAAGGCAGTGTTGTATATATAGATTGTTATGCCTACTGTTTATACTGATGTACAAGTCAGATCCAACTGCAAACTGCATAGACCCCAATCTACCCATGCATAATGCACCAGCAGATCTGGGTCTATGTAATTTGTTAGGATTAATCAGTAGAACATACAACATAGATCCTGTCTGCCATTGCATAATGCAGAAGCAGATCAGGTCTGTGTTGTTTGCAATGTGACCAGACTTGTGCCCAGTTTTCACCAATAATCAGGAGAGTCTCAGGCTGTGTATATATGTGTTTATTAATTATCTTTTGGTCAGAGATCAACTCATTTAATTATTTCTCCTGGAAATGATTCAGGCCTATTCCAAAAGACAATTTTGCCCAGTTCCTTCTATCTAGCTCTTTTGAATATGGGCTGTGAGTGAATTCAATACAGGCCTTGCACACACACAAAATGCTCAAAACAATTTTCTATTCGTAATGATTTTTCTGTCAAAAAGTTGTGTTAAATCAGAGAGAAGACTTTTATGTTCAGTGCAGCCAAAAGATTGATTCAACATCGCTTCTAATATCCATGATTAGTGAGCCTTACTTGAGGATTGAGTTTTACCGTCAGATGGACAACAAGATTGAAGCTAGGATTGTTCTGGTTTGGTTAATTGAAGTAAATAACAACTTTCTTGGTTATCTTGAAAACACCCATGTTTGAATACTATTAATTTGAACCATATGTTGGTGATAATGTGGAAAAACTGTCTATAAGGGTAAGACTTTTATTTGAAACTTGACAGTAGCATGTCTTGTCCTTGAGTTGGATCATTGTCTTGTACTCAGATTGGACACATAACCAGGTTTCTTAGATTGCTTTGTTGCACTCAGATTGGACACATAACCAGGTTTCTTGGGTTGTCTTGCACTCAGATTGGACACATAACCAGGTTTCTTGGATTGCTTTGTTGCACTCAGATTGGACACATAACCAGGTTTCTTGGGTTGTCTTGCACTCAGATTGGACACATAACCAGGTTTCTTAGATTGCTTTGTTGCACTCAGATTGGACACATAACCAGGCTTCTTAGATTCCTTTGTTGCACTCAGATTGGACACATAACCAGGTTTCTTGGGTTGTCTTGCACTCAGATTGGACACATAACCAGGCTTCTTGGATTGCTTTGTTGCACTCAGATTGGATGCATAACCAGGTTTCTTGGGTTGTCTTGCACTCAGATTGGGCACATAACCAGGTTTCTTGGATTGCTTTGTTGCACTCAGATTGGACACATAACTAGGCTTCTTAGATTGCTTTGTTGCACTCAGATTGGACACATAACCAGGTTTCTTGGGTTGTCTTGCACTCAGATTGGACACATAACCAGGCTTCTTGGATTGCTTTGTTGCACCCAGATTGGATGCATAACCAGACTTCTTGGATTGCTTTGTTGCACTCAGATTGGACACATAACCACGTTTCTTGGATTGCTTTGTTGCACTCAGATTGGATGCATAACCTGACTTCTTGGATTGCTTTGTTGCACTCAGATTGGACACATAACCAGGTTTCTTGGGTTGTCTTGCACTCAGATTGGACACATAACCAGGCTCCTTGGATTGTCTTGCACTCCAATTGGACACATTAGCAGGCTTTTCAGGCTGCTTTGTTGCATTTTGTCAGATTATAAGATGATAAATTAACTATGAAAAATGATAGTTCACTTTGATCTTGGCTGCATGGTTTAGATATCTCTTCCATTGAACATGGTTTAGGATTTTCACTCAAATGCTGACTTTATTCCTTTTATTTTTGTGATGAATATTTCTTGTAATATTTGGTGCATGTTTTCACTCATCCATCAGTATACTGAAACTGATATTGATAAGGTGGAGGTTGTAAGAGATTATGTGCAATTTGCAATTTGTTATACCCATTCAGGGGTTGAAAATTCAGTTGCCGTGTGCAATTTGCAATTTGTTACACCCATTCAGGGGTTGAAAATTAAGTTGCCCTGTGCAATTTGCAATTTGTTATACCTATTCAGGGGTTGAAAATTCAGTTGCCCATCTCGAAATTATGAGGGAAAATTACCAGAGGGTCAAGTGAATTTTCCAATCACTGATCACTGATTCAGGGCTGTCCAGTGTTTCTCTTTAATGACAGGGCTGTCCAGTGTTTCTCTTTAATGACAGGGCTATCCAGTGTTTCTCTTTAATGACAGGGCTGTCCAGTGTTTCTCTTTAATGACAGGGGTGTCCAGTGTTTCTCTTTAATGACAAGGCTGTTCAGTCGGCAGTATTGCAGATTTTGTTCATTGAAAGTCAATATTTTGTTCTGAAGTTTGTTTTCCATTTGTTTTGATCAAACTCATACAAGTACTTAACTCTCCCTCTTTAATACTAATAAACTCTTACCAGAGGGAGAACAGACTGATCTTAGTTTGTAATTACTCTCAAATGGTTTGTTAGAAGGTTCACAGAACAAATTCCAAAAACACCCTTTCACACGATCAAAACTTAGGTTATGAACATTGTCAACTTTTAGATTTCTATAATAGCTGGTTGAAAAAGAGTTTATTATGAGCAAGTAAAAACTGCTAGTACTTGTCTGACTGGGCAGGTGGACTTTTCGAGATTGTTCAACCACTATTGTATTATTGAAAAAAGTAGGTACAGTGTATATTAGTTTTGTCTCACATTCTAAAGTACATGTGTCCATCATGTTTCTTGTAAATGTAAAAACTATGTTACCATCCATGGTACATTGGTAACATTTGGTATGTGAGTTCCCAGTGGAGTGGAGTTTTTGTCTTCCATTTGAAGCCTATGCAAAATATAGGTATCACTTTTCTGACGGCATTATCATTCTTGTTGCTGTTGACTCGGATCAACATTACGTTTTGGCATTTAGCTCAGCTTCTCTGACACTTTTGTATATACAGTCATAAAAACTTGATTGTGGATGGTACTGTTCATCACAGGCAAATGGAGGTCATAGTGACAGTAACTTTTCATGAACTAGTGATAACGTTAGGTTTTGGCATTTAGCACAGTTTCTGTGACATTTTTGCAAGTGCAGCCATGAAACTTGATGGGTGCATGTATTGTATCTTCAAAGACATTTTGTACACAAGCTAAACCTCTTTTCTTGCTCGTGTGACTTGGCATGGTTTGTAAATTATGCCACAGAGGATCAGATGAGGCAATGGATTATGGAATATTCTTGTTGCATAGCTTTTTTTGAATGAGATTTCTTTAAAATGCAGAAAATTATGTAGAATTTTTTTTTTTTTTTTTTAGCATATATTAAAATACAAATCTACATTAGATTTTCTCCCCAAAACTACTCCATTTTAAGCCTCTAGTTTCTATTTTAAAATTTGTCTGTATAGTTCCATTATGAACATCATAATCTGGATGTATTTACTCACTTGAATTTGTGATTAGAGTAACATAATTCTTGCATTATGAATTAATGCATCTTGTGTCATTGCAATTTTGATACTTTAAAGTGTACTACACATTTTCAGGAAAAACAAATGGTTACCATGGTTACTGTTGGCATAGAGATATGCAAGTTGCAAGTATTCTTATCAGCATTGCCACAGACATTTTTATCAACATGGTGCTAGATCTTTTTTTATGTGGGACTCCTAAATCCTGTAAGAAATGCAACAGCACAGTTACAGTATAGTACATACATGTACCAGTATTTGATGTCCTAGTAATGGGGTATATCTATACTTTATGTCCTGGTAATGGGGTATTTCTATACGTTATGTCCTGGTAATGGGGTATTTCTTCACTTTTTAAAGATTCAGTTTCTAAGCCAGCCAGTTAAACTGAAAGGGAAGGTAGCATTTGTTACACATGCTCTGTGATTCGTCAATACAGGTATGAGAAACCCCACACCTATTTTTTGGCCTTACAGTGCATTGGGTTATATGTTAATCAGCCACCCACCCCACTCTACAGCCAATTGAAATTAAAATGTAATCATCAAATAAAAAGTTGTTCCTGTCAATCACTTAGTTATGTAGATACCAAGATCAACCAGCCAACCAAATACTAATGAAGAAGTTTCCTAAATGGCAGCAAGTTCAGACTAAACTGTTTTGTAACATCCATTTCTTTTATAGTGAAGTCCTGGCTGTGAATCTTTTTATATGCAGACCAGATAGAATACACTGTTCTGTTAACATCCATTCCTTTTATAGTGAAGTCCTGGCTGTGAATCTTTTTATATGCAGACCAGATAGAATACACTGTTTTGTAACATCCATTCCTTTTATAGTGAAGTCCTGGCTGTGAATCTTTTTATATGCAGACCAGATAGAATACACTGTTCTGTTAACATCCATTCCTTTTATAGTGAAGTCCTGGCTGTGAATCTTTTTATATGCAGACCAGATAGAATATACTGTTCTGTTAACATCCATTCCTTTTATAGTGAAGTCCTGGCTGTGAATCTTTTTAAATGCAGACCAGATAGAATACACTGTTCCTTTAACATCCATTCCTTTTATAGTGAAGTCCTGGCTGTGAATCTTTTTATATGCAGACCAGATAGAATACACTGTTCTGTTAACATCCATTCCTTTTATAGTGAAGTCCTGGCTGTGAATCTTTTTATATGCAGACCAGATAGAATACACTGTTCTGTTAACATCCATTCCTTTTATAGTGAAGTCCTAGCTGTGAATCTTTTTATATGCAGACCAGATAGAATACACTGTTCTGTTAACATCCATTCCTTTTATAGTGAAGTCCTGGCTGTGAATCTTTTTATATGCAGACCAGATAGAATACACTGTTCTGTTAACATCCATTCCTTTTATAGTGAAGTCCTGGCTGTGAATCTTTTTATATGCAGACCAGATAGAATACACTGTTCTGTTAACATCCATTCCTTTTATAGTGAAGTCCTGGCTGTGAATCTTTTTATATGCAGACCAGATAGAATACACTGTTCTGTTAACATCCATTCCTTTTATAGTGAAGTCCTGGCTGTGAATCTTTTTATATGCAGACCAGATAGAATACACTGTTTTGTAACATCCATTCCTTTTATAGTGAAGTCCTAGCTGTGAATCTTTTTATATGCAGACCAGATAGAATACACTGTTCTGTTAACATCCAGAGCTCTTGATTTATATTTGCATATTTTATGCAAAAAAATTAACTAAAATTCAAAAAGAATTTTTTTAATGCATTTATTATGTGGAACAATTTAATTTTAAGCATTCACTCCAAAGCTGTCCTGCCTTAAGCACAGGTCTTGTTTTGTGATGGTACATTCAGTCAATATAAATTATGCTGTTTTGTGATGGTACATTCAGTCAATATAAATTATGCTGTCCAGACAGGCTTTGTTTTGTGTTGGTACATTCAGTCAATATAAATTATGCTGACCAGACAGGTCTTGTTTTGTGATGGTACATTCAGTCAATATAAATTATGCTGTCCAGACAAGTTCTGGATGTTCCATGCAAATTTAAAATGCTATCATTTGATCACAATGAGAACACTTACTCAAACAAAACCATATAATTGAATGCACCTTGAATTAGTCTGGTCACTAAGCTGTTTATGCATTCTAAAAGGCATGATTAATGTCTTGATGATTAAGACTTGGTCTGGTATGGTAAGTTTATGTAGTGTACACAAAATACCCCATAGAATTTAAGAAGATGCAGTTAGTTTCAAATTGTGAGTAAAATACCCAATATTTCAGTCTATCCATACATCTTATGACATCTATCAGTTTTGTTATAGTAATTTTATTTTGATGTAGTTGCTGGACTCAGTATTATTACCTCAGTCTGTATATTAAAATAGTTAAGATTGAAAGACAAGTTTTAGTTTTTGAGAGCACAGGTCATGTTTTTACAAACTTTGAAACCATACCTGTTTTTCTGTAACAACTCCAGTTCAGCATCAGTCACATTTTAACTTGATCTGAAGCCAGGGCTGTCACCCATTTCACCCATCCCTAACAATGGCCCTGTCTGTAGCCATTCTGTAGAAACAGAAGCTGAGTTTGTGCTATGGTCTGTTATTAAAGATGTTTGCATTTGTACAACCAATGCTTTACAGCACAACCCAAAATGATGTGACATGATCATCATAGTATGATGTCATTCATGTTATGTCAATTGTTACCCACATATATCGTAGCACTTTGAACTCTGGGAGAGATTATGTGTAAAATGACATGGTTGCAACTTCTGATTTGTACCAAATAATGAAAAGGAAATATATTTATACAGTTTTAATATTTGTAATAAGAATATGATGAAAGAAAATGACAAGTCAATGCAGGGTATAAGAGACCTTGGAAAGTCAATGAGCAATTTACGACCTGACATAAATTGCCCACGCTGGCACTGTGCTACAGAAAATCAGTATGATCTCAATATTGTGTCATGCTGACAGTTTATTTCACCGACATGCACGTTATGGAGAGCCCATGGTAGTGGTAAGCGAGACAGAGGCAGTCAATTTTCCAGCAGCAGCAGCTACAGTTTCCTTAGGTTGTGGTTACAGTTGTTTTCATTAGTATATACTTTCTAAACCTCTTGATAGATTCTTATACTTGGCATGAATCATTATAAAGCTGAAACAATTCATTCTGCAGTGTGTTCATTCACTCTTTTACCTTGGGGTCAAGGTCACAGTTATAGAAAATTTGTATTAAGGTTCTGGTTACGGTTTCTTCATTTGCTCATATTTCCTAAACCCCATGAGGCATTTTCTTCATGCTCAGAATGAATCATTATAAAGCTAAGACCATTCATTCAGCAAACACACTCGCTCATCCCTTTGACTTTGGGATCACGGTCACAGAAAATCCGTGTTAAGGTTTTATTTCAGTTCTTTCATTTGATTTTATTTCTTAAACCCCTTGATGGATTTTATTCATACTTTGGATGAATGATTACAAAGCTAAGACAAATCATTATGCAGCATGCTTACTCAACCTTTTTTATTGTCAGGTTAAGGTCACATATTTTACAGCACTGCCTCGATTATGGGCTTAATATGCAGGCTTAGCCTTCTTCTCATTGTGTATTTGATAAAAGGAATCTAAGATCTTCAAACTGTGCAAAAAATCCGCATTTAGCTATTATTTTATGGACAATAGGTGACAGGGTACTTTTTCCGAATACTCTTGTAGGTAATTACCCTTGCTTGAGACAGGGTACTTTTTCTCATACTCTTGTAGGTAATTACCCTTACTTGAGACAGGGTATTTTTTCCCATATTCTTCTAGGTAATTACCCTTACTTGAGACAGGGTACTTTTTCCCATATTCTTCTAGGTAATTACCCTTACTTGAGACAGTACTTTTTCCCCATACTCTTGTAGGTAATTACCCTTGCTTGAGACAGGGTACTTTTTCTCATAAACTTGTAAGTAATTGCCCTTACCAGAGACAGGGTACTTTTTCCCATACTCTTGTAGGTAATTACCCTTACTTGAGACAGGGTACTTTTTCCCATATTCTTCTAGGTAATTACCCTTACAGATTCCACTAAGAGTAGCACTATAAATGCAGACCAGCCTATAAATTTCTGGGTAATTTTGGATGTGTGAATTTCTATAAAAAAATATCAATTTTCAAAAAGTTCAGTAATTCAGAATTCACAAGGGCAAATCATCCTTAAATTTATTTTGGACAGTTTATTAGGATTCCACTGACTTAAATATTTCAGAATTTTACAAGGGCTGATTATCCTTAAATTTTTTTTGGACAGTTTATTAGGACTCCATTGACTTTAATATTTCAGCATGTTTTACTGGTGTTTTTATGTTACATTATTTTTCTCCATTCCATGCTTTTTCATCTGTGGGCAAGCTATCATTATGGATTTAACTAAAGGTATGAAGATTAGAGGAAAAGAGATCAAACTAAAAATAACAAAAAAATATATCAATCATGCATAATTAAAGAAGCAGTTTTTGCTGCCACCCTTATGTTGAATTTGTTCATTGTTTCTCAAATACAGCATGGTGACACTTATTGAATTTGTTCATGTTTCTAAAATACAGCATGGTCACACTGATTGCATTTGTGCATTCTGGAATTTTGCTTCTTTTGTGCAAAACATTTGAATTTCATCTTTCATAATTAGTCTCTATGGAATTTAGTTAAAGGTGGCTTGGGTTTTTTGCATGGTTTTGGTCAGGCAAACTGATTCTAGGCTTTTAATCCATGCAACTTTTATTATGCCACACAATACAGCGGTAAAGAGCATATAGTGTTTCCTTTGTCCATCCATCACACCTTTTTTAAAGTGTTGTGTTTAGGTCATTTCAGGCACTGTGGCAGGGGCATCCTTGTTCCATTAACACCTGTCTAATTGTAATGCAGTACCAAGAAAATCAATGGAGTTTTACTTGTCCTGACAAACAATATTTGCTTCAAAACATTATTGTTTGCTCATGCAATTAGTAGCTGATTAAATTCACCTGTTTGTACACATACGAATGTTTGCATTTCCCAATGAAATCACATTTCCAGAAACCAATTAGGTGAAGCTGAAAAGAAAAATGGCCAAAGCTTACATCTGTCCAGCTGTTAAAGAGATTTTTTATTCTGTGAAAAAATTACTATCTACAGTGTCTTCTGTACATAATGCTGTTCATGGGAGCCATAAATGTGACCTATAAGTGAGGGAGCATTATATTGAGGGATGTTTCAACAAGACTGTGCCATAATATGGCTTTATAATAAAGGGTTCATACAGTGTTATAAGGGGTGCAGTAGTATACAGAAGGGCTTTATAATAAAGGGTCCATACAGTGTTATAAGGGTTGCAGTAATATACTAAGGGGCTTTCTAATGAGGGATCAACATAGTGTTATAAGGAGTGCAATATGTATACTTGGGGGGGTTATAATGAGTGTCCATACAGTGTTATAAAGAGTGCAGCAGTATTCTTAGGGGTCCATACAGTGTTATAAGGAGTGCAGCAGTATACTGATTGATCCATACAGTGTTGTGAGGAGTGAAGTAGTATGCTGAGGGGTCCATAGTGTTATAAAGAGTGTTGTAGTATACTGAGGGATCCATACAGTGTTATAAAGAGTGCAGCACTATACTGAGGGGTCCATACAGTGTTATGATGGTGCTGTAGTATACTGAGGGGCTTTATAATGAAGGGTCCATACAGTCTTATAAGGGATGCAGTAATATACAGAAGGGCTTTGTAATAAGGGATGCAGTAGTATACTGAGGGGCTTTGTAATAAGGGATGCAGTAATATACTGAGGGGCTTTGTAATAAGGGGCTACTGTATATACTTGCCCATCAGCTCTGCACATAGTGATCAAAGTTATGTTTGGACCTGTACCTCTGGAATAGGAACAATTACCTGTTAACACTTGTTTCTCATTTCTACAGTGTAATTTCTTCCTAAATTTGGTATTAGTATCAACATATTAAATTTTGGTATTAGTATCAACATATTAAATTTGGTATTAGTATCAACATATTAAATTTGCTGCATGAACTTGTTTTTAAATAATCAGAAATTTTCTACAGAAAATTACTAGTAGCAGTAGGTCAAGAATTTCTCATACCATATGCAATCGTTAAATCTGCACGTCTGGTACCATATGCAGTCATTAAATCTGCCAAAGCAGTACACAATTTGTAATGAGATTTTGTCTTCCGATTTAATTTTACTGAATAAGATACGGTGCATTTGACAACCATAGTTTCCAGATTGTTATTTTTTTTAGTTTTGTACTCGAAAAACAATTAGGTTTTTGAAATTAATCCTGATACCTTTTTCCTGTGAGGAAGACTGCTTGATAGATGAGGATTCATCTAGAGGATAAATACAAAAACTTCTATTCTCTGAGTTTGTAAAGTTTTAAAGTGGAAACCATTGAGTAGTGAATGTGATCTAGTATGCAAAATGTCTAAGCATCCTTGGAAAACCATACAATACAATGACAGAAATGTAGTTCCTTAAGGATATTAAAATGAGAAAGATTCATTATTGCTATGACCTGTCACAAATGTTGAAGGGGCATATTACTGCAACCCTTTTCCATCTGTCCATTCCACTTCAGTTTTAAGTTAAGGTGAAGGAATTCATACATTACAAAAGAGGGTGATGATACATTCTTGAGCTATCATCACATACAAAAGAGGGTGATGATACATTCTTGAGCTATCATCACATACAAAAGAGGGTGATGATACATTCTTGAGCTATCATCACATACAGAAGAGGGTGATGATACATTCTTGAGCTATCATCACATACAAAAGAGGGTGATGATACATTATTGAGCTATCATCACATACAAAAGAGGGTGATGATACATTATTAAGCTATCATCACATACAAAAGAGGGTGATGATACATTATTGAGCTATCATCACATACAAAAGAGGGTGATGATACATTTTTGAGCTATCATCACATACAAAAGAGGTGATGATACATTATTGAGCTATCATCAAATACAAAAGAGGGTGATGATACATTTTTGAGCTATCATCACATACAAAAGAGGGTGATGATACATTTTTAAGCTATCATCACATTTCATGATGTTACCTTTAAGTCCAAGGATAAATTTGAATGGCCATTGGATAAATTTATAATGGCAGAGTTTCTGGGGAAAGATCTGGAGTTGAGGTTTGAGCAGGGTCGGAGGCAAACTAGGAGATTCAGGTAAAGGAATTGCTGCCTAAATTTTGTTTCTTTTCATCTGCACATTTTGATTGACTCACACTTATGTGACTCCCCTGCCACCCCACCACCACCCCCTCCCCAATGACCTCTGCATATGCCCCTCCTCTTGATCTGCCTCTATAGTGAGCTGTCACATCTTGATGTGTCCATAATATTACCATAGCAACAGTGAATCTACTAAGGGCATTTGGAATCTCTCCATTTATATGTCCAAGGGCCAGCTGTCATGGTACTCTTACATAATTACAGAAATATGATTTCTTGGATTGCCAGAAGTTTCCTGGATAGATCTTTCCAAAATTTCCTGAGCCCTGCTCACTCATTTACATAAGAAAATCTTTTCTAACATATACAAATATCACATTTTACATGTATGTATCTCTTTATCTGAAAGTAAGATAAATCTAAAATATTAGCAAATACAGAATTATAGTTTTTGTTATTCCACATTAAATTTGGTATATATTTCCTATATTTTAGTCCTCTTTTTGGGAAACATTACCACATATCCCATAATGTAATATTACATTACCACATATCCCATAATGTAATATTACATTGCCGCATGTACCATACTGCAATATTACATGACTACTCACACCAGACTTCAGTTTATAGCTCTCTGATCATTAGAGAAGGATATGATAAGTAAGGTTGATTGACATGCCAGAAAGGTTGTTGTCTGTCTGTCTGTCTCCAGATCTTATGGTTTGGAAGTTAAATCTCCCTTATTATTGTAGAACATACAACATTAAGTCAGATAAAGATGATGGTAATTCTGTCATATACTTAAGCATTATGCTTTAATATGAATGTCTAATTCCAGGAAGAATTCATGTGGAATGAAAGCTCAATTATAAATAGACCCATTTTAAAATTTTAAATTTTAAATTGACATAGCAATTTTTTCAAGCAGTAGGTCAATATTTCAATAAAAACCTGAATCAGGTTACCATTTGTCGGAATCACAAATAAAAATGTCCATGGTTTTGACATTTATGAAATATACAAGCATATGGTGTCATGCCCTGAGAAAGGTATCATCTTTTTCAGATGTGGAGCTTTACTGCTTGGCCAGCTAAAACTCCGCTTAATTAGGCTTGTGCAATTATTGGATGACAGTGTCAGAGTATCTCTTATAATGCATAGCCAAACCTAAACACACTCCAATGGAAAACATCCAAATTTTAGATTTATGGCAGATGTCTATGGTTTCTTCTAAAGATGAATTATGTATACTTGATAGGATTTTATTAATACTATATATACTCACAAGTCGGATCCAACTGCAAACTGCATAGACTCAGATCTGCTTTCACATAATGTGCAGGCAGATCTGGGTCTATACAGTTTGTTAGGAATAATAAGTAGAACAAACAACATAGGCCCTATTCTGCCAGCACATTATGCTACAGCAGAACATGGTCTATGTTGTTTGCAGTTTGACCTGAATTATAGGTGAGTATACATGGTATCCAATTTTACCGTCTTTGTTTACCATGAATCATGTATGACATTGATTGTCAGTGACACTAGTTTGTTGATCAGTTGTAATAAGCAAGATTGAAAATTAACATGGTCTTGTGGGTTTAGCAGATATTCTCAAGGTTTTTACATATCTTGGAAAGTTTGGGTGTTTTGTTATATGAAATGAAGCAAGTTTGTACCACCTTTCCGTTTTCATCTTAGTTGTCAACTTCTATTTGCAGGTTAAATAAATGGTTCATACCACCTTTCTGTTTTCATCTTAGTTGTCAACTTCTATTTGCAGGTTAAATAAATGGTTTGTTTCCACCTTTCTGTTTTCATCTTAGTTGTCAACTTCTATTTGCAGGTTAAATAAATGGTTCGTACCACCTTTCCGTTTTCATCTTAGTTGTCAACTTCAGGTTAAATAAATGGTTTGTACTTTTTCAGTTTTATGCTCAAGGTCCTATTTTCTTCTTCAGACATTTGTGTTATAATGTTTCCATTCTGACTGCTGCTGTCAGTCACAGACCACCCATTGCATAAAATTCTTTCTCTTTTTTCCAAAATCATAATACTTTTCTAATGTTATACTTCAAATTTTTGTATAATAAAAACGGTCTCAAAATCAAGATTTCATGTCCTCAAAACTCCTTATTTTTTTTCTCTCTCTCTCTCTCTCTCTCTCTCTCTCTCTCTCTCTCTCTCTCTCTCTCTCTCTCTCTCTCTCTCTCTCTCTCTCTCTCTCATAGCTAGTGAACTACTGTGAATGCACTATTTAATGAACAAGAATCCTTCTGGATACAATATGACTCAAATAGTAAATTTCATTTTTTTATTTACAAAACCTCAAAAATTGGTGCCTATGAAATTAAATAAATGAACATTACATGGAAGGACAGAATGAAAGGGATAAAATATAGGAAAAGAAAATAAGCAGGTATTTTTAGCTAGGTACAGCTTTCATGTCTCTTCATAAAGAAAATGACACTGAAGAAATTGTATAATACAAGAAAAGTTTAGATTTCTATGTCAGATTTCTTGAGTAATAGCAGTACTTGCATAAAGCAGGATTAGAATTAGAGTATGCCAGGATTAGAATTAGAGTATACCAGGATTAGAATTAGGATTTAAGAATACTTAAGCTTGATCAGCAAACAAACATAGTATTCCAGGATTTTGAGATACTTACAAGTTGGAAGTGTTCAATTGACTAATCGGACAGTACACCTGGAAGTTGGGGATAAGTACATACTGGAGATCAAGGATTTAATCTTCTTTGCAGGTGATGAGTTGAAGTGACCATATCCAGAGAGTCTTAGATTTTGCATGATAAAATTTCAGGATATCCTTTTATATTGACAAGAAGTAGGATATTGCC
Organism: Margaritifera margaritifera; assembly: GCA_029931535.1. Taxonomy (NCBI): domain Eukaryota; kingdom Metazoa; phylum Mollusca; class Bivalvia; order Unionida; family Margaritiferidae; genus Margaritifera; species Margaritifera margaritifera. The sequence goes on from JAQPZY010001497.1 coordinate 1,340,052, forward strand.
CCTTTGCTTGTTTGCTTGTTGTAATGTAAATTGGTTGCTAGAACCTTGTAGGGCTGTCCAAGTTTCCACTGACCTTTCCCCACCCGATGTTAGATATTTGGACTGTTAATGTTGGTGTGGATGTCAGAGTGCATTGAAGGAAAAGCAGGAATTTGCCAAAACCACACTGTAACAGTATTGAGTAGCAGTATACTACCAGGCCTAGCAAAGTTAAGCGAGTTTACTTTGAATCGTGAAAACTAAAACATATTTTGTCTCTTTAATAAGACGACATTTGAGCTAAATATACAGTGTTTACATACCGGACCTTACACTTGGCCATTTGCTCACAGAGAAAGTGGTAAGAATTTTTTAGTTTACTGGGTGTTGCTAATGAAAATACATGTTTTACAATGGATTAGTATACTAATAGGAAAACAAATATTGGAAACCGTATAGTACATCACCATAACCGTATAGTACATCACCATAAGATGTGGGGAAGGTATCTTTTATTCAATCACTATCAAACTTATACCTTCTCTACTCGCTTATAAGTTGACTTCCAACTGCAAACTGTATAGACCCAGATCTGCCATCACATAATGTGCTGGCAGATCTGGGTCTATGCAGTTTGTAAGGACTAGTCAGTAGAACAAACAAAATAGACCCTGATCTGCCAGCACATTTTATGCGATGGCAGATTGGGGTCCGTGTTGTTTGCAGTAAGACTCGACTTATAAGCGAGTATAAATGGTATATATTTTATGTATCTTGAATTGAAATAAAAAATAAACATTTATAGCAGTGAATACAAAATGTAAAAGTCAGTCTAGAAATGCATTGAAATAAAAAATAAACATTTATAGAGTAGTGAATACAAAATGTAAAAGTCAGTCTAGAAATGCATTGAAATAAAAAATAAACATTTATAGAGTAGTGAATACAAAATGTAAAAGTCAGTTTAGAAATGCATTGAAATAAAAAATAAACATTTATAGAGTAGTGAATACAAAATGTAAAAGTCAGTCTAGAAATGCATTGAAATAAAAAATAAACATTTATAGAGTAGTGAATACAAAATGTAAAAGTCAGTCTAGAAATGCATTGAAATAAAAAATAAACATTTATAGAGTAGTGAATACAAAATGTAAAAGTCAGTCTAGAAATGCATTGAAATAAAAAATAAACATTTATAGCAGTAAATACAAAATGTAAAAGTCAGTCTAGAAATGCATTGAAATAAAAAATAAACATTTATAGAGTAGTGAATACAAAATGTAAAAGTCAGTCTAGAAATGCATTGAAATAAAAAATAAACATTTATAGAGTAGTGAATACAAAATGTAAAAGTCAGTTTAGAAATGCATTGAAATAAAAAATAAGCATTTATAGAGTAGTGAATACAAAATGTAAAAGTCAGTCTAGAAATGCATTGAAATAAAAAATAAACATTTATAGAGTAGTGAATACAAAATGTAAAAGTCAGTCTAGAAATGCATTGAAATAAAAAATAAACATTTATAGAGTAGTGAATACAAAATGTTAAAGTCAGTCTAGAAATGCATTGAAATAAAAAATAAACATTTATAGCAGTGAATACAAAATGTAAAAGTCAGTCTAGAAATGCATTGAAATAAAAAATAAACATTTATAGCAGTGAATACAAAATGTAAAAGTCAGTCTAGAAATGCATTGAAATAAAAAATAAACATTTATAGAGTAGTGAATACAAAATGTAAAAGTCAGTCTAGAAATGCATTGAAATAAAAAATAAGCATTTATAGAGTAGTGAATACAAAATGTAAAAGTCAGTCTAGAAATGCATTGAAATAAAAAATAAACATTTATAGAGTAGTGAATACAAAATGTAAAAGTCAGTCTAGAAATGCATTGAAATAAAAAATAAACATTTATAGCAGTGAATACAAAATGTAAGAGTCAGTCTTGATATGAAGACATTAATGTTGATGGAAAGATGTGTGTATCTGATCTTGACATTTATTACAAATGGAGAGATCCAAGTCGTATTTCGTCAGTGCATTAGTTTCATCTCATCTGTTAATAAATTAAAGACATATAGTATTCTAGAGTCAAAGGGAAATGCCATCCACAGCCAGGTGTAGTATCCAAGAATCAAAAGGAAATGCTGACCATAGCTAGGTATAGTATTCCAGAGTCAAGGGGAAACGTGTACTGTTCTAAAATAAATCCTTGTAGTTAGCCAATAGGGACATGAGAATTTATCATGTGGTGTACTAAAATCAATAAGAACCATAAATATATCAATGTAGATTTTCTGTGAAATAAGAAATGTCTATACATGTCCTTAAACATGAATGGCAGACAGTGAATAACACTCTATCTGCAAAAGGGATTTTGGTTTATGTTGGTTTTAACAGCACTTTTAACACATTATTGGCTATATCATGCAGAGGAAATGGGAGCTAAGTGCCTTTCCCAACAAGACACTGAGGCAGTCAACCCTGACTGGCCTCGACAGATATTGAACCTGTGACCATTGGATTACAAGCCCAACGCTCTAACAACTGAGCTACTGTGGTTTCCCAGTATAATATGGCAGACAGTGAATAACACTTTCTCTGCAAAATGGGGCACACACACATATATATATATATAAAAATACATCAGATTATAATATGACAGACAGTGAATAACACTTTCTGCAAAATGGGGCATATATATATATATATATATATATATATATACATCAGATTATAATATGACAGACAGTGAATAACACTTTCTCTGCAAAATGGGGTATATATATATATATATATATATATATATATATATATATATATATATATATATACATCAGATTATAATATGACAGACAGTGAATAACACTTTCTCTGCAAAATGGGGCATATATATATATATATATATATATATATATATATATATATATATATATATATATATACATCAGATTATAATATGACAGACAGTGAATAACACTTTCTCTGCAAAATGGGGCATATATATATATATATATACATCAGATTATAATTTGACAGACAGTGAATAACACTTTCTCTGCAAAATGAGGCATATATATATATATATATATATATATATATATATATATATATATATATACATCAGATTATACTATGACAGACAGTGAAAAACTCTCTCAACAGAAGGGGACATATACTTTGGCAGACAGTGAATAACATAATAACATTATCTCTACAAAGGGGACATATAACCAGAGTATAGGTTGTTACAAAAGGGGACATATACAGCAGATAATAGGTTGCTACAAAAGGGGACATATACACCATATCATAGGTTGTTACAAAAGGGGACATATACAGATTATAGGTTGTTACAAAAGGGGACATATACACCAGATTATAGGTTGTTGCAAAAGGGGACATATACACCAGATTATAGGTTGTTACAAAAGGGGACATATACACCAGATTATAGGTTGTTACAAAAGGGGACATATACACCAGATTATAGGTTGTTACAAAAGGGGACATGTACACCAGATTATAGGTTGTTACAAAGGGGACATATACACCAGATTATAGGTTGTTACAAAAGGGGACATATACACCAAATTATTGGATGTTACAAAAGGGGACATATACACCAGATTATAGGTTGTTACAAAAGGGGATATATACACCAGATTATAGGTTGTTACAAAAGGGGACATATACACCAGATTATAGGTTGTTACAAAAGGGGACATATACACCAGATTATAGGTTGTTACAAATTTGAGTAGATAACTCTACTTAATATATATGGGGAGCCTTGGCAGCTTACTTGGTAGAGCATCAGACTTGTAATCCAAGGGTCACAGATTCAGTACCTGACCAGGCCAGCCTTTTTCAGTGTCTTGATATGTCCTTGGGAAAGGCAGTTAGCTCCCATTTGCTGGGCATGATTTAATCAGTAATGTATTAAAATTGCCACTAAAACCAACCAACCATTTAATTAATCAGAACAGTTGAGAAGTGAAAAAAGGCCTCATGCGGGTCCAGGGATGCAGAATAGACCTTATGTATCCTCCTTCATGTTGTAAGAGGAAAGTAATTGAGGTAGTACTCAACTGGTTAGCATGCCACGCTCACAACCAAAAGGGTGCAGGTTTAAATCCTACTGTTGGATTAGCCTTGGTCAGCTACCATAGTGTGTCCTTGGGCAAGGTAGTTTGCTCCAAATTACCTCCGCACTAAATAACCTACTTGTGTACATGTGTTGCTTTGCCATAAGACACCAAACCAAATCATTTAGGTTGATAAACTTGATTAAGTAGCTTAATGGCATACAGCATGGAGCCCCTGTTTAAAATGTCAAATATGGAATCCATGTCAGAATGGAGTCCCTAATGAAAATGTCATTATGGAATCGATGTCGGAATGGAGCCCCTGATGAAAATGTCAAATATGGAATCCATGTCAGAATGGAGCCCCTGATGAAAATGTCATTATGGAATCGATGTCAGAATGGAGCCCCTGTTGAAAATGTAAAATGTGGAATCCATGTCAGAATGGAGCCCCTGATGACAATGTCAAATGTGGAATCCATCTCAGAATGCAGCCCCTGATGACAATGTCAAATGTGGGATCCATGTCAGAATGGAGCCCCTGATGACAATGTCAAATGTGGAATCCATGTCAGAATGGAGCCCCTGATGACAATGTCAAATGTGGAATCCATGTCAGAATGGAGCCACTGATGAAAATGTCAAATATGGAATCCATGTCAGAATGGAGCCCCTATTGAAAATGTCAAATATGGAATCCGTGTCAGAATGGATCCCATGTTGAAAATGTTATTATGGAATCAATGTCAGAAGCATTTTTGGAAGACAAATGATCATCTAATACAGACAGCTGAACTTACCACAATGAATAGTAAATTGCTCCATTGAATGGATTGTGAAATTTTAATTAACAATTGGTAGTGTATTTTTTTTATATAGAAATATGGGAGAAACATGGCCAGATTTTACTCTTAACTAATCGGTAATTATCTCCAAATTGATTCCTTTGAGTTCCAATTTAAGGGCTTGAAATTACTGGTAATCCACTACCCCAAGGCTAGTAAATTTTCTATTGGAGTAGTAGTTTTCATAATTTTCAATAGTTCAATGGCCAGTACATTTTCTGTTGGAGAAATAGTTTTCATAATTTTCAATAGTTCAATGGCTAGTAAATTTTCTGTTGGAGAAATAGTTTTCATAATTTTCAACAGTTCAATGGCTAGTAAATTTTCTGTTAGAGAAATAGTTTTCATAATTTTAAATAGTTCAATAGCTAGTACATTTTCTGTTGGAGAAATAGTTTTCATAATTTTCAATAGTTCAATGGCTAGTACATTTTCTGTTGGAGAAATAGTTTCCATAATTTTCAATAGTTCAATGGCTTGTACATTTTCTGTTGGAGAAATAGTTTTCATAATTTTCAATAGTTCAATAGCTAGTACATTTTCTGTTGGAGAAATAGTTTTCATTATTTTCAATAGTTCAATGGCCAGTACATTTTCTGTTGGAGAAGTAGTTTTCATATTTTTCAATAGTTCAATGGCTAGTAAAGTTTCAGTTGTCAGTCGTTCTCAAAATTTGATGAAGAAGATTTTCAGACTCCAAAAAAGGCCTACATAAGTATATCAGATTAACCAGTAAAACATATTACATAGACAATGTTAAAGAAAGAATATTTATTTAAAAAAAGGCATAGACAATGTTTAAAGTTTAAAATAACACTGCTCCAAATTATATATAAAAAAGGATATTTTTCATTAAAGAGAATGTGTGAATACACCAACTGTATGCTCAGTTACTGCCATAAATTTCAAAATTTCCAACTGAACAAAGAATTATACAAGAACAGTTTTCCGTACTCTGGCTCACTACTGCATTCCAAAGGAAATTGAACAAGCCAGCTCCACTTCTGTATTTCAAAGGAAATTGAACAAGCCAGCACCACTTCTGCATTTCAAAACAGAATTATCAAATGGATGAAATAATAATTTATATATGTAGTTAAATTGTCTGGCTTCTCTAATGTAATGTAGTAATGTACATGCAGGTGTTTTTACTTGTAAATACTTATTTTGCCAGAGAGAGAGAGAGAACATGCGAATACTTGGTCTTTATATGCATGACAACACCAGAGATCTAGATAAGCATTGTGTTTGCATATTTTACTCGGAACAAATTGACTACGAATGTATACATGACGATTTAAATGCGTTCAAATTATACACAAAATTTAATTTTACTGTCATTGACCAAAATATCTGCACCTTAAAAAATAATTACATTTCTCTCTGTCTAGATAATTGGAGTAGTAATGAAAATTATAAATTTTCCAGAATATTTTGTCTGGAAAATTAATATATTGATTGTTGGTGTATCGATTTCCCCGGCAAATTTACGCTGGTTGGAAGTGATTTTTTGGTATGTAAACTAGGTTGCATTATATCCATGCTTACCAATAAAGAACACTTTCATGGTAACATTTCAGTGTTTTCTTTTACAAATAAAGAATTCTGGTTGCATTTCTGGTGTTTGTTTTTTGTTTGTGTACTTTTATCAAGTTTTCTTTAGGGTACAACGTCATGTAAAATATGAAAATGTGACTTATATAAACACAAGGCAAACCCCACTTATTCGGTACTGCTTTAATAATCAACTCGTTGTGACCTTGCCAAATTGTATATCTACTTGTTAAAATGTTACTTGGAGGAGAATATTGTGGAATGTTAGGACTTTTGCTTATATCTCTCTATCTCTCTCTCTCTCTCTGCATATTATTTAAAATTTTGATCAATTGTACTTTTATCTTTAAATTTTTCGTATTAAATTAAGTACCAGCATTACCTTTACACTTTTACACAGGAGCTGAATTTTCCGATACAGTGCCCTCATTGTTGATATAAATAAACATTCGCTTGCAATGTATTTACCCATGATTCTCAGCAAATGGTCCATAAAGTAGTACATGTACCTGTGGGTGGGGCCAATGAAATATAAAAAAAGCTTGGGTTTATACAGGTGTGAACCAAATAAATTCAAATTAGATTGCTGGAAATTATAAGGAAGAAAAAAACAAAACTTATGAAATTCTTATCTTGTTCTCTGCAATACTTTGTACATTTCATATGAAGTTGAAGGCCTCAGAGGAGATTAGTTGCACCCAACTAATTGAGTTACCCCTCTATAAATACAGACATTATTACTATTATTATTATTATTATTATTATTTGTTATGGCCTACTTTTTTAGGAAGCCCCTAAACCTTCTGCACTAGCATTTTCATTTAAGATTTGTATGCTAACAGACCATACTTTGATAAATCTCCATTGATTGCTAAAGAATCAAGTTTCTAAAGGGTCCTGCATGTAATGTACTCACATCCTGGTCAATTGGGGTCAAAGAAGGCAGATTATTAACAAATGACACAGATCTGATGGAGTGGACATACCAATTATCCCTTGCTTTTGGGCATTGATCTGTGAAAACTGCCCATTGTAGGCCAAGTACTCTTCACTCTGAAAACTATGTCCAGTACAAAGAGGACCAAATCTTATTTTCTTGATCAGAGAGAGAGAGAGAATTTAGAGGGGCTTTTCTTCTTTGCAGTTTGGCACTTTTCTTAAATGTACCAGTGAACTTTTCTCTCCTTAGGACATTGCACATTTTATTGTTCTACTTACCTGTTGAGAACATAAATGTATGTAACTATATATTCATCAACCGAATGAGATTTTATCAATGGTCAAAGTTATGCTTAAAGGTGTTGTAGAATTTCTAACTTCTTATGAGGTTTTTACCGAACACAGACTTGCTGTTAAATTATATTCACAATGCAGTCAGAATGTGTTTTTGAAGTCTAGATTGAAATGTTGCATCTGCATTAATAAATGTTAAAACTCTGCGAAAAATACCACTTTGCCTCCACATAATCAAGTTAATGAATGACAACATACATGCAGCTTGCTATAGGTACATTATTTTCTTCTAGTCAGATTGTTTCTTCAGTCTGTTGGCATAGTGGCAACACTTTCCCATTGTAACCATACAATTTTGAACTTCAATTTTTTTTAAAATTTCAGATACTGTATAGTCTGTGTATTTTCCAGAAGAATTTTATATCTATTTAAAAAGGACTCAATTTTCATCTGGACCATCCAAGAGTTTAGACATTGATAAAAAGGATAATCATAAAAACAGGTCTTACCCCAGAGCTATGAAACAATTTCAGGTATGCCACTTTCTGTTACAAGTTGGCAGTTGAGACATAATACAGATGTGTATTATAAAACACTTCAGTCTGTAGGTGGACCAATTTCAGTCATTAAGAATTTTGTTATGAAATCCTTAATAAGGTTGTTCATGGTTGATTCCCTTTGACAAAATTTTCCTTGACTTAGTCAGAAGTGTTGGAGTAATGATTTAATTGGGGCAGCTCCTTTTGGGACATAGAAAATATTAACAAGTTTTGGGAGGATATCAGTACAGTTTTTGTCCTTTTTTTAATGGTTTTAATAAACCATTCAACATATAAAGTAGATTAAATGAAACCAGTGCAGTTTCACCCATAACTATTACAGATTCCTGTAGAGGTTTCCAGACACTGTAATTTTGTTCTTAATTGTGGCCGGATTACACAGGTTCACACTTTTCACAATCAGAGCCTGACTACACAGGTTCACACCTTTCAGTCATGGCCAGATTACACAGGTTCACACTTTTCACAATAATGGCCTTACTACACAGGTTCACTTTTTCCACAGTCATAGCCTGATTACACAGGTTCACACAGTCATGGCCAGATTACAAAGGTTCACACTTTTCACAATCATAGCCTGGTTGCACAGGTTCACACAGTCATGGCCAGATTACATAGGTTCACACCTATCACAGTCAAAGCCTGATTACACAGGTTCACATCATTCAGTCATGGCCAGATTACACAGGTTCTCATTTTTTAGTCATGGCCAGATTACACAAGTTCTCATTTTTGAGTCATGGCCAGATTACACGGGTTCTCATTTTTGAGTCATTGCCAGATTACACAAGTTTTCATTTTTGAGTCATGGCCAGATTACACAGGTTCTCATTTTTGAGTCATGGCCAGATTATACAGGTTTTCATTTTTGAGTCATGGCCAGATTACACAGGTTCACATCTTTCACAGAATTTGGTATACCAATCCAATCAAACTTTTTACAGTTCTTCAAATTGTCTGAATCATGTGCTTATGGAATTATTTTTAAAAAGTTTAAAAAGAATGACCAGTTTATGATTATAAGATAAGAGTCAAATACTAAATTTTGTCTTACACGAATGTTTATAGATTTCAGACAAATTCAGAGAAAGTTCACAATTGTAAGACAAAATTCAGAAAATGGTAATGGTGTATGTATGTATAGTGTTTAACAGTACATCAGCACAATCCTGGCTATACAGTGCTGAGTAAGTTTAGGTATTGCCAGAATTGCACACAAAAGAAAGATAAAACCAAAATGGTAAAATTCTAAATAATTCAAAAGTCCAATTTTTGATATAAACTGCACTCTTTTAAGAAGTTCTCGCCCACTGCTGGAGTATCATCATGGGACATATCCCAAGGCAATATCGCAATGAAGGGATAAAACAAAATGTATGTATGTATGTATGTATGTATGTTGAATGAATGAATAGTACTTCATTTAACCTAATTTACCTACTGTCCTCATGTAATGTTTGAGGATACATGTATATCATCAATCAGAAGTTATCTACTGCATACAGTATTGTATTTATTCACAATCCCTATGTAGCTAAGCATTTATCAAGCATAACTGCGTGACTTATTTATCAATATAGATACCTTTCTACTGTATGTACTCCTTGCTCAAACATTCCATCAGAACCCAGGCCATATAAATCGTTGACCTGCCCATTCGTACAATTATCATATCCTCTGTAATTTTGGGGTTTTGAAATAAGTGATTGTTTTGGTGCAAAAGAATGCCCAATATCAAAGAATTTATAAAATTAGTGAAGGAATGCAGTCTGATTTCCCTGTTCCATTTCACAAATAGAGGTTTACATTATTGTATTACCATATTTGACTATCAAGAATTTAAGTTAAAAGACACCCAAGTGATTATTGAATTCTTGTTACACTGAGAATGTAATTAAAAATTTTAAATGTTAAAGCTTTTCTCATTTTGTCCAAAAGTTTTAATTTTTCATTTTGTATAAAACATTAGAAGTTGTGTGTGACAAATAATTCAAACAATCTTATTTCCTTGTAATATGGGAAGGGGGGCATTTATGTCCAGTACAAAGCTTGGTAAAGGTATAGTTACAAGTCCTATTATGTGGACTGGAGAATGTGATAAAGGTATGGTTACAAGTCCTATTATGTGGACTGGAGAATGTCATAAAGGTATAGTTACAGGTCCTATTATGTGGACTGGGGAATGTGATAAAGATATAGTTACAAGTCCTAGTATGTGGACTGGAGAATGTGATAAAGGTATAGTTACAAGTCCTATTATGTGGACTGGGGAATGTGATAAAGGTATAGTTACAAGTCCTATTATGTGGACTGGGAAATGTGATAAAGGTATAGTTACAAGTCCTATTATGTGGACTGGGGAATGTGGTAAAGGTATAGTTACAAGTCCTATTATGTGGACTGGGGAATGTGATAAAGGTATAGTTACAAGCCCTATTATGTGGACTGGGGAATGTGATCAAGGTATAGTTAAAAGTCCTATTATGTGGACTGGAGAATGTGATAAAGGTATAGTTACAAGTCCTATTATGTGGACTGGGGAATGTGGTAAAGGTATAGTTACAAGTCCTATTATGTGGACTGGGGAATGTGATAAAGGTATAGTTACAAGTCCTATTATGTGGACTGGGGAATGTGATAAAGGTATAGTTACAAGTCCTATTATGTGGACTGGGGAATGTGGTAAAGGTGTAGTTACAAGTCCTATTATGTGGACTGGGGAATGTGATAAAGGTATAGTTACAAGTCCTATTATGTGGACTGGGGAATGTGATAAAGGTATAGTTACAAGTCCTATTATGTGGACTGGGGAATGTGATAAAGGTATAGTTACAAGTCCTAGTATGTGGACTGGGGAATGTGGTAAAGGTATAGTTACAAGTCCTAGTATGTGGGCTGGGGAATGTGGTAAAGGTATAGTTACAAGTCCTAGTATGTGGACTGGGGAATGTGATAAAGGTATAGTTACAAGTCCTAGTATGTGGACTGGGGAATGTGGTAAAGGTATAGTTACAAGTCCTATTATGTGGACTGGGGAATGTGGTAAAGGTATAGTTACAAGTCTTAGTATGTGGACTGGGGAATGTGGTAAAGGTATAGTTACAAGTCCTATTATGTGGACTGGAGAAAATGTGATAAAGATATAGTTACAGGTCCTATTATGTGGACTGGAGAATGTGGTAAAGGTATAGTTACAAATCCTATTATGTGGACTGGGGATGTGGTAAAGGTATAGTTACAAGTCCTAGTTTGTGGACTGGAGAATGTGATAAAGGTATAGTTACAAGTCTTATTATGTGGACTGGGGAATGTGGTAAAGGTATAGTTACAAGTCCTAGTATGTGGACTGGAGAATGTGATAAAAGTATAGTTACAAGTCCTATTATGTGGACTGGGGAATGTGGTAAAGGTATAGTTACAAGTCCTATTATGGGGAATGTGGTAAAGGTGTAGTTACAAGTCTTATGTGGACTGGGGAATGTGGGCAATGATACAAATATTTCTAATATAGTGGAAGTTTGTATATTAACACTATATCAAATTAGGATTACGCTGTTCAAGCATATATATTTTTTAAAAAAAAACAATACGATGCATATAAGATATGAACATCAGGCATACCTTTTACATTTTGTCTTTTTAATTTGAATTTCCTTATTTGCAACAAATATGTTTTGGAAATTTGTAAAAAAAATTTAACTCGAGGAGTACATAAACACATCTGTGGTGTTTTTGTTCTTTACACCCCCACCCCTCTTATTCTATATGGTATGGTTACACCGTGTTTAATACATGTGTGGAACTTTTAGCAGCTTTTTTTCATTATTTATTACTTCATATTATCTAGAAATGACTAGTTTCCATATATATATTTTTTCCAAGGCTCGATAACCAGTTCATCCAATTAGAGTGTATTTTTCTAGTTCTCAATAGTTCATTCCTATTAATCCTTCTGGGTAATAAAAAAGAAAATAATTTGAACTGTCTTATTTCATTATAATAGAACGCTTTTAATACTCCAGGGAGAGGGCCCTTTGTTTATGACCAGTACTAAGCTTGCAGTAGGTATAGTACTAAGTCCTATTATGTGGGCCAATATTACAATTCATTAAAAGAGAAGAAGAAAGTAGACTGGCTAGCACTAATGGATGAATAGACTGGACTTTTCACTTGACTGCTCCTATTCTTCTCTCTCCCCTTGGGCAATCTTTATAACATCCTACCTGACTGGTTACAGTTGGGATATTGACAACTACTGTTAGTCCAGAATAACCATACAGTGATTTTGTCATTTGTGAAAATTTGGGTCAGATAGTTTCTATTTTACTCCAGAGCATTTTAAATCTCAACTTACAGCTGCAGTTCTTTTGATAGATGAATTTTATCCACCTTTACTTAAAGGGGCGTATGTAGTGATATATGAACTGACTGTATTGCTTGACTTTTAGTGTATTGTATGAACCAAATCAGTGTTGTGTGGTAGCTATTGTGCTAACATTCACAGGAGCGTTAAGGCATCTATCTCATCAGTGGGAACTCAGCGTAACAGGTTCACACTTTCATTATAGAATTTATTTAGCGTGGAAGAGCACAATATTTCTTCTGAAAATATCCACCTCTATAGATGTCGATCGCATACAGTGATATAGCTGACTACATCAAACACAGGACCATTCTACTGTCCAACATTGGTGTACCTTCTGTACAGGTAAGATTCATATAAAAATGGATAAAGTCGTAAATTCATACATGTATACATATTTATGTTACCTCTGATAGACCCCGAGGGACTCCTTTTTCACAATTATAGGAAGTTAGATTGTAACAGGCAAAGTTTGCTAGCACTGCCATTTGAAATATTAATGAAATAACATTATCATGGGATTAATTGTATTGCTGTGAAATTAGGGATTATCTTTTTAATAGATAGTGTACCAAGTTTGCAATGCATTAGTACACAGGAGGGCATTAACTGGCATTTATACCTGTTGGTGTTACCTAAGTAAACAGTGGGATAAATTAGTGTTTTTTTCACCTGTGCCAAAAATATCCTGTTATCTTTATCACTACCTCTTTTCGCATGATGAACAATTATTTTTCTTATCTTAAAGCTGATTACATTTTTAGAGGTGGACCAAAGTGGAGTTGTATTTTTTAAAAAAATGATTAAACTTAAATTGTTTAAACATATCACTCCAAAATGTTATTTTTTATCTAAAGGAAATAACCTTTTTGTTGACTAATTGAATTGTCAACATTTTTCTGAAAACAAAGTGTGATGTACTGATCAAAATTTGGGCTAGAAATCTGTAATATTCTGCCATCAGGTTTGAGAACCCACTACAGTGAGGGGATACCCCAATCTAAATAAATTGAATGGGATCAAATATCACTCCCACATTATAAGAGTGTCAGCAGTATACTAAGGATCTGTATAATGAGGGACCACTGTTGTCAAAACTTCTTGCTAATTGTTGTCACAACTACTTAAAGGTTTTAAATGTTGCTTGTTTTCATTTTCTACTCTCTGCACTACCTCTTATGTATATATATATGGATGAAAGCAGTATATATATTGCCAATAAAATCAATTAAAGCTAGAGATAATCTTTCTGAGCAAATTTTTTATATCTTTATTGAGTGACAGTAGTATAAGGGGTTCATTGTACAAAACTCACAATGACATGATCTGTTAATTGAATTTAACTCGTGAGGAAAGTTAAAATATAATTTGTGAAACAATTTGAACTTGGGATCCATAAATAACAACCATGTTATGTACCAAACCATGGTGTAGAAATAATGAGAAAATTGTTGAATGCATGCATGTAAGTCGGGGGGGGGGGTGGGGGTGGGGTGGTAAACAAAATGCCAGTCAAACATATAGTAATAATTTTTGTTTATGTAAATTAAATATTTTTTTAACGTCATGGTATTTTTTACGTTTAATTTTCTAAAATAATATTTTAAAAAGGAAATGTAGATACAGTACTAAGGTTCATATTGTTTTCTTTCAACACATCGTCAGACATTTTTTGAAAAGATAAAATGAGTAACATGAATGATGTAACAGCTTCTTTTAATACAAATACTTGGCCATCCTCATTTCTAATATACAGCTACATTGTCATCACGTTCAAAGTGATTTGAATTTATGAAAAATCTCGTTCACTTGGAGGAAGAAAAAAATGATTGTATAATTAAATTATAGTTGCAGTTGAGGCCAACATATCCTGACATTAAGAACATGGTTCTTTTTTTAATTTGCTCAAAATCACGTATTTACCACTTCTAAACACATTTTGCAATTATAGAAATGAACCTAAAATTATTTCTCCATAAAAATACACAAGGAGTAATGTCAGGTCATTTTTTATCAACTAAATATCTTTTAAATACAAAGCACCAGTTGCATATGCTGATTTGTGACAAAATGATGTCACACTACGTGCAGCACACTTCTTGCAGTTCTAAAGCACAAAGTAACAGAAACAACAAATTTACATACATACATGTAATCCGTTGGAAATACAGCGATGTCAGAAACAAGCACAGTTGTTTACAAAAAGTACTAATGCAAGTAGAATATGCACTGTTTTGTATGATTTGTATTCCTGGAGTCCATACTGGCAATATATGTATATCACACACAGAATAACATCGCATCATGCCTACTTGAAGTATTCCATAATTTTATCTTATTTTAGACCTGATTGTTCTTGTTTATTTGCAAAGTCGATGATGTTTCTCAGCTGCATCATCTTTCAAGGCTTAATGTCCTGGCTTTCTAGCCTCACCAATCAACAATAATGGACCTTATTAATTAGTAACTACATTAAATGCAAATGAGCATGACCGTCACTTTATCTCTTGTGATTGGATAATGCACTCTTAGCTACATTGGAACACTTCAGTTGCTAGTTTTGCATGGCAAAAACAAAAGATGAGTTTATTGTTAGCTATTTTTTACTGACACTTAGACGGCAATAGATCGTGGTGAGGATTAGCTGCTGCATGATTTGCATGTACCTGCATGATCGGCGAGGTGTGTTTATAGAGTTTACGTTGCTGATCTGTGTCCTGTTGCCAAATGTAATAGTTAACCAGGATCAATTACAATAGTGGCTAGTTAGAAACGTCAGTAATTTTGGGTGTGCTGTAACCTGTTCTGAATACAGTATATAAACATCGGTAATTTTGGGTGAGCAGTAAACTGTTCCGAATACAGTATCTGACACTGAACATAATCGTGGCCAATTAAAATCCAAGGCTGATAGTTCTGGCAATGTCCAAATCAACTACAATGGATTTGATAAAAAGTTTTCAGCTGATGTTCAAAATTTTTAAAAAAATTTAAAACAAACAACAAAAGCAAACTTTTTCAATAATTTCTTTTAAAAAAATTTCACAGAGTCAAAATAATTACCACATTATATCTGGAAATGCATTATAGCATAACATACTCTAATGGGGTGGGCTTTATGTATGTATGTATTTGTCATTGTTTTTTCATCAGCAAAGCATCCCTCCTGGTTGCGCAATTTTCAAATACAAGAGATATTTAGAGAAGAAGATTATGGAATAGATACAGGAACTACAAAAGAAATTATTAGTTGAACAAGGAATGTTATTTGATTGATTGTACAATGGTACACTATGCCATTTATCTATATGTATCGAGATACACAACACACCTTATGATACATATTGATACATGTAAAGAATAAAGACGCAAAAGACTAATAAATATTCATGACCATAGAAATTAAAAGTAATTTTTAGAAGGTAAATATAATTTTGTATTGATTCTCCACCTCTAATATAGACATGTGTATCAAAATGGCAAAATTATTGATGCGTTGTGAATTGTTTGACCTCTAATTTTGATCATGGGAATATCTGCACTTTGATATTATCCATTAGCATATCTAC
Source organism: Margaritifera margaritifera (assembly GCA_029931535.1). Classification (NCBI taxonomy): domain Eukaryota; kingdom Metazoa; phylum Mollusca; class Bivalvia; order Unionida; family Margaritiferidae; genus Margaritifera; species Margaritifera margaritifera. Next base: position 1,356,245 of record JAQPZY010001497.1, read on the forward strand.
AACTATGACATAAAACCCATATAAAGGGAAGAGTCTGTGCCATATGTACTTGCTTATAAGTCAGGTCTGACTACAAACCATATAAACACTGATATGCTGTCATAGAATGCATCGGCAGATCAGGGTCTGTGTTGTTTGTTCTACTGATTACTCCTAACAAACTGCATAGACCCAGATCTGCCAGTGCATTATGCGATGGCAGATTTGGGTTTATGCAGTTGAACCGAACAGATGAGCAAGTATATACGGTACTTATGGTCAGTTTGTTGTATATTAACTGGGCATGGAGGACCCACTATTCTCCGGGGTGCATGGAAAGCAGTGCCCTAATTACCCCAGGAAAAAATTGACAACAATACCTTTAATTTTAAATCCCAGAAAAGATTTGTACACAATTTTAGATGGAAGTACTTACGGAATAGTGATGATACAGTGTTTGTAAAACTTCATTATGAGGTCAGATATTAAGTGCAGAAGCAATTCACATGTCCATTTTATGTTAGGCAGAGTAGTGTCACCAGAAATGGACAGGAGATTTAATAGTATAGAAGTTATTGGAATTTGTGTGTTTTTGAAGATTTTGAGAGAACAGACTGCTAGACATTGAGACAACTGACTGCTAGACATTGAGAGAATGGACTGCTTGACATTAAGAGAATCGACTGCTTGACATTGAGAGAATGGACTGCTAGACATTGAGAGAATTGACTGCTAGACTTTGAGAGAATGGACTGCTAGACATTGAGAGAATGGACTGCTAGACATTGAGAGAATGTACTGCTAGACTTTGAGAGAATGGACTGCTAGACATTGAGAGAATGGACTGCTAGATATTGAGAGAGCGGACTGCTAGACTTTTGAGAGAATGGACTGCTAGACTTTGAGAGAATGGACTTCTAGGCATTGAGAGAATGGACTGCTAGACATTGAGAGAATGGACTTCTAGGCATTGAGAGAATGGACTGCTAGACTTTGAGAGAATGGACTTCTAGGCATTGAGAGAACGGACTGCTAGACTTTGAGAGAATGGACTGCTAGACTTTGAGAGAATGGACTGCTAGGCATTGAGAGAATGGACTTCTAGACATTGAGAGAATGGACTGCTAGACATTGAGAGAATGGACTGCTAGACATTGAGTGAATGGACTGCTAGATATTGAGAGAGCGGACTTTTAGACTTTTGAGAGAATGGACTGCTAGACTTTGAGAGAATGGACTTCAAGGCATTGAGAGAATGGACTGCTAGACATTGAGAGAATGGACTGCTAGATATTGAGAGAACGGACTGCTAGACTTTGAGAGAATGGACTGCTAGACTTTGAGAGAATGGACTTCTAGGCATTGAGAGAATGGACTTCTAGACATTGAGAGAATGGACTTCTAGGCATTGAGAGAACGGACTACTAGACATTGAGAGAATGGACTTCTAGGCATTGAGAGAATGGACTAGTAGGCATTGAGAGAATGGACTACTAGACATTGAGAGAATGGACTGCTAGACATTGAGAGAATGGACTACTAGACATTGAGAGAATGGACTTCTAGGCATTGAGAGAATGGACTACTAGGCATTAAGAGAATGGACTTCTAGACATTGAGAGAATGGACTACTAGACTTTGACTATTTCTAGAATTGACATAAATACAATGAATGCTAGTTAGGAATAGAATCATATACAGCAGATGTTAAACCTATTAAGTATTGATAAGCGATACTGGATTACCATTCATACTCGCATATAAGTCAAGTCCAACTGCAAACTGCATAGACCCAAATCTGCTATCACATAATGCTCTGGCAGATCTGGGTCCATGCAGTTTGCTAGGAGTAATCAGTAGAACAAACAACATAGACCCTGATCTGCTGGTGCATTATGCAGTGGCAGATCAGAGTGTATTGTTTGCAAGTGAGTAAATATGAAATTTGTACAGTACAAACTTTTGTTGCCTATCTAGATGTATCTTTGAATAAGACTAAATAGAAATCGTTTCAAGTACTAATTTTTCACGATGAAAAAACAATGCATATGTGCATTGTAAATGTCTTAGGGTGGATTTAATCCAATCTATTGTGTTGACAGTATCAAGTTATACAGGCTGTACTTGTATCAGCTGGAATGTCCTGGCTGGCATGATACCTACGCATACATTATGATCACTCAAGCATAATATAACTAATGAAGGACCAATCTAACTCTGGGAACACATGTTGACAAAATTTGTACATACATGCAAAACCATTAGCCAATGGTACATACATTTGACAGAAAATAGATTTTATGGAATAAAATACATGTTTATTGCAAAAAAAATTCCAGAAAGTGAGATAGTTTGAGAATAATTTTGATTGAAGTAGGCAGGGGGGTTAGTTTGGAGTTGTTGTAAGAGGCTCACCCAATAGGGGGTGTACCTTGTACATAAATCATTGAGACAGGTCTTTCATTTTGATGAAGTTCAAATTGAACATTTTTCACCTTAACAGAATATATAAATAGGAAGACGAGACATTTATTCAAACAGAAGAAAAATATGTCTGATCTAATAAAATCAGAAACGACCAGCTAGATGACAATATAGGCTGATAAGTTTTTTTTAGGAGGGGTGTAGGAAAATTTCATAAAGATTTGGCATGTATGGCCAAAAGGGGTTTGATACTCTCGGGTGTTGTTCCAAAAACATGTCTACATATAACCATGTAAGGCATTGTTCCAAAAATATGTCTACATATAACCATGTTAAGCATTGTTCCATATACATGTCTGCATTAATGATGTAAAGTGTTCCAAAAATATATCTACATATACGCATGTAAAGTGTTGTTCCAAAAACATGTCTACATATAACCATGTAAAGTGTTGTTCCAAAAACATGTCTGCATATAACCATGTAAAGTGTTGTTCCAAAAACATGTCTGCATGTAACCATGTAAATCATACTAATATTTCATGATTTAAAATTAAAGTGAAACTTGTTTTAATAACTGTAAACTTGGAGGTTAGAATTGGGAACATGATGCAAGATCTGAGAGAGGGAAAGAGAGAGAGGAATTTTGGCCTTCAAAACATTTTTATGTCTTTTCCAATGGGGTACAACTAAACTAAAATAGTTTATTCCATTTTAAGTATACATTGGGTTATAGAGAGACCACATGTGTGTTTTTGTCTTCATTATAATTACAGACACAGATAATATAATAGTGCAGATTTTTCATGATCAAAATTGTTTAACTAATGATTTCTCATGAATTCCTGCTTCTTTTAATGTTTAAATTGTTGGTTGTTAATGGTACTTTCAACACATTATTGGTTTATGATGCTGAATGCTGAAGAATGGGAGCTAAGATTCTTCCCCCCGCCCCCCATAAAAAAAAAACAAGCAAAAAACCCACACAAAAAACAGGCAGCTGACCTGGGCAGGTATCAAATCCACAACCTTTGGATTACAAGTTTGATGCTCAACCAACTGAGCTATTGTGTTTAACTGTTTTTATGTTTAAAATGTCTCTGCTATACTGTTATAAACAAGTTAAGACCTTGAGAGATGGTCTCTGATATATAACATATTATGACATTTGGATAAATACATGTTCCACGAAAATTATAGAAAATGTTAGTTTGAGTGCTATTTCCTTTAACTGTAGATTTTTATTCCATAATTGCAGATAAAAGTGATAATTTTGTGCACAAATGTGTGTGGTCATCCTGGGCTCACATTAAGGGAATAGAAGTCACCTTCTTGACAAGTCAGTTTGATCCTGGATCACATTAAAGCAATAAATGTAACCTTGATAAGTCAGTTCGGTCCTGGACTCACATGAAGGCAATCAATGTAACCTTCTTGATAAGTCAGTTTGATCCTGGACTCACATGAAGGCAGTAGATCTCGCCTTGATAAGTCAGTTCGGTCCTGGACTCACATGAAGGCAATCAATGTAACCTTCTTGATAAGTCAGTTTGATCCTGGACTCACATGAAGGCAGTAGATCTCGCCTTGATAAGTCAGTTTGATCTTGGAGTCACATAAAGGCAATCAATGTAACCTTCTTGATAAGTCAGTTTGATCCTGGACTCACATGAAGGCAGTAGATCTCGCCTTGATAAGTCAGTTTGATCTTGGAGTCACATAAAGGCAATCAATGTAACCTTCTTGATAAGTCAGTTTGATCCTGGACTCACATGAAGGCAGTAGATCTCGCCTTGATAAGTCAGTTTGATCTTGGAGTCACATAAAGGCAATCAATGTAACCTTCTTGATAAGTCAGTTTGATCCTGGACTCACATGAAGGCAGTAGATCTCGCCTTGATAAGTCAGTTTGATCCTGGACTCACATGAAGGCAGTAGATCTCGCCTTGATAAGTCAGTTTGATCTTGGAGTCACATAAAGGCAATCAATGTAACCTTCTTGATAAGTCAGTTTGATCCTGGACTCACATGAAGGCAGTAGATCTCGCCTTGATAAGTCAGTTTGATCTTGGAGTCACATAAAGGCAATCAATGTAACCTTCTTGATAAGTCAGTTTGATCCTGGACTCACATGAAGGCAGTAGATCTCGCCTTGATAAGTCAGTTTGATCTTGGAGTCACATAAAGGCAATCAATGTAACCTTCTTGATAAGTCAGTTTGATCCTGGACTCACATGAAGGCAGTAGATCTCGCCTTGATAAGTCAGTTTGATCTTGGAGTCACATAAAGGCAATCAATGTAACCTTCTTGATAAGTCAGTTTGATCCTGGACTCACATGAAGGCAGTAGAAGTCACCTTGATAAGTCATTTTGATCCTGGAGTCACATAAAGGCAATCAATGTAACCTTCTTGATAAATCAGTTTGAGTCACATGTAGGCAATTGATGTAACCTTCTTGATAAGTCAGTTTGATCCTGGGGTCACATGAATGCAGTAGATATCACTTTCTTGATAAGTCAATTTGATCCTGTATTGCTATCTACATGTATAAATATTTTTAGACAGGAATGGGAAAAAAGAACAAATTATTTATTTAAGTAGAGTTGGTAATCAAGTATTGAAACTTTATTTCTATTTGCATAGGTTAGTAGCTGGTGTTATTGATAAACTCAAGCCTTGCACAATATCATAATAATGGTTATTTTATCTGTTATAACTTGAAACCACTCTTTAAGTTATATATGTATCTTGTGCATAAGTTGTACATTTGTTGTCATTGGAACAAGGAAATCACTGTATCAAAAGCCTGTTTATTATATTGGCAACCTTTATAATGTGAAAGATACATATACGTGTACATGCATGCACATATTTAAGACAGGAAAATTTAATGACATTATAATAACCATGGGCATACCTTGTATGACAAAGGTACTGCATTATTCAAGATATTATTTACAATTATGTTAAGGATTGAGTTTTAAAATGTCAGATAGCTTTATACTTTGTGAAGAAAGCTTAGATAAAGCAACCACTTCAACAGTATGCCAACTTATGGCCTCTGAAGAATGTCAGTGGCTGAGTGGGTTAGAGGGTTGTCCTAAAAGAATATATCTTGACTTGAAGATTGTGCTGTTTTGAAGCTACATGTTGGCACTGTGTTTTCCCCCCATGTTCCATGTCTTATTAAAATACTAGTTCCAAGATCTGCAACATCAACAACAACAACTGTCTGCAGTGACTTGGATGTCATAGATCTACTTGCATGTCTGCAGTGACTTGGATGTCATAGATCTACTTGCATGTCTGCAGTGACTTGGATGTCATAGATCTACTTGCATGTCTGCAGTGACTTGGATGCCATAGATCTACTTGCATGTCTGCAGTGACTTGGATGTCATAGATCTACTTGCATGTCTGCAGTGACTTGGATGTCATAGATCTATTTGCATGTCTGCAGTGACTTAGATGTCAGAGATCTACTTGCATGTCTGCAGTTACTTGGATGTCATAGATCTACTTGCATGTCTGCAGTTACTTGTATGTCTGCTGCTACTTGGATCTTGTAGACTTACTTGCATGTCACAGACCTACTTGCATGTCTGCACCTACTTGAATGTCATAGACCTAATTGTATGTCGGCATCTACTTGTGTGTCGTAAATTTACTTGCATGTCTGCACCTACTTGAATGTCATAGACCTACTTGCATGTTTGCATCTACTTGAATGTCATAGACCTAATTGCACGTCTGCATCTTCTTGTGTGTCATAGACCTATTTGCATGTCTGCACCTACTTGACTGTTTGCACCTACTTGTGTGTCATAAACCTACTTGCATGTCTGCACCTACTTGACTGTTTGCACCTACTTGTGTGAGATAAACCTACTTGTATGTCTGCACCTACTTGAATATCATACCTACATGTACTTGCATGTCTGCACCTACTTGAATATCATAGACCTACTTGCATGTCAGTGTCTACTTGAATATCATAGACCTACATGTACTTGCATGTCTGCACCTACTTAAATATCATAGACCTACTTGCATGTCTGCACCTACTTGAATATCATAGACTTACATGTACTTACATGTCTGCACCTACTTGAATATCATAGACCTACTTGCATGTCTGCACCTACTTGAATATCATAGACCTACTTGCATGTCAGTGTCTACTTGAATATCATAGACCTACATGTACTTGCATGTCTGCACCTACTTGAATATCATAGACCTACTTGCATGTCAGTGTCTACTTGAAAATCATAGACCTACTTGCATGTCAGTGTCTACTTGAATATCATAGACCTACTTGCATGTCAGTGTCTACTTGAATATCATAGACCTACTTGCATGTCAGTGCCTACTTGCGCGTCAGCACCTACTTGCATGTAATACTGAAACTCATTTGTCTGAGACCAATGGTCCAGCCCATATGCAATCTGTTATAACTACAGTTACTGTTAAAAATTAACCCTCCAAGTCTATACCTACTTATACTTCACTAGGTCTGGTCAAGAAAGGGCTTCACATGGCAAGTCTCAATATTAGACACATTTTGCCAAAACTTGATGAGGTAAAACTGATACTGAATCAAAACAGAAAAGTCCATGTGTTAGGCTTATGTGAAACGTTTCTTTGTATAGATGTACAAAATAATGAGCTTGGTATAGATGTACAAAATAATGAGCTTGGTATAGAGAGATATGAAATTGAAAGAAAAGACAGAATAGAAACTGTTGATAAAGAGGGAGGTGGGATTAGTGTATATAGAAACAGTCAGGTTTCCTACGAACGAAGAAAAGACCTTGAGATCAGTCAGCTTGAGACTATATGGATACAAATCAGTCTTGCCTCATCAAAGCCAATATTGGTATGTTATGTCTACAGGCCACCTGATGTACCAATATTGGTATGTTATGTCTACAGGCCACCTGATGTACCAATATTGGTATGTTATGTCTACAGGCCACCTGATGTACCAATATTGGTATGTTATGTCTACAGGCCACCTGATGTACCAATATTGGTATGTTATGTCTACAGGCCACCTGATGTACCAATATTGGTATGTTATGTCTACAGGCCACCTGATGTACCTATATTGGTATGTTATGTCTACAGGCCACCTGATGTACCTATATTGGTATGTTATGTCTACAGGCCACCTGATGTACCAATATTGGTATGTTATGTCTACAGGCCACCTGATGTACCAATATTGGTATGTTATGTCTACAGGCCACCTGATGTACCTATCTCTTGGATAGAAAAGTTTGAAACTGAACTTAAGAGGTAGCTCTAGATGATCTAGAGAATACTGTGATGGGGGATTTCAACATAGACTAATCAGGTTGTAAGAATGCAAGATGGCTAAGCATGATTGAATCAAATGGGTTATCTCAACTTGTTACCTCACCAGCAAGAGTCACTGAAGCATCAAGTACACTAATTGATCATGTTTATAGTAATAAATTGGAGAATATCATTGAAGTACAGGTCCCTTATAAGTGACCATTATCCAATTGGATTACACACAAAGTAAATAGTAAGGATGTATATGATTCTGTGCATAATGTTGTCTCCTACAGATACTTCAAAAAATTAAATGCTGTATATGATTCTATGCATAACGTTGTCTCCTACAGATTCTTCAAAAAATTAAATGTTGTATATGATTCTATGCATAACGTTGTCTCCTACAGATACTTCAAAAAATTAAATGTTGTATATGATTCTATGCATAACGTTGTCTCCTACAGATTCTTCCAAAAATTAAATGTTGTATATGATTATATGCATAACGTTGTCTCCTACAGATTCTTCCAAAAATTAAATGTTGAATATGATTCTATGCATAACGTTGTCTGCTACAGATTCTTCAAAAAATTAAATGTTGTATATGATTCTATGCATAACGTTGTCTCCTACAGATTCTTCAAAAAATTAAATGTTGAATATGATTCTATGCATAACGTTGTCTCCTACAGATTCTTCAAAAAATTAAATGTTGTATATGATTCTATGCATAACGTTGTCTCCTACAGATTCTTCAAAAAATTAAATGTTGAATATGATTCTATGCATAACGTTGTCTCCTACAGATTCTTCAAAAAATTAAATGTTGTATATGATTCTATGCATAACGTTGTCTCCTACAGATTCTTCAAAAAATTAAATGTTGAATATGATTCTATGCATAACGTTGTCTCCTACAGATTCTTCAAAAAATTAAATGTTGTATATGATTCTATGCATAACGTTGTCTCCTACAGATACTTCAAAAAATTAAATGTTGAATATGATTCTATGCACAACGTTGTCTCCTACAGATTCTTCAAAAAATTAAATGTTGAATATGATTCTATGCATAACGTTGTCTCCTACAGATTCTTCAAAAAATTAAATGTTGAATATGATTCTATGCATAACGTTGTCTCCTATAGATTCTTCAAAAAATTAAATGTTGAATATGATTCTATGCATAACGTTGTCTCCTACAGATTCTTCAAAAAATTAAATGTTGAATATGATTCTATGCATAACGTTGTCTCCTACAGATTCTTCAAAAAATTGAATATGATTCTATGCATAACGTTGTCTCCTACAGATACTTCAAAAAATTAAATGTTGAATATGATTCTATGCATAACGTTGTCTCCTACAGATTCTTCAAAAAATTAAATGTTGTATATGATTCTATGCATAACGTTGTCTCCTACAGATACTTCAAAAAATTAAATGTTGAATATGATTCTATGCATAACGTTGTCTCCTACAGATTCTTCAAAAAATTAAATGTTGAATATGATTCTATGCATAACGTTGTCTCCTACAGATTCTTCAAAAAATTAAATGTTGAATATGATTCTATGCATAACGTTGTCTCCTACAGATTCTTCAAAAAATTAAATGTTGAATATGATTCTATGCATAACGTTGTCTCCTACAGATACTTCAAAAAATTAAATGTTGAATATGATTCTATGCATAACGTTGTCTCCTACAGATTCTTCAAAAAATTAAATGTTGTATATGATTCTATGCATAACGTTGTCTCCTACAGATTCTTCAAAAAATTAAATGTTGAATATGATTCTATGCATAACGTTGTCTCCTACAGATTCTTCAAAAAATTAAATGTTGAATATGATTCTATGCATAACGTTGTCTCCTACAGATTCTTCAAAAAATTAAATGTTGAATATGATTCTATGCATAACGTTGTCTCCTACAGATTCTTCAAAAAATTAAATGTTGAAAACTTTTTATCTGATTTAGCAAACTACAGCCTCTTCTGTGTAGAAAATATAGAAAATCCCACTGAAGCACTTGAAACCTGGTATACTATTATGAACTCTGTTTTAGATCAACATGCTCCTATAAAAACAAAAAGAGTGAAACACCCTCAGAAACCTAAATGGCTCACGTCAGAAATCAATGAAGCAAGGCAGAATTGAGACTATTTTCAAAAAGTCAAGGATTGGTTATTGGTAACAATAAATTGGAGCTGATGTCCATCAACAAAGGAGTTCCACAGGGCTCTATATTAGGGCCTGTATTATTCATATTATTTATAAATGACTTGCCACTGTATGTATAACATTCAAAAACTGATCTATATGCTGATGATACTACTTTGCATAAGTCTGATTCTAATGTTAAAATGTTAAACAAACAATTGGGTGAAGATTGATATCAAGTTGAATATTGGTGCTCACTGAATAACATGTTTATCAATCCCCTAAAAAACAAGGCAATGTTGGATGGAACTAGACAAAGATTATCAGTGAACAGAAATCCAAATCTTGAGCTGACTATTGAAGATAATCAAATTGAAAATGTTGACACAGAAAAACTTTTGGGAGTTCGTGTTGATAAGAATCTAGACTGGTGTAAGCAAGCGAAACACATTTGCTCTGTAGTCAGCTCAAGAATTTATCTTTTACAGAGGATAAAAAGTTATCTAGCACTAAACTATTGGAAATTATTCTACAGTGCATTCATTCTTCCTCTTTTGGACTACTGTTGCACAATTTGGGGAAATACAACTGATAGCAATATTGAAACAATCCACAAACTTCAAAAAAGGGCAGCAAGAATTATCCTATATTTACCATTTGATACACCTTCCAAAATTCTATTCTCGGAATAATTGAAATCTGAAATTTAAATACAGATTAGCCTACCACAAGTCATTATTAATGTTCAAAGTTAAGAATGAATGTTGCTCTCAATATTTGCAAAGTATTTTTTATTTTAAGTCAGAAGAACAACACGAAGGACCTCAATTGAGATCAATTACAAATGATCAGTGCAGAATACCATTTCCAAAAACAAATACTTTAAAAAAATCATTTGCTTACTCAGGTGCTATTTCATGGAATGAACTCCCCATAACCATTAGATCAGAAACAAATCTAAATGTGTTCAAAACAAAACTGTATAACCATTATCTTGATGGGCAGTCGTCTTTTTAAATATTAAAATATTGAAATACAGGCTCTGCAGTTTGCTCTGTTAATGCATATCATATACACTTTGTGTTTTTATACTTAATGTATCCTGAGGGCCTCAGGAGAGAATAGTATATTATACTAACTGAGATACCCTCATAAAATAAAGTGTTTATTATTATTACTATTATTATTATTATTATTATTATTATTATTATTATTTTAGACCTACTTGTTTGTCTGCAGCTACTCGCATGTTAGTAATGGAAATAATGGATCAGTATAATTACTTGGATGTCTGCACCTACTTGCAGACATCTCCAGAATCAACGAAACAAAACTACCTGCATAACACTTTTTGCAGTAACTACATGAAACATGGTTTATGCTGTATGTCACAGCAAGTTACAATATTTGTATTGGTTGCATGCTCTCTTAAATCAAAAGGATCATTGGATTGACATTAAGAAAGTTTTCAGACAAAACTGAACAGCTACTGTATGAGTTAACCACTTAAAATGACATCCATTAGGCAGAGATATTTAACTTATTGTTGAAAATGGTACAGGAATGACTATTTTGGAAAATGTTCAGTCTTGCATCACATCGATCAGACATGCAAAGATCCAGTACATGCTGGACCAAATGTCCTGCAAGAGTAAAAAGTTAATTTCCAAGACTGAAAAGGTTTTATTTCCCCCCATATTTAGTATATATCTTGAAGATAGTATATTATACTGGATAATTTCAAATGGTAACCCCAGCCGTCAGCTCACATTATTGTAGGTTTCTGCCCCCCCCCCCCAAAAAAAAAAAAAAAAGAAAAAACTTGCATGTGGGTGCTGAGATATCCAATAGAATTCATTGTAGTGTAACCCAATAACAAACACCCCACAGGTCTGGAATTTTTACAACCACATAAATGTTCTTGTTTATATTTTCTGAATAATCTTTTTCTAACCCTGATTCAGTCAAAAATTATTTCTTTATACTTATCAGTTTAGTTTTCAATTATCTTTGCTATCTTGGGACCATATGATGACTGTAAGGCTGCAGAGATCTGTGTAAACTACATGTATCATAGAATGTGTCTAGATAATATATACGTTTTCAGTAAAGAAGATAGATCAAGCAGAAAAGAATAGCATCCAGTCTAACACTGGCACTTTTAATAGCCCTGTAAATCTTATCTCCAAAATAGGTTGGGTGTACAATGTCAAGCATGGATATAATATTACAGTACAGTTCTTTATCCTAAATTCAATTATTTCTCAGTACCTATTACTGTGCCATTTTCTATAAAGTGTTATATTCATCATGGCCATTTTGATAAAGTTTAAGATTCCATTTATGAAATCTCCCATTGACTTCAGAGGTTCAGAAATGGATGGATTAGCTAGAATCAGATTTTGTCCATGAAAAGAAGTGATTATTCTTCCTGAACAGATCTGTCAATATCGTTAAGATATTGTATGACAGACTGCCGCAGTAGTGTGCTAAATGCAGCTCATGACGGTGGGCAGGATGGCTTCATGATACATTGTGCTGCACTCATAAAGCTTTGAATAACTTATTGGAACTGGATTCCATGCAAAATCCAATAAAAAAAATTTTCAGAGATGTTTTTTTGCAAATTCATTACCATATAAACTTGCATGTAAGATAGATCTAAATGCAAACAGCATAGACCCTGATCTGCTAGTATATTATGCAATGGCAGCTCTGGGTCTATACAGTTTGTTAAGACTAATCAGTAGAACAAATAACGTTGACCCTGATCTGCTGGTACATATTGCAACAGCAGACCTGGGTCTACATTGTTTGCTGTCGACTCCAACTTTTATGTGAGTCTATACAGTACTTTTGTGTTTATTTGCTGCATGTTACATTCCATTTCATGAGATGCACTTTATGTAATCAATTTAGAAACTAAAATTTTATTAAAAGACTGGGCAAATTCTCTTGCTTTTGTTATACCTGCATTTGTCTTTTTCATTCTATTTGTCTGTCTTCATGTTCATCTCTTTTTCCATTTCATCCTGCTGAATCTACTAAATAAATACATAAATAAATAAATAAAAGAATAAATTAAACTGAGTTATACCATTGTACATATTGTAGCAGCCTGTGGAGTAAAAATTGAAGCAAATCAAGCAATTTAGTTAATTGATTGTATCTCTGTCAAGCACAGTATTAAATGGCATTACACATTTTGGGTTATTGCATTCACTAGGAACTTGCATTTGAAGAGTTATGGTATCTCTAAAGCAGTGTTTTAAATGCAGTAAACATTTGTATGTACTCCATCCAATAGGAGCTTGCATTTGGGGATTTATGGTATCTCTAAAGCAGAGTATTAAATAGCAGTACACATTTTTGGGTATTATATTTACTAGGAACTTTCATTTAGGGATTTATGGTATCACTATTAAGCAGGTTTTTAAATGGCATTACACACATTTGGTTATTGCATTCAGTAGGAACTTCCATTTAAATGGCATTACACACATTTGGTTATTGCATTCAATAGGAACTTCCATTTAAATGGCATTACACACATTTGGTTATTGCATTCAATAGGAACTTCCATTTGGGGATTTATGGTATCTCTAAAGCAGAGTATTAAATGGCAGTGCACATTTTTTGGTATTATAATCACTAGGAACTTCCATTTGGGGATTTATGGTATCTTTATAAAGGAGATTGTTAAATGGCATGGCATATTTTTGGTATTGCATTCACTAGAAACTACCATTTGGGGCTTTATGGTAAAGCCACTTGGTGGACAGAAGTTGGGATAAGCTGAATTGAGGTGGAAAATAATTGATACTGTTGCACAACAATGGTTTAATCTAAATTGTTTACCTGGGCTGAATGATTGTCTGCTCTAAATAATCTGTCTTTGGAGATTATCTCATCTCGTCTCATTTAATTTATTTTAATCATTGTTCATATCAGTAATGGTGTATAGTTCGTTAAAAACCACGTATGAAATATACATGCCATTTATTGTATTCAGAAGAAAATAAAAATTTCATCACAGCACATCAGATCTTGTAATTACGTACAGTAAACTTGTATCTAACAACAAGGGGTAAGTATTTCCAGCTGAAACAACAGGTGTTTGAATCGACTGAACGATGTGTGTTAAAGTGTTACATTTCATGCATTATTTTGTTCGTGTTCTTTTTTCATGTATATTGTGTTAACTGCAAAGGCAGCTTGTCACATTAAATAAGTTTGGTTTGGTGTTTTATGGCATAGTAACACTAATTATTTAGTGCTGAGGCATTGGTGTAAAATGCTTTGCCTACGGACACACCACAGTAGCCTATCCGGGCTGATCTGACGGTAGGATTCAAACCTGCGCTCGTTTGGGTTCAGTAAGTTAACCACTGGGCCACTGCTGCTTCAAATAATAATAATAATAATAATAATAATAATAATAATGGCTTTATTTAGAGAGGGTGACACAATTAATTTCGTGAAACTAATCTACCTTGTGTCCATCTATTATTAATATACTCACATGAATGCCCATAAACTAATCTACCTTGTGTCCATCTATTATTAATATACTCACATGAATGCCCATAAACTAATCTACCTTGTGTCCATCTATTATTAATATACTCACATGAATGCCCATAAACTAATCTACCTCGTGTCCATCTATTATTAATATACTCACATGAATGCCCATAAACTAATCTACCTTGTGTCCATCTATTATTAATATACTCACATGAATGCTGATAGACTCATTAAACACCTTTCTAATGCATTTTTTTGGGCTAAAGTGAAAGTATATTTCCTAGTAAGATACATGTAGGTTTTTTTACATGGTGATATGCAAAAAAAGCTCGTATTCATTATATTTGTATGTAGCCACAATATGGTGAGAAGTATGTAACCACAATATGGTAAGAAGTATGTAACCACAATATGGTAAGAAGAATACACAAGACTATACTAAAATTGTATTCATTATATTTGTATGTAGCCACAATATGGTAAGAAGAATACACAAGACTATACTAAATTTGGGTTATATACATCATTGTTTATATGATACAGTTAATCAAATTTGGTGTGTTGTCTTGCTTTTTTACGTGAAATAACTTCTGCAGATGCATTAGCGCCATGGTATTAGAAATATTTGTGCCTAAGTTTTGGCTTTTTTCACCTAGATTCTTTCAGATCTAGCTGTTAGAATTTTCATATCATACATCTAATACTCAATGTTATCAATGATAAGATCACATGTTCCTTTTTTATGGACTGGAGCAGTATTGTTGATAGGTTTTAAAGAGTTTATTAAACTGAGATCAATTGTAATTAATATTTTTCTTGTATTTATTATATACATCTAAAAACAACATAGATAAAAAGTGGGAACAAATTCCTGGCAATTTAATACTACTCCCCAGACAGACATTGTTAGTAAAATTCTCTTCACCAGCACTGAAATTTCAACATCTTTCTAATGTAGCTAAATAGTCTAGCTATTTTGGTACAAGAATTCTAGAGATTCCATTTTAACCACATACAGATTATATCTCATCGAGATGCCCATTATTATGCAGGCATTTAGAGATGTGAACATAGAGGGTTATCAAAATAGCTATATTAGTATTTCAATTCTAGACAGGAATGCACTTTGCCCAGAAAATACCATACACATACAGGAATAGTGGTCACTCTTTAGCCAGTATACTACTGACATTTTTTTTCTTTGAATCTGATACACCTTTTTTTGGGGGGGGGGGGGAGGAAGTATTTAAATCCTGACTGATTGTATCATGAGTCACTAAATTTTCCTGATTGTATCATGGGCGACTAAAATTTTTCCTGATTGTGTCATGGGCCACTAAAATTTTCCTGATTGCATCATGGGCCACTAAAATTTTCCTGATTGTATCATGGGCCACTAAAATGTTCCTGATTGCATCATGGGCCACTAAAATGTTCCTGATTGCATCATGGGCCACTAAAATGTTCCTGATTGCATCATGGGCCACTAAAATTTTCCTGATTGCATCATGGGCCACTAATATTTTCCTGATTGCATCATGGGCCACTAATATTTTCCTTGATGATGAGACCACTTTAAATGAATTAATTCAGAATAACTAAGGATGCAGAGCCTAAAAACCATACTCAAACTTCCAGGTGTTGGAGTTAGAGTACAGCTAAGCTCCACCCCCTTCTACAGTAATCCAATATCATGCAAATGTACTTTAAGCTTGGCAAGGTCAGCAACACTAAATACATAGAGGAGGGATGAAATTGATTACCACTAAAGGAGTCATTCATTCATAAGATATATCATAAACACATTTCATTGCTGAAAAGGAAATAACCCTAACCATAACATCAGCCTTGTAATAATTGATTAAAATGAATACATTTTCATATTGAGAGATAGAGGAAAGGGGAATGGAAAGATGCATTAAATAATATTAAGTAATGAAAAGTAAATAGTATGCTTTGGTATCTTTACATATCATTTTATTTTTGAAACTTTCAGCATCCATTTGAAAACAACTATCTGCAAATTAAAAAGGAGTGAAGAAAATGCATTGTAATATGCAGTCTAGTGATATATAAGGAATATACTGCATTTACATTGCATCATCCACTTTGAAAAAATTACCTTATATTCAGCAACAAATAGCTAAGTTAACACAAATACTTCTGTACTTGCATGCACCATGAAAATATGAATAAAAATCCATGCACAAGAAATATCCCACAAAATTAACTTTCATTTATCAACAACACAATTATTAAAACAAATACCATTACATTGAAAATGAAAAAAGTACATAGAACAACAGCAACCACTGCCTGTGTCTGTTGTGTCATTCTTTCCACTCCAGAATGTTAGCTGATCAATATAGTGACTTGTATTGTGACATGGGCTGATCAGTATAGTGACTTGTATTATGACATGGGCTGATTAGTATAGTGACTTGTATTACGACATGGACTGATCAGTATAGTGACTTGTATTATGACATGGGCTGATCAGTATATTGACTTGTATTATGACATGGGCTGATCAGTATAGTGACTTGTATTATGACATAGGCTGATTAGTATAGTGACTTGTATTATGACATGGGCTGATCAGTATAGTGACTTGTATTATGACATGGACTGATCAGTATAGTGACTTGTATTATGTCATGGGCAAGCTTGAAAATTTGAATGAGCCATATATAGAATGGAGCAAATGCATTATTCAATTTAACCTGGCTCATCCTGTATATGGAAAAATGAAGACCAAATTTTGAAAACTACAAGTCCAGGACCAAAAGCTTAAAGTCCTGGAAGTAGGGACTCTAGATACAGGGAACTCTGGATTTAGATACTAGTATAAGGCTTTAGTAAGTTTTGGGTGTCACAAGCAGTGTCAGGTGGGCAAACGAGTGTTAATCTTGCCCAAAGTAAAACAATACTGATATGTATTACTTTTGATGATCAGAGGAATGAATTTCAAAATGGTCTTGTGACTTTTGTAGATCTTTTGAATGCTGACAATATTTGTAGCACATGAAAATGAATGTAAAATCCTAAGTATAGCAAAAAAATAAATTGTTCAATTGGAACTCTTGTAAGACAAAAGTATATTGGAACCATGTTAAATTGGAACTCTTGTAAGACAAATGTATATCAGAACCATGTTAAATTGGAACTCTTGTAAGACAAATGTATATCAGAACCATGTTAAATTGAGCTCTAGTAAAACAACAGTATATTGGAACCATGTTAAATTGGAGATTTAGTAAAACAATAGTATATTGGAACCATGTTAAATTGAGCTCTAGTAAAACAATAGTATATTGGAACCATGTTAAATTGAGCTCTAGTAAAACAATAGTATATTGGAACCATGTTAAATTTGAGCTATTGCAAGACAACAGTATATTGGAACCATGTTAAATGGAACTTTTGCATGACAATGGTATATCAGAACAATGTTAAATTGGAATTCTTGCAAGGCAATGGTACATCAAAACCATGTTAAATTGGAACTCTTGCAAGACAATGGTACATCAAAACCATGTTAAATTGGAATTCTTGCAAGACAATGGTACATCAAAACCATGTTAAATTGGAACTCTTGCAAGACAACAGTATATTGGAACCATGTTAAATTGGAGCTCTTGCAAGACAATGGTACATCAAAACCATGTTAAATTGGAACTCTTTGCAAGACAACAGTATAACAGAACCATGTTAAATTGGAGCTCTTGCACGACAGTGGTTAATTGGAATTATGTTAAATTTGAGCTCTTGCAAGACAACAGTATATCTGAACCATTCTGTAAAGTAAATTCTTTCTTATTAAATAAAGGCTTTGCACTTACACAATGTGCCGAATAGCATCCAATATTTCGAGTCAGTAAATTGTGAAACAAACTTGATATAATTTCTGTTTACATATATTGTATACAACAAACTATTTGATTAACAACAAATATTACATTGTTTCATCTATTCATTGTTTGAAGATGCATCAGAATTATTGATGTATGTGCCAGATTTCACCTCCAGAAAAAAAGAAACTGAATTAAGAACTTTTAAACAACAGAAAGGAAAAATTTATATATATATATATATATATATATATATATATATATATATATATATATATATATATATATATATATATATATATATATATATATATAGAATAATAGTTGGAAAAACAGTAAAATTCTTCTGGTTTCTAACTTGTAGAAGAACATTTGTACAAAACTTAAATAGAAATTTATTCATTATAACAAAAATGTGAAGAACTGCATCCATGAACTCAAGAAATATGGGCTACTTTGCATGGTAATACATTTGAAATAAATATTCCATGGTAAAAGACGGTGACATAAGAAAACTGCCCCCATTTAGAATCATTGTGTGCAAATCATTTGACATAAGTTCAGGCCACTTTCTAATCCACAGTTTGTTTCAGAATGGAAAAAATTACTTACTAGTTGAGAGTTTCCTACTTTCTCCAGCTTGTATGGTCGAAAATGACATCTTTACTGAAGTGGACAGAGTGTTACAAGTGCTAATGTACATGTGGCAATGCTGATAGAGTTAAAGTTTTTCTTTCCATTCATGTTGGCTTTTTGTAGTTTATAATCAGGACTCCATTCATGTTGGCTTGTAGTTATGGGGACTCCATTCATGTTGGCTTGTAGTTATGTGGACTATGCATTGACTTGTCCTCGGTATTTAATGATTAAATACTCACTTTTGATTAGTACATTTTAATTTTAAAAAATAGATGAATTGAAATGAGGACTTATTTTTACTTCCTACATGTATTTTGTTACTCTTTAATTCAGGCCATCTCAAAATCGGTCATGGTAGCTCAGTTCCTAGAGGGTTGCATGGTACAATACCAGACATGCAGCCTGGGTTCGCTACTTAAGTGTGTCCTTTGGAAAGGCAGTGAGGTCCCATTTTCTCAGCATGATATAGCCAATAATGTGTTAAAAAGAGGTGTTCAGCTTGACTTAGGGATATGCACTAGTCCTAATGTGCCCTCATGCTTGTTGTAACAGGGATATGCACTAGTCCTAATGTGCCCTCCTGCTTGTTGTAACAGGGATATGCACTAGTCCTAATGTGCCCTCCTGCTTGTTGTAACAGGGATATGCATTAGTCCTATTGTGCCCTTCTGCTTGTTGTAACAGGGATATGCACTAGTCCTATTGTGCCCTTCTGCTTGTTGTAACAGGGATATGCACTAGTCCTATTGTGCCCTCCTGCTTGTTGTAACAGGGATATGCACTAGTCCTATTGTGCCCTTCTGCTTGTTGTAACAGGGATATGCACTAGTCCTATTGTGCCCTCCTGCTTGTTGTAATAGGGATATGCACTAGTCCTATTGTGCCCTCCTGCTTGTTGTAACAGGGATATGCACTAGTCCTATTGTGCCCTCCTGCTTGTTGTAACAGGGATATGCACTAGTCCTACTGTGCCCTCCTGCTTGTTGTAACAGGCTACTAATGGAGGAAACCTTTTTGACATCAGATGCATCTATGATAATGTTCCACCTGAGGTTTTGGACATTTTAAAAGAGTGCTGTTTATTTAGAATTTTTTTAAACTTGTATTGAAGATGTTACCCATTTTTTTTCTTCCCATTTTCTCTGTTTTGGATTTGAGTAATTTTTGTTATCTTTACCATTTTTAATGCATAACTGTCTTTACTCAGCACTATATAGCCAGGATTGTGCTGATGTGCAATCAAACCCCAATACAGGGGAATTCACTATAATTAGTTGGGGTCCATGACTGCTGACCACATTTTGCATCAGACTTGTATGGGGAGAATGATTGCATGCGAGTATGAATGTGTGGGGGGTGGGGATAAACAAAAGGTCATTAAAATAAATATGGTAATTGGGATGAAGATTGCTTCATGATTGATGAAGATTGCTTTGTGAGAACATTAATTATGATTTATAAGCTATATAGGTTTCTGAAACTTAACATAATTTCTTTTATTCTGATTGTCAGCTTGTATGTCTGTCTGTCTGCCTGTCAAGAACTTAGACTGAGGTCAATGTTAAAGTTGTTTAAATAATGTTGAAGCTTTTTACATTCTAGCTAAATAAAAGGCAGGTTTGACAGTCTTTATATTGCAAATGGCACACTGTATTTACAGTATCTGCAATATACACTCAATTCTGAACACGGGCAATACTAATCAGAAGACACTGTAGTAGACACTGATCAACTAGGTCTTCATCTTGAAAGAGGACCCTGATCAATGATCTGCTATCACATACAGCACTGACAGATTAGGTTGTATACTGTGTTTGTCAACATACTGACAGACCAATGTATATACTGCATTTGTCCATATACTCACATCAGGTGTATACCGTGTTTTGTCTATGTACTGACAGATCAGCATGTATAATGTGTCTATGTACTGACAGATCAAGGTGTATACTGTGTTTGTCTGTGGACTAACAGATCAGTGTGTATACTGTGTTAATGTACAGACATGAGGGTGTGTACTGTGTTTGTCTAGGTACCGACTAGTCAGGGTGTGTACTGTTTTTATGCACCGACATCAGGGTGTATACTAAGTTTGTCTATATACTAACAGATCAGGGTGTATGCTGTGTTTGTCTCTGTATGACAGATCAATGTGTATACTGTGTCAACATACCAACATATATTGGTCTTTACTGTATTTTTGTCTGTGTCCCAACAGATCAGGGTGTATACTGTATATGTGTCGCAACAGATCAGGGTGTATACTGTGTATGTATCCCAACAGATCAGGGTGAATACTGTGTATGTGTCCCAACAGATCAGGGTGTATACTGTGTATGTGTCCCAACAGATCAGGGTGTATACTGTGTATGTGTCCCAACAGATCAGGGTGTATATTGTACTTGTCTATTTAATGACAAATTAGGGTGTATATTGTACTTGTCTATTTAATGACAAATCAGGGTGTATATTGTAATTGTCTATTTAATGACAGATCAGAGTGTATATTGTACTTGTCTATTTAATGACAGGTCAGGGTGTATATTGTACTTGTCTATTTAATGACAGATCAGGGTGTATATTGTACTTGTCTATTTAATGACATATCAGGGTGTATATTGTACTTGTCTATTTAATGACAAATCAGGGTGTATATTGTACTTGTCTATTTAATGACAGATCAGGGTGTATATTGTACTTGTCTATTTAATGACAAATCAGGGTGTATATTGTACTTGTCTATTTATGGGTTTGTAAAGTCAATATAGACCATGGTGTTCAGAAAATGATAGTCTGGCAGATATGGGTACAGTGCTTACAATTACACGTATAGATACAGTAACAATCATACATGTATGTTGTATATGTACAGATAGTGTAACAATAAAATGATAATTTTTCATCTGGCTTCCATCGTACACACTGTTGGTTGGATGGAATCAGAGACAAGTGTGTAGAAGAACAGAACGTCCCAAATTTTTCTGGCCTGTATGTCAAGTTTTCTGTGAAATGACAAATTTTCACTCCATTTTCATATTTTTGTCTATGATCCTGTATGTAATTATACCACTTCTATTCCCCTCTATATCAACAATCTGCCTATCTTTGTTAAATCACCTTTTTGTTTCTGCACAACTTCTTACTTTTTTGTATGCCCTACCATGACATTGGTAGGAGCACATAGATGATATCTATGTTTTTTGAGTAGATATAAGGAAATATTTCATGAGTGAAGTGGGAAACATAGTATTGTTATGAAGCCATGAGTTACAATACAAAATATTTCCACTTCACTAGGGAAATATTTTTTTAATATATATTTTGTAATGCAAAAACCACCAATTTGCATGGATTTTTTTCTCCATTCTGTGCCAATGCGATTAATGGCTGCATTAGTTCATCAATAAAAAGAATTTCCGAAATTTACAATAATTTTTGGATAGCGACCTTTTTACAAAATTATCTTGTACAAATAATGCTTCATATTGTGTATTTTGTCAAAATAATGACCGTTTTCAAACACAAATGAAGTGATTTTTATTTTCATTGACACATTTCTTCCGCAAATTAATACAGTAAACATTGTTGGGATATAAATAGAAATATATATATATTATGGAGCAGTCTCATCCGACAGTTTTCAGAGGGTAACATCTTTAGACAAAAGATTTTAATGATTGTGAGTTTACTTATATGGATTTTGGTTTTTTGTTTTGTGCATTTCTGCATTCAAACATGAATTTTTGGAATTTGGCAACGTTGCAGTTTAGTTCAGTAACAGACGCTGCACTCAAATTTTGATTGTCACATAATTTAGGTTTGCAATCAACACTCATCAATGCCTGATTTCTCCATCATTTTCAGACATAATTGTGATTGTGTTGAGAGTTAGAATCGCTACTTAAACAATTTTATTACTATATTTAACCAAGAGTTTTTCCTAAAAGTGTGTCCATTTGTCACAGAGTGTAAAAGGCACACTGTACAGGTGACAGAATCTCTAATAGCAACAGTTCATGTAAGTTTAGTCACTAATAATTTGCAGGATTCATTTGGAAAACTAATTTTAAAAAGTTAATACTTGAAGCCAACTTTTTGTTTTCTGGAGTTTGTTTTTAGGCATTTTTATGGTCCCTTCTTATTGATTAAATATATGTATACTAGAGTGCCTACAGTCTAAAAATTTGACACCATCCTGATGGAGAGAGAGAGAGAATGAACAGAAGAAAGGGAGAAAAATGATATAATGCTAAATATGGAATACATATTTGGATAACATACATAAGAACAGATATATTTCCTAAATGGGGAAAGAAAGTAGTTCCAAAAGTGATATTGTCACTGTGGTGATATCAGTTTTATCCCACTCATATATTTCAATATCTCATTATGAAATATATAATAAATAGTGTTTTCATTGTCTGTCCATCAGTCAATGACTTGGTTATGTTTTGTGTCTAGGTCATTTCTGTCAACATGGTGGGGCATCTGTCACACCTTGGTTGTTTTGTGTCTAGGTCATTTCTAGCAACATGGTAGGGCATCTGTCACACCTTGGTTGTTTTGTGTCTAGGTCATTTCTGGCAACATGGTAGGGCATCTGTCACACCTTGGTTGTTTTGTGTCTAGGTCATTTCTGGCAACATGGTAGGGCATCTGTCACACCTTGGTTTTGTTTTGTGTCTAGGTCATTTCAGGCAACATGGTAGGGCATCTGTCACACCTTGGTTGTTTTGTGTCTAGGTCATTTCTGGCAACATGGTAGGGCATCTGCCACTCCTTGGTTGTTTTGTGTCTAGGTCATTCTGGCAAGATGGTAGGGCATTTGTCACACCTTGGTTTTGTTTTGTGTCTAGGTCATTTCGGGCAACATGGTAGGGCATCTGCCACACCTTGGTTGTTTTGTGTCTAGGTCATTTCAGGCAACATGGTAGGGCATCTGTGTTCCATAATAACAATTCTACTTTTGTTTTGTTTTTTCTTACCTTTGAGGCCAATAACTTGTGAAGAACTTTATGGATTTAAACCAAATTTCATATTTGATTTTGTATTAGTAAGTTCAGTTTTCACCATTCTCTGAAAGAATCTTATGATGTTGCGGCCATGCTTGATTAAAAACTTTGTTACCGTAAGGTTGTATGTTATTGTTGGGGTGATCAATCATATGTACACATGTCTGCTTTTCTGTGTTTGATTTAATATCCATAACTATATGCTAATTTCTTTCTTTTTCAGGTAAGTAATCTCTGGGACTTCCCCTACATTTAATGATTACAGTTGTTAGTGCAGAGGTCGTGTTGGAAGAGTATTAAATTTGCCTTGTGTAAATTTGAAGAAAGTAAGTCATACTACTGTAGATGTGTATTGCTGTCATCTTGAAAGTGTATCTCTATGTACGTCCACTGAACATGCTAAGTAAGTTGAAGAAGGAAAATGCTTCTGGATAAAATCTAATTTTTTCCCTTTTGCAAAACTTTATTTGATTGGAAACAAAGTTGAAATACTTGAAATTAGATATTAAAGTGACCTCAAAAGTAAATACTGCAAAAAGTAAACCATTGAATTCCCCCAGTGTTTTAACCCTGAAACAAACCATTGAATTCCCCCAGTGTTTTAACCCTGAAACAAACCAGCCTTCAAAATAGGCAAACTAATATATTCATTGCATATAGTGCATGCTTACAAGTTAATATATGGACAAAAAAAAAATCACATCTTCATAAAAGATATATAAATATTCTTATCTCTATGTAAAAGTCTAATTTTAAAATTACAAATCATTTATGAAAAAAGATATTTTTCAAACAGTATAATATTACAGTGTTAATTAGAATATTCAGTCATATTCTTGTAACGTTTAAGTAAATTTAGTTGTTTATAAAAGTTTTCCCATCGTCTACCACCATTACTACTTGAAAATACACCTAAAACTAATGTAAACCTTATAAGTCAGACAAAAATTACTAATGATCAATGGTAATAAATGGTCTGATGGATATTAACACATATTACTAATGATCAATGGTAATAAATGGTCTGATGGATATTAACACATATTACTAATGATCAATGGTAATAAATGGTATGATGGATATTAACACATATTTCAAATTTAGTGGATAAACTTGAATTGAAATCTAACATTTCTCTAACAAATATTTATATAAATGAAGTAGAGCTGACATTGTCGGCATATTTAAATACCTGGTCATTTTTTCATTATAAAGATACTATTGTTCTTAATTTACTATGACCTGAAATTTTTCATATACCCTCAATACATAATGATCATAATTAATATTTTCTATTCTTATATGTTTCGTACATGAAACTTTTTCATTTTAAAATTTATACATTTTCATTAAAAATTATAAGGAATATTTTTTTACATGCAATAATTTGTACATGTGATGAAAAAATTAATTGTGTATAAAAAAATGACAGTCATCCTATAATATATCTACTCCATGGAGGAATTCTTTCTGTTTGTTTTTACTACAGATAATTTATAAGTCAACTTGCATTTGGTTTGGATCTCTTTTATATGTGAAGATTGGTTGGTTGGTATTGGCTTATTCTCGAGTATATATGGTAAGCTACATTATTTGTCTTTTCAAAACAAGGGCCTGTTCCCTGTTATGGATATATTTTGACTGTCAACTATGGAATGAAAAGTGGTTTTTGTGCTGGTAATAATGTGGTTAAACAATGTGGTAATTTGACCAGAATAATTCTTGTGAAATATAGACGATAAAATAAAACAAGATGCAGCATATGGGTGTATAAAGTTCAAGCAATTTTAAATTAAGCAGAATAGCAAGGATTAAAAAGAGAATTCGGAGAAACTTTTTTCTTTCATGTGCAAGCCTGCATTGGCTATTTTAGGGATTATTTATTGTATTGCACCTCTGCTAAAAAATTCAGGCTTTGTTAAAGTTTAGTGTCAACACATTACTTTGAATAGACTCCCTTGTGTAAAACTATTTAGATGAAGGGAATTAACTGACACTTCATTTGGCTCAAAAAATGTAAGGCATAAAGGAAAAATAGATATGAAATCAACTTAATTACAGAGGAAAGGTCACTAATTATGTGCAAGCAACCACGTTCACTTTCTCCCCTCATTTTTGATTTAAAAAGAATTACAGCAGTAAGTCATGATAGCATGCACTGGGCTACCAAAATTCAGTATACAGTAGTAATTCATAACAGTATACCCTGGGCTTCCAAAATTCAATATACATTAGTAAGTCATGATAGCATGCACTGGAATACCAAAATTCAATATACATTAGTAAGTCATGATAGCATGCACTGGGCTACCAAAATTCAATATACATTAGTAAGTCATGATAGCATGCACTGGGCTACCAAAATTCATTATACAGTTGTAAGTCATAAAAGTGTACTCTGGGCTACCAAAATTCAATATACATTAGTAAGTCATGATAGCATGCACTGGGATACCAAAATTCAATATACATTAGTAAGTCATGATAGCATGCACTGGGCTACCAAAATTCAATATACAGCAGCCCAGATGCAGCATTATGGTAGCACTTGGGCTCTGGGTACAAGATCAGTCAGACCCTACATGATAAAAGTTTATGGTACTCTAGTACTTAAAGTTTACAACTTCACTGTTATTTATGATGTAAGAACAGTTGGAGACACACCATAGCTGATTCTGTTAGTGACTATATTGTTCATGAATTATATTAGAATAATAGGAATACACTGGAACTTGACGGAGCAAATATATGGTTTGTAGTACTTGTAGTAAATTGTATGAGGTTATGTAGTGCAAGCTACTACACTGCCCTCAGCCAGAATTATTTTGGCCATTATTGTATATATAAGACTTTTGGCAGATTAGTGTTAGTGGAACAGCTTAACACTCTTTATGATGTAATATCTTTCTTTCCAGACAGCTACTCTTCAGTTTTAGAAAACAGGTATAGTCATCTCATGTATTGACCCTACCAACTAAGACTTTTATTATCGCAAACTTCATTAGCATATTCTTTTTTTTATGTTTCTTAAATTTGTAGATGACATTTTTTTCAAATACGATTGTGATGATGTTGTCGAGTATAACCTATACATATCATAATATTCAGCTATGTTTTATTTTAGATACTATTGTTCAAAGCTACTATATAATTTGTCAAGCAGTTGTTCGAATTAGTTTAACCTTGATATTCTTATTTCATTTTTGTATGATTTTTTTTTATATGCCCACCATAAGGCAGAGAGAATTATGTTATGATATTGTCTCTCAGTTACCAATTTAATTTCCACACATTGCCACCCCTTCTGTGACCCTCTTTTAAGGTCACCCCTTCTGTGACCCTCTTTTAAGGTCACCCCTTCTGTTCCCCTCTTTTAATATCACCCCTTCTGTGACCCTCTTTTGAGGTCTTTCCTTTTGAACCATTTTATGAGGTCACCCCTTTTGTGCTCCTCTTTGAGGCCACTTCTTCTGTCCCCATCTTTTAAGGCCACCTCTTCTAATTCTTTATTTGAGGTCACCCCTTATGTCTCCCTCTTTTGAGGCTATCCCTTCTACACTTACAAGCTGGCCTTATAAGAGGGTTGGGCTCTTGAGGGGAACAAAATGGTGAAATATACTAATTTGATGTTGAGCAAGGTGGACTCTGATTAGGCTGTGGCCTCTCAAGATGGGGACAAATTTAATGCAAACAAACTGCTTTTTATCTATTCAAAAAAGAAAAACCTGGGAGAAATTATTTAACATAGTAATATACAATATCACCATGATTTTTGTCATGCCTACAAAGTGTGATTGAGACATGTTTCATTTTTCTGACAGTGTATGCATCAAAGTTTTTTAATTTAGCTCAGTTTCTCTGACACTTGTATGTATAGCCATAAAACTTTATTCATCCTGGAGGGTGCTGCTTGTCACAGGCTAAAGAATGTCACACTGACCCTCTTTTCACAATTCAGTGATTTCCTGATGTTTTTGCATTTAGCTCAGCTTCTCCATGAAATTGTACATTATGTGCCAACAGAACAGGTGAGACATTGCATTCTGTAGAATTCTTGCTAAAAACCTTTGTAATATTGTCAACAAATTGATTTAAAGTATTGTGAGGGAATACTATATCCACTGTAGTTCTGTGTTGTATTTCTGTGTTAAATTTAGATTCATTTGACACTTCAGTAAGGATACAAGGGCACTCGCAGGAAATAGAGGCAGCTTGGGTATAGATGCCCAATATTTTCTATAATTTAATGAATCTTTACTGTTATAATTACCCTGCTTATTTTTTTTTTTAAATTACAGAAAATATGTCCAAATCTTAGAGGAGCCACCTTGCCAATGATAGATAATTCCAATGATCATCAAGAAATAAAATGGATGTTTAACAATACGTGGTCAAATTAAAGCAAAGTCATCATAAAATTAGAGTTAAATAAATCCACAATAGAACTTGGAACATTTAGAATAGAATCCAATTGAATACAGAAGAAAACAAAATGGAAAGGAAGGTAAATAACAATAATAAGAATACAAAATTAGAGTAATTAATAGTAGGTAATTTACAGGTGTGCTAGGTAAATACTAATTAATAGTAGGTAATGTACAGGTGTGCTAGATAAATACTATAGCAAGTTAATTAGGCACAAGGAAAGGTGGGTTACATAAATGTTGGGGAAATTCACGTAAATGTCAGGTAAATTGCAAACAAAGGCCAGAAAAATGAGAAAAGGTCCTTGTGGAGTTAAGACACATGTAAATTTGAAGCAAGACCAGTGAATAAGTTGGTGGCAAACAATAAAACTTTATGTCCAGCAGCAGATTAATGACTATAGGACTCACAGGAATCCATTATATGTACAATACTTAAGTGATAGTATTAGACAGTATACCATCTCTTGCCTAATTTAGTGCTGTCTTTAATAAATCAGTGCCAACATAATACCATTCCATGGGCCATGTGAACTTGATTACTGTATTGGAATCTAGAGCTGTCACACCAATATTTGTTTCTGACTACAAACATGTTCCAACTCTATCACATTAGTACAAAATATTAATTTCATGGACACAACCTACATTATATTTTTCCATGTAACTTTTCCTAAAGAATCACATTTGCTCATCTGGTATTTCTCTTGTTTTCTTGTATGTTCAAGTAAAAGAATTGTGAAAGCATTTTAGCTCAATATTTACTGACAAGAATTTGAAAATCTTTAAAAACAATGATAATAAGAAGGTATGGAAGTTGTTTTGCTGCAGCTCTTCACATTTTATAATTTGGTAGTAGACTACAGACAAGTTTTCTTGTTTTGTTTACTTCTTCCTAAATGGAAAAGTGTAAAGAGTATATTTTTACGGCAATATGTTAATTATGAAATTCTATGGTAACCCAGTGGGCTACCAGCTGGAAAAGAACCTGGTTAACCAGTTTAAATTCAATTCAGTGTTCCAGAGAAGGCACTGTAATATGAAACTGTCAACTTCAGATTTTCAATTTTTCTCCTTAAGAGTCACAAATAATTCTGTTTTGTGAAGTAGTTTTATTGTTTTAATCTGAAAAAAATGCAGAGCAATCGTGATAGCATGCACTGGGCTACCAAAATTCAGTATACAGTAGTAAGTCATAATAGCATGAACTGGGCAGCCAGAATTCAATATACAGTAGTAAGTCATAACAGTATACTCTGGGCTACCAAAATTCAGTATACGGTAGTAAGTCATGATAGCATGCACTGGGCTACCAAAATTCAATATACTGTAGTAAGTAATGATAGCATGCACTGGGCTACCAAAATTCAATATACAGCAGCCCAGATGCAGCATTATGGTAGCACTTGGGCTCTGGGTACAAGATCAGTCAGACCTACATGATAAAAATTTATGGTACTCTGGTACTTAAAGTTTACAACTTCACTGTTATTTATGATGTAAGAACAGTTGGAGACACACCATAGCTGATTCTGTTAGTGACTATATTGTTCATGAATTATATTAGAATACTAGGAACACTATGGAACTTGATGGAGCAAATATATGGTTTGTAGTAACTTGTATGAGGTTATGTAGTGCAAGCTACTACACTGCCCTCAGCCAGAATTATTTTGGCCATTATTGTATATATAAGACATTTGGCA
The DNA here is from genome assembly GCA_029931535.1 of Margaritifera margaritifera. Classification (NCBI taxonomy): domain Eukaryota; kingdom Metazoa; phylum Mollusca; class Bivalvia; order Unionida; family Margaritiferidae; genus Margaritifera; species Margaritifera margaritifera. The sequence continues at coordinate 1,386,278 of JAQPZY010001497.1, forward strand.
GATTAGTGTTAGTGGAACAGCTTAACACTCGTTATGATGCAATATCCTTCTTTCCAGACAGCTACTCTTCAATTTTAGAAAACAGCTATAGTCATCTCAATTATTGACCCTACCACCTAAGACTTTTATTATCGCAAACTTCATTAGCATATTCTTTTTTTTATGTTTGTTAAATTTGTAGATGACATTTTTTTCAAATACGATTGTGTTGATGTTGTCGAGTGTAACCTAATCATATTATTCAGCCCTGTTTTTTTTAGATACTATTGTTCAAAGCTACTATATACTGTTTCTAAAATATGGTCAGTTGTCAAAGTGTCTAGGGTGTGTGCAGTTAATTGAGTCTTATGTGCAATCATTGCAGACATTTGATTGGTCATGTTGTAGGTGTGACAGACAGGTTGGTGGAGTGGCAGTAGGGTGGAAGGTAGGACTGTAGAAAGTCCTGTCTTATTGCACAATAATGCAAGGACTTGAAAGTCCTGTCATATTGCACAATAATGTAAGGACTGTAGAAAGTCCTGTCATATTGCACAATAATGTAAGGACTGTGCACAATAATGTTCATCTTAACATTGACCAATTGAGTGCTAGTGAATAGAATCAATTTACTTGTTAAGAGTTGATAAATTTAGGCAGTGTATTAAATTAGATGACAGTTTCCACTCACAAAACATTTTGTATTAAATTAGAGGATAGTTTCCACTCAAAAAACATTTAAAATACAAGTTTATGAACCCAAAAGACACTGTTAAAAACTTCTATTTCTCAATACATCATGAACATCAACAACACGTTGGTTTATAATCATGGAAATGGGAAAAATCATATGACTCTGTATTCAGTTTCTTAATATAATTACAATCAAGACCAAAGCCATACACACCAGCAGACATGAAATTGAGTCAATGTCCTATCAAAACCATACACACCAGCAGACATGAAATTGAGTCAATGTCCTATCAAAACCATACACACCAGCAGACATGAAATTGAGTCAATGTCCTATCAAAACCATACACACCAGCAGACATGAAATTGAGTCAATGTCCTACCAAAACCATACACACCAGCAGACATGAAATTGAGTCAATGTCCTATCAAAACCATACACACCAGCAGACATGAAATTGAGTCAATGTCCTATCAAAACCATACACACCAGCAGACATGAAATTGAGTCAATGTCCTATCAAAACCATACACACCAGCAGACATGAAATTGAGTCAATGTCCTATCAAAACCATACACACCAGCAGACATGAAATTGAGTCAATGTCCTACCAAAACCATACACACCAGCAGACATGAAATTGACTCAATGTCCTACCATACATATGTGACATCTGGTTGCCAGGCTATGGGAGATAACTTTCCACAGATTATTATGGCATCTCAAAAGAAGCATATTGGTCAGTGATCCGAATATTTATATCTGGTGGTAATGCAAATTGTACATGGGTGGTAATGCAATTTGTAAATGGGTTTGGTAATGCAATGTGTACATCGGTTTGGTAATGCAATTTGTACATGGGTTAAATATCAACTGAATATTTATATATGGTGGTAATACAATTTCTACATGGGTTTGGTAATGCGATTTGTACATGGGTTTGGTAATGCAATGTTTACATGCATTTGGTAATGCAATTTGTACATGGGTTAGATATCAACTGAATATTTATATATGGTGGTAATGCAATTTGTACATGGGTTTGGTAATGCGATTTGTACATGGGTTTGGTAATGCAATTTGTACATGGGTTAAATATCAACTGTAAATGCTTTTAGGCAGAATATTAATAATAATAATAATAATTTAGAAGCTCTAAGTGCTTTACAATATTAGTTAACACATAAGGACATATAGATATATGTATATAAACAAGATTGCAGAAACAAACACCATGAAATTACAAACAAAAACATGCTGAAAATAATTTAGGTAAGGAAACATTGTTAAGTCTTAAGTCTGTTCTTGCAGTCGAATGGGTGTGTTTTAAGAGCACTCATGAATGAAATCACAGTGTCGTTGTGTCTAAGTTAAAGAGGCAATTCATTCCTGGTAGCTGGGACTTGGTTTTGATAGTTGAAATAATGAGAATTCAAGTGTCAGAAGAGGAGTGTAAGTATCTAGAAGGGGTGTACACATGGGTGATGTCAGATAGGTATTTTGGTCTGGAGGCAGTCAATGAAATGTGGCATAGAGAACAGATTTTGTGTTTGATTCTGGAGCGAGCAGATACCCATTGGAGGGTACAGAGCAGGGGAAGGAGTGCTCAGTTCTTGGTACTCTAAGGACAATCTGAGCAGCTCCGTTTTGAATTTTTTTAAGTTACTTGTACTTTTTGTGAAAATTCCTATATAAGGATGCATATTTTCTAGTAGCCCTCATTATGACACTATCCATTGCAACAATAGAGTATTCTGCCTTGCAGTGAGACTGCCTTATGATGAACTTCATTATACAAGTACTCTCTCATTATAAAGCTGTCCATGGGAGCCATAGAGTATCTGTCTCTCAAGATACATGTATATAATACACTGAGTTCATTCTAGACATGGCAACAGATGATCATACCTACCGAATCATATTGCCTATTGAACACTGACAGTTTTTATCCAGCTTGACTGTGGAAACAGCTTTCAGTCTACATTGCTGCCTGCCTTCTCAAATTATGTCTGTGTCTCGTATCAATACATTTCCTGACAGACGTGCAGATACACTTTATTGTATGTCATTTTTCATACCATATAATTTTTCTACAACATTAAAATATAAAACTAATAATTATTTGCCAAAGAAGTCACTGACTAAGGTATTGGTATTTTGACCAGAAAGATGTGTTTTCAGTTTCCACCATCAAATCAGCATGAATAGGCTACCATGGTTTGATATCAAGCAAGGCACTTTACTCTAACTGGCACAATATAACCTTCAAGGTGTTGCCATGCTGTAAAACACCAAACCAAGCAAATCTATTATTTATTGAGGGGGGTGGGTGTAAAAAGAACCTTTTATCTCATTAAAAGTGTACGAAGTTAAGGTACAAATTAAAAATGTAAAATTTGATCTATAGTTATTTGTACACCTAAATAAAGAGTGAACTTGAATATATATATATATATATATATATATATATATATCTTTTACTCTGCTTGATTGTTACTCTGTATCTGTTTGAATCTGCTTGACTGTTACTCTATATCTGTTTGACTCTGCTTGATTGGTACTCTATATGTTTGACTGCCTGGCTGGTACTCTATATCTGTTTGACTCTGTTTGATTGGTACTCTGTATCTGTTTGACTCTGATTGGTACTCTGTATCTGTTTGACTGATTGGTACTCTATATATGTTTGACTCTGCTTGATTGGTACTCTGTATCTGTTTGACTCTGATAAGTACTCTGTATCTGTTTGACTCTGATCAGTACTCTGTATCTGTTTGACTCTGATTGGTACTCTGTATCTGTTTGACTCTGGTACTCAGTATCTGTTTGACTCTGATTGGTACTCTATATGTTTGACTCTGATTGGTACTCTGTATCTGTTTGACTCTGATTAGTACTCTATATCTGTTTGACTCTGTCTGCTTGATTGTTACTCTATATCTGCTATATCTTTTTGAACCAATTTATCATCCTGTCTTTAACTTCATCGATCTTTGCATATTTTAACTGTCTGTGTCCATTTGTTTTAGTCTCCATGCATCTTTCTTATTGTTTTTGCAAGTTTGAATATTTTTTCATCTGTCACTGTGTCTGTCAGTCTGTCTCTTACTCTGAACATATTTTCAAATGATTCTAAACAAGATATTATGCACAATTCCTTGTATTACAGATATTACACTTGTTCCCTGTACTTTGTGATACACTTCAAGAACACATCTTGTACTTTGTTATACACTTCAAAGACACATCTTGTACTTAGTGATACACTTCAAGGACACACATCTTGTACTTAGTGATACACTTCAAGGACACACATCTTGTACTTTGTGATACACTTCAAGGACACACATCTCTCCTTTAAGCACGATGTTAAGAGCTAGGTTACAGTCTGTGCTGGTGATCTGTTCTGAGCTAGGTTGCAGTTCACAGATGTGGTGGTGACTAACACTCATGCTTTCATCATTGATGCAGTATAATACTTTGACTCTTGACCACTTGAACAATAAATATTTCTCTAAATGTTGACTCCCAGTCAATATCTTTCTTCTGTCTATGACCCATGGCTTCTTGTTGACATGTTTGCTATCTTTCATGTTGGATTATTATCTTTTACTGGTAAAAGGAATAGGTTGCCATGGAAACCATAACATATTTGTCAAAGATTCTCCAATTGTCAGTATTGTATGTTGAGTGTCTGCATGTTTAAGTTTTATATCATCGCCTTTGCCATTGAAAGATAACATCAGAAAAGAAACCTCTATGTACAACACAGTCAGACCTGCCTAATCAAAATAATCCGTATTAAACGGTCACTTGACTTTAAACAGCCACCTTTTCATTGTTCTTATTCACAAATTACTACAGAAATAAACCTGTATTGGGCAGCCACTCATTTGAGGTTATTTTTCTCACCTAGAAGTGACTGCTTAAGACTTGTTTAATTAGTGCGTCAGTTAATTTATTCACGGAACATTAAGGTACTTAACCCTACACTCTTCAACAAAATTGAACTACAGAAAATCTGACAATTTCACCCACTGAAATAATTTCAGAAAAATATACAGTTCAACAATTTCTTAAGAATTTTTATGTTTAATATGATTTCTTATGCTACAATTAATTATATTCAATATTGGTATTGACTGGAGATTTTTTTTTTTTCTTACAATAATACTGTATTGTCATTAATATTTCATAACCATCTAATTTGTTTGTTCTCCTCTCATTTTTAGTACACATTAATCCATGATAATTATAATTATTTGTTCTCCTATAATTTTTGGTACACATTAATCCATGATAATTATAAATATTTGTTCTCCTCTAATTTTTGGTACACATTAATCCATGATAATTATTTGTTCTCTAATTTTTTGTAAACATTAATCCATGATAATTATAATTATTTTTTCTCCTCTAATTTTTGGTAAAGAGAATATTGTGGCCTTATTAAGATTTGCAGATATTTAGAATTCAAGAATCAGTTGAAAACTAATGTTGTTTTAAACCTGTCATTATTTGCATGTCCAAAAGATATTTAATAAAAGATGTACACAAAATTAGTGACAATTTATTAAGAATCTAAGCTTTTATTTTTGTTCTGCAAGAAAACACAGGAATATAATATATGATTGCCTTTCAGTAGGGATTTCTAATTGCAATATAGTACTGGATACTTTTAGGGTTTTCAGATGGCAATATAGTACTGTATAATATTAGGTGTTTCTGATGGCATTATAGTACTGTATAATATTAGGGGTCTCTGATAGTAAAATAGTCCAGTATTATATTAGGAGTCCCTGATGGCAACATAGTACTGTATAACATTAGGGGATTCCAATGGCTATATAGCACTGTTTAATATCAGGGGTCTCTGATGGCAGTATAGTACTGTATTATATTAGGGGTCTCTGATGGCCAAGTAGTCCAGTATTATATTAGGAGTCCCTAATGGCAACATAGTACTGTATAATATTAGGGGTCTCTGCTGGCAAAATAGTTCAGTATTATATTAGGAGTCCCTAATGGCAACATAGTACTGTATAATATTAGGGGTCTCTGCTGGCAAAATAGTTCAGTATTTTATTTGGAATCCCTGATGGCAACATAGTACTGTATAATATTAGGGGTCTCTGATGGCAAAGTAGTCCAGTATTATATTAGGAGTCCCTAATGGCAATGTAGTACTGGATAATATTAGGGTTATTTGATACTGTTATAGTTCTGTATAAAATTATGGATCTTTGAAGCCAACACATTGCTGAATAATCTTAGGGGTCTCTGATGCCAACATAGTACTGTATGATATTAGGGGTCTCTGCTGGCAATATAGTATATTATAATATCAGGGTCTTTGAACACAACAGTGCTGTATAATATTAGTGGTCTCTGTTGGCAATATAATATTAGGGGTCTCTGCTGGCAATGTAGTACTGTATAATATTTGGGGTATCTGATGCCAACATAGTACTGTGTAATATTAGGGATCTCAGATGGCAATATAGTACTGTATATTATTTGGGGTATCTGATGCCAACATAGTACTGTGTAATATTAGGGATCTCTGTTGGCAATATAGTACTGTATAATATTAGGGGTCTCTATTGGCAATATAGTACTGTATAGTATTAGGGGTCTCTGATGGCAACCTAGTACTGTATAATATTACTGGTCTCTGGTGGCAACATACTACTGTATATAACAAACAGAAGGGGTTTCTGATGGCAATATAGTATTATATAACTGTCTCTATATTTTCATACCTTCTCATATTTCATATATTATCATTCCAATAAATCATAATGTTTTTTGTGTCTTTCAAGTTTTTCACATAGAATCTATAGTCTAATTGAAAGTTGCACATTTTTTGAACTTAAGACTAGCTGAACAATTATAATTAATACTTTTTACCTGTAATTATTTGTACAACTAAGAAAAAGGTAATAAAATTTTAGAAGAATTTAAAAACAATGTAGTCTCATCAATGATACCTAAAATTACCTATACTTTATCAGTCATTTAGAGAGTTGTATTTCTTGAGTTAATAATGTTTGATTGAAGCGTTAAGTTCAGTTAAGTAAATGATGGTTATGAAATGGGTCTGGTATCTATATATAGATTTGTATTCTCCACCACAATAGTCATATAGTGTTAACCTTGTCCGTCTGGAACACTTTAGTTAGATTTTGTGTTTAGGTCATTTTTCAGGCCTTATGGAGGGGCATCCATTTTCTATGAGCACATTTCTCATTCTTGACTTGCATAGATCTCTTAGTCTCAAAAATATGTTCAACTCCATCATCAAGAAAATGTAATAGCAATTTGATCTGTCTGGCATTGATTTATTCAAAAGCAAGTAGTGTGCCTCTGACGTCATTATTGTATGCAGAAGAACTAATTTTTATACTTTTATGTCAAGGGATTAATGAAAACTTGTTTAATATTTCACAGATTGAAAAAGTAATTGTGCATAACCTTTGTACTTTAAAAAAAATTTAAAACATTTATCAGCCAAGTAGACTACATAATTACCCATGTAACAAACAGAAAAATGAAAACACAGCTGATTAGGTTTCTTCTGTGAAATGTTTCAGTGTCAGGGTCACAAGATAATTTGTGGAACATTTTCAGAGATATATTATGGTAATTTCATTTCAAAGGTTCCCCCTTACCAGTAAACATGTTTTTAAAGTAGTTATATTTCATTGGTAAGAATGCTTTCCAAATTGAATTATTATGAAATGCCAGTGTTTTTTGGGCTTTATTTGTTTTACAGATTGACTAAAAACAACATAGCAGTGCATATTACAAAGAAGATTGACTTATTTCCTGAACTCTTTGTTTTTGGTCGTATCTATTCTCTATCAGTTGCATCTATTGTCCTTTACTTTGACCACATAAAAACTAAATTAGTCAACAAGGTAACTGAAACCTTTTTAAACTGGTTGTCAATTATTGTGTTCAGAGATCCCTTGAGAAATTGAAGGAGAGAATGCTGGGTCACACCTGAACTAAATCTGTAAACCAGTCAATCAATAGTGTTACACTACATTGTATAGTATGCTGTATTATGTACTCTAATGTACTAAAAATCTCTAAACCAGTCGATCAGTAGTGTTATACTACATTGTATAGTATGCTGTATTATGTACTCTAATGTACTAAAAATCTGTAAACCAGTCAATCAATAGTGTTACACTAAATTGTATAGTATGCTGTATTATGTACTCTAATGTACTAAAAATCTGTAAATCAGTCAATCAATAGTGTTACACTACATTGTATAGTATGCTGTATTATGTACTCTAATGTACTAAAAAATCTGTAAACCAGTCAATCAATAGTGTTACACTACATTGTATACTATGCTGTATTATGTACTCTAATGTACTAAAAATCTGTAAACCAGTCAGTCAGTAGTGTTACACTACATTGTATAGTATGCTGTATTATGTACTCTAATGTACTAAAAATTTCTAAACCAGTCAATCAATAGTGTTACACTACATTGTATAGTATGCTGTATTATGTACTCCAATGTACTAAAAATCTGTAAACCAGTCAATCAATAGTGTTACACTACATTGTATAGTATGCTGTATTATGTACTTTAATGTTAAAACTTTCCTTAACTTTAATTTACAATGAAATCTGTCTTTAACAATTTGGTTTAGTATTTTACGGCACAGCAACATAAGTAGGTTATTTAGTACCAACACTGTTGAAGTCCTTTGCCCAAGAACACATCACAGTAGCTGACATTGGCTGATCCAATGGTAAGATTTGAGCCCATCCCCTTTTCTGTTGTGATTCTGGCATGCCAACCACTGAACCACCATGGTTCCTTGCCTATAATAACCATTCAATGGGATACATAATTGTGACCTTAACCATTCAATGGGATACATAATTGTGACCTTAACCATTCAGTGGGGTATATAATTTTGACTTTAACCATTCAATGGGGTACATAATTGTGACCTTAACCATTCAATGGGCTATATAATTTTGAACTTAACCATTCAATGGGCTACATAATTTTGACTTTAACCATTCAATGGGCTACATAATTGTGACTTTAACCATTCAATGGGATACATAATTGTGACTTTAACCATTCAATGGGATACATAATTGTGATCTTAACCATTCAATGGGTGGTGTATAATTTTGACTTTAACCATTCAATGGGATACATAATTGTGACCTTAACCATTCAATGGGCTACATAATTTTGACTTTAACCATTCAATGGGCTACATAATTTTGACTTTAACCATTCAGTGGGATACATAAATGTGACCTTTACCATTCAATGGGCTACATAATTTTGACCTTAACTATTCAATGGGCTACATAATTTTAACTTTAACCATTCAATGGGCTACATAATTTTGACCTTAACCATTCAATGGGCTACATACTTTTGACCTTTATTGCAAGGTGAAAGTATGTAGATGAAGATCAGAGACAAGTTTATAAATATTGTCCTGTATAAGTAGGTGTCCTTTATATGGAGGGGTCAGCTAAGGCAGTTTTTACTGTATTGCATATTGATTTTGCAATGGAGGGGTCAGCTCAGGCAGTTATCATTGTATTGCATGTTGATTTTACAATGGAGGTGTCAGCTCAGGCAGTTATCATTGTATTGCATGTTGATTTTACAATGGAATTATCAGCTAAGGCAGTTTTCACTGTATTGCATCTTGATTTTACAATGGAAGTGTCAGCTAAGGCAGTTTTCACTGTATTGCATCTTGATTTTACAATGGAAGGATCAACTAGGGCAGTTTTCACTGTATTACATGTTGATTTTGCATTGAATTTTCACAACTTGGACTCAATTTTAAGGCAAAATCAGGAGAAAAGCTGCCATCCATTGATCCTTGTACATGTACGATCTGGGAATCAAACCTGCAGCCACATAGGTGCAATACAAGTGATACAACAAATTGGCTATTCAGGCTAAATTGTGAGAACAGTTACCATATCTTTTGTTTTGGTAGAGATTTGGCCTGTTTGAGATCAAGAGTTTTTGCTCACCAGTCCCAAAGAACCTCCCATTTGTAAAGTAACTTTACATTGGCTGGGAGTTGAAACTCAGTCTCAGAGAAATTATTTTATGAATCACTTTTCAAATGTATTCATTACTTTTTTTTGAATCAGGAAAGAAATGTGTCAAATCAGATAGTCCATGTCATATACTCCAGCTATTGGCACAAGAAACTTATGGCCTGCATATTTCTGTTCTTTCTGAATCCAATTGAAATTGAGACATCTGACATATTGGAAATATGATGGATGCCGATATGAGGTCATGTTCTGTTGACTTTTGATTAACCAATTAAATTACAGCTTTAACATTTATTGAAGTGAAAAATTAATTTAGAACATAATGTGTCTGATGATAAATCTCCTGAACAGGAAATGCAGCATTATGGGATAGGTTACTAAAAATAAGGGATCAGAAATCCATATATACTTATTATAAGTACATCTTGATTTTGTTCAGTTTGGGTTCTTTCTTTTTTTCTCTATCTCTCTCTCTCTCTCTCTCTCTCTCTCTCTCTCTCTCTCTCTCTCTCTCTCTCTCTCTCTCTCTCTCTCTGTATTGCACTGATCAGACCTAGTTATTTCATCTCCACTGTAGTCATGTCTGTTAGAAAGGCATACATGTATGCCCTGAGGTCATAGGCCAAGTTAGAGGTCAGATAATGACCTTTTAGGTAAGACAGCTCCATATACTGGACCCCATGTGTGATGTGTACATTTTGTCACCAGTCTACAAAGTTATAATACTCCAATAATGGACATGATTTATGCCAGCAGCCAATATTAGCCTATTGTGAAAGTGTCCCCCCATTTATTTAGAGAAGACCTAAGGGCTACACTGCTTTGATAGCATATGGAGTACATTAATCACAGCGGCTCCTCATAAAGGTTTGAAGTTCAGGTGTGGGCAGTGCTGTGTAAGTTGGCAGGGGCTTTAAACTAGATATTTTGATGTACACACCCATATTGCTTCACAGTATTGTCACTAACAAGGATTGAGACACTATTATATGTATTAAATCAAAATAGATCACATAAGAACCTGCCTTGACTTGATAGTAAGTACTAATAGTGATAGTAGTTACAGTGTAAAGGGTCTTGATTTTCCTTATCCTCATTTCAACTTTAAATATTGGATTTTTGGAGACCACAGGTCACAGTGTGAATCAGGTAAGTAGATATTGATTCAAAATGGTGGACTTGATAGAAATTCCTGAATTAATAGCCACAGGTCAACTTAGGCCATTGGTATTTTACAACTGTGCAGTGATGCATTCAGTTTAGTTCAGGAGGCTACAGAAATAACTCAGTTGTAAATATGTTAGTGACTGTTATCTACTAAGAATTTTTACTAATAATATGTTTCCTTTGTGTATGTGGTACAGTCAAATGTCAATTATAAGGGAATTACTGGACTTTTTAATCATACAGTTTCCTTTGTGTATGTGGTACAGTCAAATGTCAATTATAAGGGAATTACTGGACTTTTTAATCATACAGTTTCCTTTGTGTATGTGGTACAGTCAAATGTCAATTATAAGGGAATTACTGGACTTTTTAATCATACAGTTTCCTTTGTGTATGTGGTACAGTCAAATGTCAATTATAAGGGAATTACTGGACTTTTTAATCATACAGTTTCCTTTGTGTATGTGGTACAGTCAAATGTCAATTATAAGGGAATTACTGGACTTTTTACAGTTTTGTTTTTGTTGGATTTAATGCTTCCTCCTTATTGGCTACATCATGCCAAGGCAATGGGAGCTACATGTAACTGCCTTTCCCAAGGACACACCAAGGCAATGGGAGCTACATGTAACTGCCTTTCCCAAGGACACACCAAGGCAATGGGAGCTACATGTAACTGCCTTTCCCAAGGACACACCAAGGCAATAGGAGCTACATGTAACTGCCTTTCCCAAGGACACACCAAGGCAATGGGAGCTACATGTAACTGCCTTTCCCAAGGACACACCAAGGCAATGGGAGCTACATGTAACTGCCTTTCTCAAGGACACACCAAGGCAATGGGAGCTACATGTAACTGCCTTTCCCAAGAACACACCAAGGCAATGGGAGCTACATGTAACTGCCTTTCCCAAGGACACACCAAGGCAATGGGAGCTACATGTAACTGCCTTTCCCAAGGACACACCAAGGCAATGGGAGCTACATGTAACTGCCTTTCCCAAGGACACACCAAGGCAATGGGAGCTACATGTAACTGCCTTTCCCAAGAACACACCAAGGCAATGGGAGCTACATGTAACTGCCTTTCCCAAGGACACACCAAGGCAATGGGAGCTACATGTAACTGCCTTTCCCAAGGACACACCAAGGCAATGGGAGCTACATGTAACTGCCTTTCCCAAGGACACACCAAGGCAATGAGAGCTACATCTAACTGCCTTTCCCAAGGACACACCAAGGCAATGGGAGCTACATCTAACTGCCTTTCCCAAGAACACACCAAGGCAATGGGAGCTACATGTAACTGCCTTTCCCAAGGACACACCAAGGCAGCCAACCCAGACTGACCTGGGCAGGCATCAAAACCAGCAATTCTTGAATTACGAGTCTGATGCTATGTGGCTCCCTTCAATCATGCAGACCAATTAAGTATCCCACAAATACACAGTTATTCTGTATACATTTATCCAGATGGTGACTTATCCACAAAAATTGACATTTTAGATTGAAAGTCTTTGAAATGACCTTGAAAAATCATATTTGCTCCCTCTAAAATTACTTTGGACCATTTTTGTGAGTTAGTTCCTGGAATATCGGCATGATTTTGTCATCGATGATCTTGTTCAGTGTTGCCTATCTCCAATATTTGATTTGTATTGCTCATCATCCCATATATGATTTTCACTTTTACTGTCTATATTTGAGATCCTGGAAATTTATTTTTGAGGCTCTGGATAGTCCTGGAAAAGACTTTGAATTTCATTTGAGTGGGAGTGTATGAACGATTTGGGTAGTTTTACATCCGGTACTTTGAATCGATTCTTCATTCAGCTGAGGTGAAAACTTGGTCTTTATCCATCATGCAGTCATCAAGTTTAGGACCTTATTATGCGGTACTGACTGTGTTGTACACTTAAAATAATGTTTTGCATGTATTTTTGAAGATCTTTTTTTCAGATATTTTAGCACACTCATGGTAGTTAATTAACTTTAGTGACCTGCATTTCTGTCAAGAATCCTGGTGTGTATACTGGTAAAGACCACGTTGAATGAAGCCTATCTTATAGCTGTCTCTGTAAGGTAGACAACAAACAATAGCCATCCTTGTAAGGGAGACAACAAACAATAGCTGTCCTTGTAAGGTAGACAACAAAACAATAGCCATCATTGTAAGGGAGACAACAAACAATAGCCATCCTTGTAAGGGATACAACAAACAATAGCTGTCCTTGTAAGGGAGACATCAAAACAATAGCCATCCTTGTAAGGGAGACAATAAACAATCACTATCCTTGTAAGGGAGACAACAAACAATAGCCATCCTTGTAAGGGAGACAACAAACAATAGCCATCCTTGTAAGGGATAGAACAAACAATAGCTGTAGTTGTAAGGGAGACATCAAAACAATAGCCATCCTTGTAAAGGAGACAATAAACAATAGCTGTCCTTGTAAGGGGGACAATAAACAATAGCCATCCTTGTAGGGGAGACAACAAACAATAGCCATCCTTGTAAGGGAGACAACAAACAAAAACTTTTGATGTCATGAAATCCCACTTATTGTACTATTTAAGATAGTTTTTTTATTCTAATACATTAAAACTCTAATGACTCAAACATCAGTCACTCATGTACTCATCACTAATTAAAGGACTCTTTCAGTCCTGGTTAACACATTCTTATGTCTGCATCCTTGGAAAACTTGAGACTACCAAAACTGAAACCAAAAATGTGGTCCCACATTGCTTGGACTTTTTAAAGATGTACTGTATATATCATTTAAAATTACCAGCTATTACATTTTTGTTAAAATTCTATATTTTAATGATATGTACCATAAATATTCCTCATTTAAGAAAAAATCTGCTGTCTTCCATACCCTTGCAAACTTTATCACTTGCTTAAACTTGGTGGATGCCAAACATATTTGTACTACATAATTCTGTTACTCAGACTGTCATGTATCTCACCTAACTGTGTTGCCTAGGGCTCAATCTGTTGTGTGTGTCACTTGTGTTCCATAGGACACGATCTGTTATGTATGTCACATGCTTGTGTTGTATAGGACACAATCTGTTATGTATGTCACATGTTTGTGTTGTATAGGACTCAGTCTGTTATGTATGTCACATGCTTGTGTTGTATAGGGCTCAGTCTGTTATATATGTCACATGTTTGTGTTGTATAGGGCTCAGTCTGTTATGAATGTTGCATGTTTGTGTTGCATAGGACACAATCTGTTATGTATGTCACATGCTTGTGTTGTATAGGACTCAGTCTGTTATGTATGTCACATGTTTGTGTTGCATAGGACACAATCTGTTATGTATGTCACATGCTTGTGTTGTATAGTACTCAGTCTGTTATGTATGTCACATGTTTGTGTTGTATAGGACTCAGTCTGTTATGTATGTCACATGCTTGTGTTGTATAGGACTCAGTCTGTTATGTATGTCACATGCTTGTGTTGTATAGGACTCAGTTTGTTATGTATGTCACATGCTTGTGTTGTATAGGACTCAGTCTGTTATGTATGTCACATGTTTGTGTTGTATAGGACTCAGTCTGTTATGTATGTCACATGTTTGTGTTGCATAGGACTCAGTCTGTTATGTATATCACAGGACTCAGTCTGTTATGTATGTTACATGCTTGTGTTGTATAGGACTCAGTCTGTTATGTATGTCACATGCTTGTGTTGTATAGGACTCAGTCTGTTATGTATGTCACATGTTTGTGTTGTATAGGACTCAGTCTGTTATGTATGTCACATGCTTGTGTTGTATAGGACTCAGTCTGTTATGTATGTCACATGTTTGTGTTGTATAGGACTCAGTCTGTTATGTATGTCACATGTTTGTGTTGTATAGGGCTCAGTCTGTTATGTATGTCACATGTTTGTGTTGCATAGGACTCAGTCTGTTATGTATGTCACAGGACTCAGTCTGTTATGTATGTCACATGCTTGTGTTGTATAGGACTCAGTCTGTTATGTATGTCACATGCTTGTGTTGTATAGGACTCAGTCTGTTATGTATGTCACATGTTTGTGTTGTATAGGACTTAGTCTGTTATGTATGTCACATGCTTGTGTTGTATAGGACTCAGTCTGTTATGTATGTCACATGCTTGTGTTGTATAGGACTCAGTCTGTTATGTATGTCACATGCTTGTGTTGTATAGGACTCAGTCTGTTATGTATGTCACATGCTTGTGTTGCATAGGACACAATCTGTTATGTATGTCACATGCTTGTGTTGTATAGGACTCAGTCTGTTACGTATGTCACATGTTTGTGTTGTATAGGACTCAGTCTGTTATGTATGTCACATGTTTGTGTTGTATAGGGCTCAGTCTGTTATGTATGTCACATGTTTGTGTTGTATAGGGCTCAGTCTGTTATGTATGTTGCATGTTTGTGTTGCATAGGACTCAGTCTGTTATGTATGTCACATGCTTGTGTTGTATAGGACTCAGTCTGTTATGTATGTCACATGCTTGTGTTGTATAGGACTCAGTCTGTAATGTATGTCACATGCTTGTGTTGTATAGGACTCAGTCTGTTATGTATGTCACATGTTTGTGTTGTATAGGACTCAGTCTGTTATGTATGTCACATGCTTGTGTTGTATAGGACTCAGTCTGTTATGTATGTCACATGTTTGTGTTGTATAGGACTCAGTCTGTTATGTATGTCACATGTTTGTGTTGTATAGGGCTCAGTCTGTTATGTATGTCACATGTTTGTGTTGCATAGGACTCAGTCTGTTATGTATGTCACAGGACTCAGTCTGTTATGTATGTCACATGCTTGTGTTGTATAGGACTAAGTCTGTTATGTATGTCACATGCTTGTGTTGTATAGGACTCAGTCTGTTATGTATGTCACATGTTTGTGTTGTATAGGACTCAGTCTGTTATGTATGTCACATGCTTGTGTTGTATAGGACTCAGTCTGTTATGTATGTCACATGCTTGTGTTGTATAGGACTCAGTAAGTTATGTATGTCACATGCTTGTGTTGTATAGGACTCAGTCTGTTATGTATGTCACATGCTTGTGTTGCATAGGACACAATCTGTTATGTATGTCACATGCTTGTGTTGTATAGGACTCAGTCTGTTACATATGTCACATGTTTGTGTTGTATAGGGCTCAGTCTGTTATGTATGTCACATGTTTGTGTTGTATAGGGCTCAGTCTGTTATGTATGTTGCATGTTTGTGTTGCATAGGACTCAGTCTGTTATGTATGTCACATGCTTGTGTTGTATAGGACTCAGTCTGTTATGTATGTCACATGCTTGTGTTGTATAGGACTTAGTCTGTAATGTATGTCACATGCTTGTGTTGTATAGGACTCAGTCTGTTATGTATGTCACATGTTTGTGTTGTATAGGACTCAGTCTGTTTTGTATGTCACATGTTTGTGTTGTATAGGGCTCAGTCTGTTATGTATGTTGCATGTTTGTGTTGCATAGGACTCAGTCTTTTATGTATGTCACAGGACTCAGTCTGTTATGTATGTCACATGCTTGTGTTGTATAGGACTCAGTCTGTTATGTATGTCACATGTTTGTGTTGTATAGGACTCAGTCTGTTATGTATGTCACATGTTTGTGTTGTATAGGGCTCAGTCTGTTATTTATGTTGCATGTTTGTGTTGTATAGGGCTCAGTCTGTTATGCCTGTCACATATTTATTATGTATGTCACATAATTGTGTTGCATAAGGCTCAATCCATTATTTCACATGTGTTGCATAGGCTTCTATCTGGTATGCATACCATATAAATGTGTTACATAGGACTCATTCTGTTATATATATCATTTAATTGTGTTACATAGGATACAATCTGTTATGTATATGTATAAAAAATTTGAAAAAATCAATTGTTAGGAAAAAGGACTTTTTAAACTTGTTATCTGATGAAGATCATTGTATTTAATGTTTTTGGTTGAAAAATGGTGGATAAGGAAATATTATCTAATGGTCCTGTTTACATTCACTTTAAATTGTGCACATGTTCATTATGAAGACTGCTAATTTGGCTTCATTAATGATAGGGTAACTCTTAAACCCATTGACCATTGGGCTGGATACATGTGGAGTTTTACAGTAACTCTAAAACCCATTGACCATTGGGCTGGATACATGTGGAGTTTTACAGTAACTCTAAAACCCATTGACCATTGGGCTGGATACATGTTCATTATGAAGACTGCTAATTTGGCTTCATTAGTGATAGGGTAATTCTTAAACCCATTGACCATTATGCTGGATACATGTGGAGTTTTAGGATAACTCTAAAACCCATTGACCACTGGGCTGAATACATGTGTAGTTACACATTTATGTCATTACAAGGTATAGCAACACAACTTGACTGACCTATAAAATCAGTTGAACAATGGAGCAGTAGATGACCGATGTGCATGGCCAAATTGCTGAACACGTGGTTAATACAAGATCAGTCAGGCAGGCAGTAGATGACCAATGTACATGGCCACATGGCCAAATGATTGAATCAGTCAGTCAGGCAGTAGATGACTGATGTACATGGCCACATGGACAAATGATTGAATCAGTCAGGCAGGCAGTAGATGACCAATGTACATGGACAAATGATTGAATCAGTCAGGCAGGCAGTAGATGATCAATGTACATGGCCACAAGGACAAATGATTGAACACATCATTAATACAAGGTCAGGCAGCAGATGAAAGCATCAGATTCATACATGGTTAATGCATATATTTTAAGCACTTCACGGCTAGAGTCCAAACATGAGACTGGTGGTTAAACTTGCTATATTATAATAGGAAAGAACATTTTCTTAGTTTATCATCTTTTGTTCTTCTGATCAATCCTAAGAAAATGCATAGAGCCTGATCTTCCAGCACTGGGTCAATGCATAGAGCCTGATCTTCCAGCACTGGGTCAATGCATAGAGCCTGATCTTCCAGCACTGAGTCAATGCATAGAGCCTGATCTTCCAGCACTGAGTTAATGCATAAAGCCTGATCTTCCAGCACTGGGTCAATGCATAGAGCCTGATCTTCCAGCACTGAGTCAATGCATAGAGCCTGATCTTCCAGCACTGAGTCAATGCATAGAGCCTGATCTTCCAGCACTGGGTCAATGCATAGAGCCTGATCTTCCAGCACTGGGTCAATGCATAGAGCCTGATCTTCCAGCACTGAGTCAATGCATTGAGCCTGATCTTCCAGCACTGGGTCAATGCATAGAGCCTGATCTTCCAGCACTGGGTCAATGCATAGAGCCTGATCTTCCAGCACTGAGTCAATGCATAGAGCCTGATCTTCCAGCACTGGGTCAATGGAGTCTTCAGTTGGATCCAACTTAAATATGTGTGTGTGTGTGTGTGTGCATGCACATAACTAGCAGATGTACAATTTGATAATGCCTTTAATCAGATTTCTTGGTATACCGGCTTACAGTTATATATCAGGGATGGTGTATGGTATTTGTGACATGGGGATTACTTTAAGTTATAGTTATATATCAGGGATGGT
Source organism: Margaritifera margaritifera (assembly GCA_029931535.1). NCBI lineage: Eukaryota > Metazoa > Mollusca > Bivalvia > Unionida > Margaritiferidae > Margaritifera > Margaritifera margaritifera. Next base: position 1,404,729 of record JAQPZY010001497.1, read on the forward strand.
GTATGGTATTTGTGACATGGGGATTACTGTAAGTTATACAATTATATATCTAGGATGTTGTGTGGTATTTGTGATACTGGGATTACTGTAAGTTATACAATTATATATAAGGGATGGTGTATGGTATTTGTGACACTGGGATTACTGTAAGTTATACAATTAGATATCAGGCATGTTGTATGGTATTTATGACACTGTGATTACGGTAAGTTATACAATTATATATCGGGGATGGTGTATGGTATTTGTGACACTGGGATTACTGTAAGTTATACAATTATATATCAGGGGTGTATGGTATTTGTGATACTGGGATTGCTGTAAGTTATACAATTATATATCAGGGATGGTGTATGGTATTTGTGACACTGGGATTACTGTAAGTTATACAATTAGATATCAGGGATGTTGTATGGTATTTATGACACTGGGATTACTGTAAGTTAAATTGATGGTGTATGGTATTTGTGACACTGGGATTACTGTAAGTTATACAATTATATATCAGGGATGTATGGTATTTGTGATACTGGGATTACTGTAACTTATACAATTATATACCCCTGATTGTGTATGGTATTTGTGACACTGGGATTACTGTAAGTTATACAATTAGATATCAGGGATGTTGTATGGTATTTATGACACGGGATTACTGTTAAGTTATACAATTATATATCAGGGATGGTGTATAGTATTTGTTACACTTGGATTACTGTAAGTTACACAGTTATATATCAGGGATGATGTATGGTATTTGTGACACTGGGATTACTGTAAGTTATACAATTATATATCAGGGATGTTGTATGGTATTTGTGATAATGGGATTATTGTAAGTTATACAATTATAAATCAGGGATGTTGTGTTGTAATTGTGACACTGGGATTACTACTGATCAGGGATGTTGTATGGTATTTGTGATGCTGGGATTACTGTAAGTTATACAGTTATATATCAGGGATATTGTATGGTATTTGTGACTGGGATTACTGTAAGTTATACAATTATTTATCAGGGATGGTGTATGGTATTTGTGAAGCTGGGATTACTGTAAGTTATGCAGTTATATATCAGGGATATTGTATGGTATTTATGACACTGGGATTACTGTAAGTTATACAATTATTTATCAGGGATGTTGTATTGTATTTGTGATGCTGGGATTACTGTAAGTTATACAATTATATATCAGGGATGTTGTATGGTATTTATGACACTGGGATTACTGTAAGTTTTACAATTATTTATCAGGGATGGTGTATGGTATTTGTGACACTGGGATTACTGTACTTCATGTAGTTGTTTGTATAACAAACTTGAAATTTACAGTAGTCTCATAAGCTTGTTTAATTTGTGGCAAATAGCCATATTTGGATGCAGATTACAAAGCTTAAGTTAACAACTGCAGACATTTCTGCAAACAATCAAAACTGTGATCGATTCTCAATTCTCTGTATCATCTATTCCCCATCCATTTCCAATACAGTTAAAATAATTGTTATAATTGGTCTGGCCATTCACTGTAAGAATGGTCGCTAGAGGAAAAAATCCAATTGATATAGCCCACAGGAGACGAGACATGCAGGAAACTGGTCGATTCAAGTAATAGCACTTAATTCCCATTATTTTTATGTCAGCGGAAGGAAAAGTAAAATAGAGGAGGTTGGATGCTGAGTGGATTATGGTATACAACTGTGAAAGATATACGTAAAGAATACAAATAAATTCAGGTTATAAAAAAACTTAATTCACTCATGCAAAAAAGGAATGAGTTTGAAATTAAATCATGAAAAAGTAATTGCTTTCTACTCCTTTTTGCAGTAAAAGAGATCTCACTTTGTGCAACATTGACTTAAAGTATACTCCACAACAACACACAACAGAAGTTTCAAAGTATTTCAACAACTGTACATTTCTGCAGTTACAGACCCAGCAGGCATTAACAACTGTACATTTTTGCTTTTATGGACACAGCAGGCATTAACAGCTGAACATTTATGCTTTTTATGGACCCTGCAGGCATTGAAGTTAAAAGTGATATTCTGACAAAACAATAAATATATAAAGATCATGGATAAAATTGCAGTAAGTCCTTGTGAGGTCATTTCGTTATCTGCTCTTTTTAAAAACTGAACTGGATATTTGGTTATAATTTCACTCAACAAGGATATTTGATTTCCAGATTTTGTCCAAAAATTATCAAGTTTAATATTATAGATTTTAAGTTGTCAAGATATTGATCAGCATTTTAAATTTCAAGGCTTCCCTCCATCAAGTATCATGAGCTCTTAATCAGTATTGACCAGATTTTAAAATAGTAGTTTTACTGCATCTACTACAAAAGCCAGCACCTAAATCCTCTGATCTTATTTCATTTCTGAAGCTCATTTTACAAGTTGATTGAAAACTCATATTCTCTTTTAAATGTAGTGAAACCTGACTATAATGGACATCAAAGTACTGCACAATTTTTGTGTTCAATTGACAAGTGTACTTTATATACAGTTAAGATAATCAGAATACCATATGTACTTGATTGTAAGTCAGATCCAACTGCAAACTGCATAGACCCAGATCTGCCACTGTATAATGTGCCAGCAGATCTGGATCTGTACAGTTTGTTAAGAATAATCGGTGTAACAAATAACAAAGACCCTCATTGCCAGTGCATTATGCAATGGCAGATCAGGGTCTATGTTATTTGCAGTTGTCCCTGACTTATAAGTGAATACATATGATACTTAAAGGCAAGAAAAGCTAATGCAAGAAATTGACATATCTAAATACTTGACTGGGAAATAGTATGTAACAGGATCCAAACTCTTGCCCTTTGGTCTTGTTTGCAGACAGGTTACTAAATGCACTATGACCACCACTAATAAGTAGGTTATACATAGGCTTATTTTGCCTTTTATGGAGAAAACTGATGTTTCACCTAATACAGATCAAAGATTTTATAATTGGACTTGGAACTTGATTAGAAACAAAAAAACATGAAAATCAGTGCACATTATTTACTTGCTTGTTATAACATCTGTTGACAAATAAAGCACCAATAGAAACAATAGAAACTCTAACTTCCAGCATTATTGTCTGAAATAAGATGTCCAGTGCAAATGATTTTTCAATTAAAGCAGGGGTGACAAAATGAACACTTCATTTTTCTTACCAAGATGAGAGAGCGGCTGTGGCTCAGTTATTAGTGTGCAGGACTCGTGACCAAAAGGGAGTGGTTACAAATCCTACCATCGGGTCAGCTACTGTGGTGGGTCTTTGGCAAGGCACTTTATTCCATGGCAAGGCACTTTATTCCATGGCAAGGCACTTTATTCCATTTGCCTTGACACTAAACAGCCTACTTGTGTTCCTGTGTGATAAAATGCCAAGCCAAATAGAACACCATGGTTAGATCAGTTGCACAGATCACATGTAGGAAAAAAAGGGTACATAAATGACTATTATGCACATCTGTGCTGTATATGGAAGTATTTGCCAACATTGGTTTCAGTGCATGATTTTCTAATGACGTGTTGAATTAAAGCAATTAGTAAGTCACTTTATCAGAAAATGTTTGATTTGCAGTCAATGTAAGCTGATTGCAGAGGTAAGATGAGCCTATTAAATGACATGCAAATTAGAATTTTAGAATTGCTTCAAGGCAAAATGGTCCACATTTGTAATGTCAGACCTGGCAATAGAATTGCTTCAGGACAAAATGTAATGTAAGACCTAGAAGCAACCTCTGAAAACGGAGCAAAGTAACCTCCTCCTCTGACATGTGCTTTCTCAATACCGGTGTGAAATAAACTAGCCATATCTATACAGATTTGTGAAATAGACCAGCCATATCTATACAGACTTGTGAAATAGAGTAGTCATATCTATACAGACTTGTGAAATAGACTAGCCATATCTATACAGACTTGTGAAATAGAGTAGCCATATCTATACAGACTTGTGAAATAGACCAGCCATAACTATACAGACTTGTGAAATAGAGTAGCCATATCTATGCAGACTTGTGAAATAGACCAGCCATATCTATACAGACTTGTGAAATAGACTAGCCATAACTATACAGACTTGTGAAATAGACTAGTCATAACTATACAGACTTGTGAAATAGAGTAGCCATAACTATACAGACTTGTGAAATAGACTAGCCATATCTATACAGACTTGTGAAATAGACTAGCCATAACTATACAGACTTGTGAAATAGACTGGCCATAACTATACAGACTTGTGAAATAGACTAGTCATAACTATACAGACTTGTGAAATAGACTAGCCATAACTATACAGACTTGTGAAATAGAGTAGTCATAACTATACAGACTTGTGAAATAGACTAGCCATAACTATACAGACTTGTGAAATAGAGTTGTCATAGCTATACAGACTTGTGAAATAGAGTAGCCATAACTATACAGACTTGTGAAATAGAGTAGTCATAACTACACTGTAATCAGACTTTTGAAATAGACTTGCCATAACTATACAGACTTGTAAAATAGACTTGCCATAATATTATAGTAGAGTGGCCACATGTAAATCGTTTGTCTGCATTATACAGATTGTTCTTCATAGTTGCAGGTATGTGGATGAATAATCTAAAGTGTGGATTTCAGGTCAAGATTAAAATTACATTGTTAAATTTATCACCGCTTTTGAACTTTGGCACCTATAGCTTACTGTAAAACTGATGCACAAGTCAGGTCCAACTGCAAACAACACAGACACTGATCTGCCATTGCGTATTGTGCTGGCATATCAGGATCTGTGTTGTTTGTTCTACTGATTATTCCAAACAAACTGCATAGATCCAGATCTGTTGCTGCATTATGCGACAGCAGATCTGGATCTATGCAGTTTGCAGTTGGATCCAACTTATACGCAAGTACCGGTATATACAGTAATTACTTTGTCACAGTTTCTCTGATAATTGAAAAAAAGGAAGTTGTGGAAGGAGTTAGGGAAAAAATAACATGAACATGATAGGTAATAATCGAATTCACTATTGTCCTACATGTACTGTTTGATTTGTAGATTTCCATTAAGTGAGGATTGTCTTTCATACCTGTTGTCAAACATACGATTTTATTGCAAAGTCTTTGTGGTCACCTTGTTATAGAAAATGCTGTCTATGATTCATGGCAGGATGAACACACTAGAATTCTGGATGTTGAAAGCGCTAGTAGATGTCTAAAATGCAAAGATGAAAAGTACATATAGAGTAATTATAAATTATGTTTAGAGGTACTGTCAGTAAAATGTGATTTTGGCCAATTTTGTGTCCCCAGCTTCTGAGAAATATTAAAAAATGTATTCTCTGTTGTAGCTGTTTCAATTAAATATACACAGTATGTACAGTACAAATTAAAAGGCCCCAATTAGTACAGTACAAATTAAATAGGCTCAGTTGTTAGTACAGTGCAAATTAAATGGACACAGTACAGTACAAATTAAATGGGCACAATTAGTACAGTACAAATTTAGAATGTTGCAGAAAATTCTAAATATTGGTAATCCTAATTGATTTAATTACACTAGTAGAAATAAATAACAAGAATTTGTGAACCTAATACAGTAATGCCTGAATTTTGAACCCTGAACCCTGTCTGCACTTGAAATGTCTAACACATATTGAACTGGTGGCATTGGATAGCAGAATTTATATGGTATTGTGTGTACTCAATATATTCAGCTTTATCAACTGGGAACAATCAGCTAATCAAAGTAGCTTATTGTTAAATGATAAGTGGTGAAAGATGAAGAGGCCAGCACAACAGTAAAAATAAATGGTAGAAGCCATTTATGGCAGTGTGATGTACTCTCTTTAAAATTAGCTTTTTATTGCAATGTACTCAATTTTATGGTTATGGAACTCGTTACATATTTTTTTTTCTTCTTCATACTTTGAGTCCATGGGGGGTGTGTGTGTCAAATTTTCAGTAATTCTGTAATTCATTTTGATGTCTACTATCTTCTTTTTTAGTCTTTAGCATGCAAAACATTTTTGTGATTCAGTTTCTTGCCAATCTCACTAGCATGGGCACTCACCTTGCCCCCTAGTCTTGCTTTTGAGGCACTGACTAGCAAGATGTTGACAAGACCGTGGCCGTACTGGCTGAGTAAAAAAATCGGACCTACCCACTTTCTTTTTTACTCAATAAATCCAGTGATATTATTTGTTTTCAAGCAAATTTGGTGTGCTGCTAGATATTTATATGACCTTGGCAGAGTTTAATTGTCAGCATTCAGCGTCATCATTTAGCGGTGTTATAGCCCCTGATGTGAACTATAACAAAAATACTTATTATAGTTCCTATTCCCAAGTGTTCTGTTCTTTTTACTACAAAGATATCAAAAATATTACTTTTATTATTCTATAGCACTAATAGTAACTTATGCCACATATGCTCATATTATTTTCCAAGTAACGAAGGAGCACAATAGGGGGCACATTTTTCTCCATCGCATGTTGCAAACTTGTTCCTTTATGGAAACTACCAATATTTTTCTGAGTTGTGACAATTCTGTTACTGTCAATTGTTTAAAAAAAAGATCTGAGGAACATGGGCCACATGCATTCCATTGTACTGTATGCACCATGGGCCACATGCATTCCATTGCACTGCTCACAGCATGGGCCACATGCATTCCATTGCACTGCATGCACCATGAGCCACATGCATTCCATTGCACTGCATGTGCCATGGGCCACATACATTCCATTGCACTGCTTACAGCATGAGCCACATGCATTCCATTGCACTGCTCACATCATGGGCAAAAGTATTGCTTACAGCATGGGCCACAGGCATTTGCACTGCTCACAACATGAGTCACATGCATTCCATTGCACTGCTCACAGCATGGGCCACATACATTCCATTGCACTGCTCACATTGAGATATGCCATATATTTCCTAGTGATGCCCCTATTCTTTAAATATGAAAAAGGATGAGCTAAAATAAACATCAGCAAGACAACCATTTCTATTTTCATAATCTTCAGAGTAGTGTCTTCTATTACAAAAATTTCTGTCTCGTTTACTATATCACCAATGTCACCGACCCCCTTTACAAAAACTCTACTCGCCTATTTCCAACAAAAGTGGGGGACATCAGTGCCTGGAATTTGCTTGTGTTGTAATTAACTGATTTTCACCTGGAGCCTCAGGGCTCAATTCAATCTAATTTCAAAACAGATGGTAAAATAAAATGAAAAACATATAGATAAAAAAATAATTTATATGTCAATATAGATACCAGTGTTGCATCTAAATTAGCTATATAAATATTTGCGCAGAATATTTCCTTTACAACTAGCTCAATGCCCGTTGTAACATGTCAGTATAGGCTTATATGAAATCTCAAGATGCCTAAAGGAGGATTAAAATCTTCAGCTATTGAATTTAAATTGTAAATTCATGCAGAAAAATGGGTAGGTAATTATTTAATTTGAGTGGACTGGGGTCATCCCACCACACAAGCAGGTTACATAATAACTCAGAATTGTCACTGGTTTTGAGTAATGTAAACAAGTACTCAAATAGTCTAAAAATGAAAGCCTGCAATTTAATGGTGTATCTAGACCATAATTCATTTAAGAAGTAGTTTGCCATTTTCTATCAAGAAGAATTTAAATTAAAGTCTCATCTTGTTTACAAATATCATACTTAGCAATAATTTTTCTTTTGAATTGAATGTATTAGTGAATTCAGTCAGTACAGAGTAAAATATCAACAGTTCTGAATGGTCAGATATAAAAATTACTTGTTGGAACATAATACTATCAGTTCACTATTTTTGTGGGGTACCAGTTTTTGTGGAATACCAGTTTTTGTGGGGTACCAGTTTTTGTGGAATACCAGTTTTTGTGGAATACCAGTTATGGATTTCATGGTTGCGACAAATCTAAAAACCAAATGAACAATGATCTTTCAGTGAAGACAACAACACCTATACCCAATCCATGAATTTATGTACCAGTGAAAATGTCATTTTACAACCTCAGAAATGCATACCCATTATTATAAATGAAATAACAGTGAAACTGTTCGACAGAAAAGCCTTGGATGTGGTGTACACCTGTGTAGTCAGGATTGTAAAGATCTGATGTACACCTACATAGATGGGATTGTCAAGATTAGATGTACACAATGTAGTTGGGATTGTCAAGATTTGGTGTACACAATGTAGTCAGGATTGTCAAGATTTGGTGTACACAATGTAGTCAGGATTGTCAAGATTTGGTGTACACAATGTAGTCAGGATTGTCAAGATTTGGTGTACACAATGTAGTCAAGATTGTCAAGATTTGGTGTATACAGTGTAGTCGGGATTGTCAAGATTTGGTGTACACAATGTAGTCGGGATTGTCAAGATTTGGTGTACACAATGTAGGCAGAATTGGCAAGAATTTTGACACCGTAAAATACAGGGTATCCTTATTTTTCTTTTAATTTTGACATTGTCCACCAAGTTATCACAAGTAATTCACATATATCATCAGTCTGGCAACTGGTAAACACTAGTTATTTTGACATTTGTCACAGAGTTATCACAAGTATATGACATACTTCATTAGTCTGGCAACTGGTAAACACTAGTTATTTTGACATTTGTCACAGAGTTATCACAAGTATATGACATACTTCATTAGTCTGGCAACTGGTAAACACTAGTTATTTTGACATTTGTCACAGAGTTATAACAAGTATATGACATACTTCATTAGTCTGGCAACTGGTAAACACTGGTTATTTGGTATTTTCCACCAAGTCGTCACAAGTAATTGACATACATTATAAGTCTGGCAAATGAGAAATGCTAGCTATTTTGACATTTTCCAGCAAGTTATCACAAGTAATTGACATACTTTGTAAGACTCCGAACTGAGAAACACTAGTTATTTTGACATTTTCCAGCAAGTTATTATGAATAATCAACATACATCATGAATCTGGCAACTGATAAACACTTGTTATTTTTCATGTCTCAGAACTACATGTATAATGATATTCAGTCTAACCTGCTTTAAACATCACATCTGTTTAGCAACCAAACTATTGTCAAGAAACCTCTATTTAGCAACCACGAGTTTTAAAAGCTCATTTTCCCCGTTTGCAGAGGTGACTGCTTCAAACATCAACTGTATTTGATAATCACAATTAAGTACAATTAGTAAATTTAAGACCGTATTTAAATTTCTGTTCACAATTGTGAGCTTAGTATCAACATATTGATATTTATTAAAACTTCACATTGGTCATCACTTTTTACTTTTTAAAAGTTCAGATTTATATCCTGAAGTCAAACCACCTTTCTTTAATCTAATCAGTGATAATATTTTTGGAGGTTTTACTGTACAAGAAAATTAGGATGTATCAAAGGGATAATTAATTTGGATACAAATCATGTCTTTTTCTCACTGTGTATAATTGTCCTCAAATTCTTTTCAAATGCAAGGCTGTACCTTATCTCAGTCTTTTTTTCTTTTCAAAAATTACAAACTGTCGGAGTAGATCTATTGAAGTAATTTGTATGATACCATAGTCTGCAGTAGACTTTTATGAGAATATTGATTCTGAATAAAGAATTGAACCAATCTCAAAATTGGAAGAAAGGATAATCCCAGATACATCACTCCCTCACTATAAGGCCATTCATTATAACACTGTTCCAGTTATAAGGTGGTCATGGATCTCATTCGATTAAGTGATAGTAATATTTTATGTATCATGTACTTCATTATAAGGTGGTCACACTATAATGCTGTATGCTCTGTGGCTCCCAGGAATAGTGTTATAATGAGGGAGTATTGTATAATGTACTTCATTATAAGGCTGTACACTCTAGGACTCCCATGGACAGCATTATCAATATAATGCATTTTAGCCTCATGGAAATAAATGTTATTTTTGAGTTGAGATAAATTTCCATAATACTATAATAGCATACAGTATCCTGAAACATGGATGGTCATTGCAATAATATTTTTATGTCCTTCTGTTCACTGCCACAATAAATAGGTCGCAGTATGCTGTCCTTTCACAGTCCAGTGATTGAACAAGTTATAGCATATAATCCTGTTTCCAACATGCTGTTTCATCTACAGTCATAACAATCCGAGTACAATCACCATAAGTAGTCCCACTAACTACAACCACAAGCAGGTCACAGTGATCTTCATTTAAAGCTTCAATGAATATACTCTTTGTTTAGCTCAAATGTTGGACACTGTCACTTAAATGGATGCAAAGCTTGATATTGTATGCTAGTTGTTGTCTTGTGCAAGACATTGATATGAAAAGTAGGTAACATTGACCTGCTTTTCAAGTTCCAGTACTTGGATGGTGTACCAGGTGATCAGATGAGACATGTGTCATGCAGTTTCACTCCTTTCATATGTCTATGGTAGTGATGCATTTTATAGTAGTAGTGTGTATTCTAAATCCTGTTTCTACAACATAAATGCATCCAAAGATTTATCATTATCTACTATTGACTCACTTGACAGCTAGGCACCTATATATGACAACAAATTTTCATTCATTTTAATTAATTCATTATAATAAGATAGTAAATATTGGCACTTCACATCTATGTTTTTACCTTATAATTAAATGTTACTTCAAGAAATGTCAATATTCTTATCATTTTCATCACACCATCTGAAAAAAAATGTTTTAAAAAATGTGATCAATAACAATCAAATTGATATTCCACACCTGGAAGGTGTGTTTTTACCTATTGATTAATTCAGGTGTCAACCTATCAGAATGATTACCCCATGAGGCCCTCCATACTTTACAGATAAAACTCCACTCGGCAATATGTGTCAATATTTGACCTAAGCTTTAGTCAGTATTTATGGAACTTCAAAAGGCCCTTTTCCTCGTGAATGTAAAGCCAGGTGAATTTACGCATGATTTTTGGGATAAAAGTGCTTTTCAATCAAGCTCAACCAGGGTGAGTTGATCCATTTTGTCAGTTCTGGTTAAATATTAATTAGAGGTTGATCTTGGTGTTATTCAGATGACTCCTGTATTTACCCTTATGGGGAAGGTTCCTTATGTACCCTTATGGGAAAGGATCGTTATTTACCTATATTGGAGAGGTTTTTTGACCATTTTAGTGTGGATTACTTACTTACCCTTATCGGGAAGATTGTTTGACCATTTTAGTGTGTGGATTACTTGGATACCATTTACAACTTTGTGGGTCAAGTTCAAACAAGATTTTGAATGTTGTAATTGTGTACTTTGATATTTATATTCAATAGCTTTAATGAAATGCAGCTAGATTTATTCAAGTTGGGGGAGGGCATAATTTAGGGCTTAAGGTCATGACAGATAATGTGAAGAAATGAAGAATATTTTCTATATAAGCAGGCTATTATGAAAAGACCAGCAACAACAATAAAACATCAACACCACAGTGTAACATAACGAAACTCAACTGCAACTATAGTAACTATAGTATCTTGTCCCACAACCATCAACACAGAATAGGAGGGAACTCCCACTTCCACCTCCCTTTCTTTCCCCAATCTATTTCTCGGGTGGAAAGGGATTAGGGGCATAAGTTAATCAGTTAGACTTTTCATTCTAATTTTTTTTTCATTTATTTTTTCTTTTAAATAAATGTATATATATATATATATATATATATATATATATATATATATATATATATATATATATATATATATATATATATACATATATATATTAAATATGGCATGGTTTTGGTTTTTGTCACCAAGTATATGCAGATCAATACCATAGCTTATATCTCAAGCCAGTCACTTTTCATATCCAGGTCTCTGTCATTAAATTGCAAATCTTACATTCCAGGATGTCCCCCCCCCCCCCCATAGTAATGCACAATCTAGCATTTTGAACTTTGGGTAACTATAAATGTTCATTTCAACATCTGAATACTCCCACATTGTGATGATTTAGAAATAATTGTTCAATGGAGAAAAGTTATCAATCAATTTGGCTGTGCTCTATAACCCTAATTCAGAATAATCTAGGAGCAGTCAGCACTAAGCTGCACCCATATGTGTTCCATTGAATGGTTTCTAAACAATTTATTTATCGACTGTTGACTTTTATACCTACTTGGGATAAATTCGTTTCTGAGAGCAAGGGCAGGTCTTGAATTTAACATGTTTGTTAGGTAGCCAGGAGGACTAGTAGGTTTTGAAATCTACTTGTCTTTCAGTTAATTACTAGTCCCCAAAAGATGACTTGTGTTACCATTTCAGCCACAACTGGTTCTGATCATCAGTTCTGAACATTAGTAAAAGTGCTTCTTTGAAACAGCTGTAAATACTGTCTTTGAAATAGCTGTAAATATGGTGGCTTTGAAACAGTAGTAAATACTGCTTCTTTGAAATGGCTGTAAATAGTGCTTCTTGAAAACATTTGTAGATACTGCTTCTTTCAAATGGTTGTAAATGTGTCTTTGAAATAGCTGTAAATACTACATATTTGAGACTTCTGTAAACATTGTCTTTGAGACAGCTGTGAATACTATCAAGATGGCTGTGAATACTGTCTTTGAAAGAGCTGTAAATACTGATTCTTTGAACAAGCTTGAAACAATTGTAAATATGGCTTCTTCTTTTAAACAGCTGTATATACTGTCTTTTAAACAGATGTAAATGCAGCTTTGAAACAGATGTAAATACTGTCTTTTAAACAGATGTTAATACTGTTTCTTTGAAACAGCTGTAAATACTGTCTTTTAAACAGCTGTAAGTACTGCTGCCTTTAAACAGCTGTAAATTATGCTTCTTTTAAACAGCTGTAAATTATACTTCTTTTAAATAAAAGTGCATTCACTTACATGATGAATTTACAAAATGCCTTTGAATTCAGTTGTACAATGTTCTTACTAAAGGGGGATAGCTACTAATATTTCAAGAAAAAGCCAGGCAGACTACAATAACCATGACATTTACGAGTTCTTTGTATATTTACTAGCCTTGGGCTAGCAGATAACAGCAAATTTTGAGCCCTGAGAGGGACTTGTCACTCAAATCCCATACATAATAGAAACTATTTTTGTTTTATGCCCACCAAAAGTAGGAGTATATAATGTTATGGTGTTAGTCTGTACATCTGTCTGTTGCATTGTATGTGTATGTGTTTGTGTGTTTTTATTTTCTGAAAAAAAATATTGTTTTACACATCTACCTTTACCAAACTTTATGCATGGCTTGTAGTTGGAGTAAGAAAGAAGGCTATTGATTCTGGAGTCAAAAGATCAAAGTCACTGTGACCAAAAGAAGAAAAATGATTCTACAAAATAACATTGATTCTGCATCTTAGACCTGGACCAAAATTTGACCTTTCTGTTGAAAAATCTTGAGAATCAACCAAGCCATACACAGGGCAGGCAGATACTGTACCATTCATACAAGTCAAACATGTTCTATTAGTACCTATATAAAGGACTGTTAAACACAGGGCAGGCATATACTGTACCATTCATATGAGTAAACCATGTCCTAATAGTACCTATATAAAGGACTGTTAAACACAGGGCAGGCATATACTGTACCATTCATATGAGTCAAACATGTCCTACTAGTGCCTATATAAAGGACTATTAAACACAGGGCAGGCATATACTGTACCATTCATATGAGTAAAACATGTCCTACTAGTGCCTATATAAAGGACTATTAAACACAGGGCAGGCATATAGTGTACCATTCATATGAGTCAAACATGTTCTATTAGTACCTATATAAACCTATATAAAGAACTGTTAAACACAGGGCAGAGATATACTGTACCATTCATATGAGTCAAACATATCCTATTTGTACCTATATAAAGGACTATTAAACACAGGGCAGGCATATACTGTACCATTCATACAAGTCAAACATGTTCTATTAGTACCTATATTAAGGACTATTAACCTAAGACAGGCATATACTGTACCATTCATGGTACTCTTGTTTTTCATTTACTGGGATATCCATTTTTGTCATCAAATTTGAAATCATTAAATATCCTTTATATTTTGTGGCAGTGAATACCATACTTTCACCTAACAGATAGAAAATCATATAAAATCCACCAGCACATCTTTGATGCTTAAATGACCTGTCTGTTTTAATGGCAGTCCAAAAAGTGTTCTGCACTTTGTTTTTATTTCTACATGCTTCACTCCTTGACCAGCACATACATTGGGATGTTGCTGTAGACTTAATTATTATGACATAAAAAGTCCCCTGACATTAGTTGCTTCATAATGAGTGAGAGAGAGAGAGAGACTATTGCTCATGTGAAGATCTCTTTGTAATGGTATGTGTATTTAATAGGGGAAATCAAGTGCACTTGCTCTTGTGCTTTTGAGTTCTTGCGAGTGAAATCATGCAGTTGGTGTGCTGCACCAGTCTTCATTCAATGCCTCATTCATCTAATTATCAACCCTTTGCTTGACATGAAGGCCCTATTCTGAAGCTGGTGCAACCATTTAAAAGTTCTATTTCAATTATCCTGTAATTGTTACACAAAGGGAAAGAACTCCTGCCAATGCTTTGAAGATGACAACTTATTACAGATTGATGTGTCTGGGACATTTGCCTGTAAGCTTGCGAGTCAGCTATGCCAAAACAAGTGGGGACATTTTGCCTGTGAGCTTGCATGTCAGCTATGCCAAAACAAATGGGGACATTTTGCCTGTGAGCTTGCGAGTTGGCTATGCCAAAACAAATGGGGACATTTTGCCTGTAAGCTTGCAAGTCAGCTATGCCAAAACAAATGAGGACATGTTGCCTGTAAGCTTGCGATTCGGCTATGCCAAAGCAAATGGGGACATTTTGTCTGTGAGCTTGCAAGTCAGCTATGCCTAAACAGTGGGAACATTTTGCCTGTAAGCTTGAGAGTCGTCTATGCCACAACATAGGGGACATTTTGCTCATGAGCTTGCTAGTTTGCCAATGCAAAACAATGGAGACATTTTACTCATTAGCTTGTGAGTTAGTTCTGCCTGAACAATGAGTCAAGATATCAGACAGTATTCATATAATAATCTATTTATTATATACTTTAATTTACAATAATCTATTTATTATATACTTTATTTTACAATAATCTGTTTATTATATACTTTAATTTATAATTAGTGTCATTAATACCGGACCTCTTAACATAAAACCAATTTCAGATATAGTTGTTTTAATCTCACAAAACTTCATAATTTCCTTCTAAATGCACATGAATATATCAGGTGAGTCAGATGACATTGCAATATAAAAAGTTTGTAAGACATCCTTATCAATGATGTATATCGCTTGACAATCATGTGCAATGTAAAATATTATTCAGTCTCCTCCCATGTTAAGTTTTTAGGACAAAATTAGAGTATATTATAATTGTCTGGGAATTGTAACTGTTCCACCTGGCACTATTGCCACATGCCAATGTTATATGATGTCATGTGATGTACTAAATCTGTTATTGCTTTCTCCTGAGGGTACTGGTCTCCTACAGTTTTTCTGGTAGAGTATAGTGCCCTCTCCCAACAGAACTGGTCTTGTAATTTTTTCTCTGCTAGAGTATAGTGCCTTTTCCTGAGGGTACTGGTCTCCTACAGTTTTGTCTGCTAGAGTATAGTGCCTTCTCCCAAGATAACTGGACTCCTACAGTTTTGTCTGCTAGAGTATAGTGCCTTCTCTCAAGATAACTGGACTCCTACAGTTTTGTCTGCTAGAGTATAGTGCCTTCTCCCAAGATAACTAAACTCCTACAGTTTTGTCTGCTAGAGTATAGTGCCTTCTCTCAAGATAACTGGACTCCTACAGTTTTGTCTGCTAGAGTATAGTGCCTTCTCTCAAGATAACTGGACTCCTACAGTTTTGTCTGCTAGAGTATAGTGCCTTCTCTCAAGATAACTGGACTCCTACAGTTTTGTCTGCTAGAGTATAGTGCCTTCTCTCAAGATAATTGGACTCCTACAGTTTTGTCTGCTAGAGTATAGTGCCTTCTCTCAAGATAACTGGACTCCTACAGTTTTGTCTGCTAGAGTATAGTGCCTTCTCTCAAGATAACTGGACTCCTACAGTTTTGTCTGCTAGAGTATAGTGCCTTCTCTCAAGATAACTGGACTCCTATAGTTTTGTCTGCTAGAGTATAGTGCCTTCTCTCCTTTTATTAATGTGCTTAAGGTGCTAATTTCTGTTTATTTATTTATATGTCACTTCTGAAGATCTTGCAATAAATTCAACACATTTTTTTATTGCATCTTCTGGTGGTAGACCAGAAGAGCTTATGAAATGGCCTATTTTCTGTTGTCCATTGTCATTCATCCATTAGTACAAGTTTTGTTATCACTGCTCCTATGAAACTACTTGAACAATTGCCATAAAGCTTTACACACACATTCATCCATTAGTACAAGTTTTGTTATCACTGCTCCTATGAAACTACTTGAACAATTGCCATAAAGCTTTACACACACATTCATCCATTAGTACAAGTTTTGTTATCACTGCTGCTATGAAACTACTTGAACGATTGCCATAAAGCTTTACACACGCATTCATCCATTAGTACAAGTTTTGTTATCACTGCTCCTATGAAACTACTTGAACGATTGCCATAAAGCTTTACATTCATCCAAAGGTCTAGTTTGTCCTAAATAAAAATGGTGTCGCATGGACATCCAATATGGCCACCACTGTGCCATCTTTAAAATATTCATATTGCCACACCTCCAGAATGGATGGTCATACCAACATCGGATTTTCACTAAAAGGCTTGTTATGAGATCAAGTTGGTCCTCAAAGAAAATGGTGCTGCTCTGATATCCAATATGGCCACTATGGCAGTCATCTTGAAAATTTTGTTGTTGCTAATCCTACTGAACAGAAAGTCATAATGACATGGACTTTTCACCATAAGACTTCTCATGATGTCTAGTTGGTTATGAATGAAAATTGTGCCAATCTGACTTCCAATATGGCTGCCATGGTGGCCAGTCAAAAAATTTGTTATTGTTTCTCCTCCTAAATGGAAAGTCATATTTACATGAGGTTTTCACCAAAAGACTTCTAATGATGCCTAGTTGGTCCTAAATGAAAATGGTGCCAAACTGACAGAGCGGCCAACTAGAAAATCCTTTGCTCCAGAATATCAGAGATGGTTTGAACACTCGGCAGTTAAAAAGGAAGATAAAATGGTCTTATCTTGGATTTCTGTTTATTCTTTTCAGGCAATAGAGCTAAAGTCTCCTTAAGAGACTTGTTAAGAGTCTATCGTTGTTACTATATTTAAGGAAATTAAGAAAACTGTCTTTTACATATATACTTCATGCATTACTTAAATCCTTTAATCAAGTACGTTCCTGTTGAGTCAAACTTGATTACTTGTATCCAGAGTGACATATCTGGTGGATGTTGTAATTGGATTGGAGTAACTCCAGATGGGATGGATTTTAAAGTTACCATCAAATAATTATATTATAAAAAGAAACTACTGTTATGGAGAAATGATGGAGATGCCTCAGCCCACAATAATAGCACCCCAATAAATCCACCTCAATGTATACAAGATTTTTTTTAAACATTCTAATGCTTAAAATATTACAAAGATTCCGTGAACTTCTCACTGCATGTAGCTATATCCTCCACTGCATGTAGCTATATCCTCCACTGCATATAGCTATATCCTCCATTTTTTGGATTGTATCCTCTTGTAGCTATATCCTCCATTTTTGGGATTGTATCCTCATGCAGCTATATCCTCCACTTTTTGGATTGTATCCTCTTGTAGCTACATCCTCCATTTTTTGGATTGTATCCTTGTGCAGTTATATCCTCCACTTTTTGGATTGTATCTTGTAGCTATATCCTCCATTTTTTGGATTGTATCCTCATGCAGTTATATCCGCCACTTTTTGGATTGTATATTGTAGCTATATCCTCCATTTTTTGGATTGTATCCTCGTGCAGTTATATCCGCCACTTTTTGCATTGTATCTTGTAGCTATATCCTCCATTTTTTGGATTGTATCCTCGTACAGTTATATCCGCCACTTTTTGGATTGTATCCTCATGCAGCAATATCCTCCACTTTTTGGATTGTATCCTCTTGTAGCTATATCCTCCATTTTTTGGATTGTATCCTCTTGTAGCTATATCCTCCACTTTTTGGATTGTATCCACTTTCATACCTGCTGTAACTGTGAGTCAGAATGCTTTCAAGGTTTTGTGGGAGAAAATGTAATTTGCTGCTGGCATGGAAGAGTGTTTAATTAAGAGTTGGGAGTTGAGAATTAGTATTAGCTGAGGCACCTGTTTGTTTTATGGCACACCTGTGTATGCTATTAGTACCTGCCTACAATTTAATCATCATAGTGATTCTCACTCAGCTACCTTGCTACATGGCTTATGTTTCAGCTTTGTTTTCTGGGATGCAGTGATTAGAACCAGAAAATATCATCCTTGAGGCTTGATTAAATCACCTTAAAGTTTAGCTTGTGTGTAACTTGAGGTTTGGTTTTGTGTTTTTTACAGCACAGCTTTGAGGCAATCTGTGTAACAAAGGTTTGATTTGTGTGTTTTTTGGCACAGTGTTGAGGCAGTGTGTGTAACTTAGGGTTTGGTTTTGTGTGTTTTATGACAGTATTGAGGCAGTGTGTGTAACATAGGGTTTGGTTTGGTGTTTTACAGCTTAGTGTGTAACATAAGGTTTGATTTGGTGTTTTGCAGCACAGTGTTGAGGCTATGTGTGTAACTTAAGATTTGGTTGGTTTTTTATGGCACAGTGTTGAGGCAATGTGTGTAACTTAAGATTTTATTAGGTGTTTTTTACAGCACTGTTGGAGCAGTGTGTGTAACTTAAAGTTGTATTTGGTATTATATGGCACAGTGTAGAGGCAATGTGTGTAACTTAATGGGGTTTTTTTTGTTTATTACACAGCATTCAGGCAGTGTGAGTAAAGTGTTTTATCCACCCTTTTCAGTCATTAGTCCAGCATGCTAACCACTGAGCCACTATGGCTTCGTAACTTAACGTCTTTCAGTGCTAAATACCCACATATTTTTTGTTGGATTTTAGTTCCACACTTACTAGAGCAGACACGATGCTGTATATTATTTTTTTAAAAAGTACATGTACCCATGCATTTTATAGTTTTTTTTTTTTTTCTGAAGATATTAAAAATTTCAATAAAACTTGTGTAATAAATCACACTTACATCAAACAATGAGATTTTTGTTGTTGTTGGTTTTAGCTGCACTTTTAACACATTATTAGCTATATCATGACAAGGAAATTGGTGCCAAGTGCCTTACCAACTACACACTGAGTCAGCTGACATGGGTGGGTATTGCACCTGTGACCCTTGCTTTGCAAATCCAAAACGCTACCAACTGAGCTACCACAGCTCTCTAACAATGAGTAAAATATACATTTTTATGTGACAAATTGATGAAAACTATTTGTATATTTGTGCAAGAAATAAGCAAACAAACTTATTTGACCAACTTAATGAATTGAGACAAAAATACAGATTTAAGTTTATTAGCATACAATCCCAGACAAATGATAATTTTTATCAGTAGTAATTTTTAAAAAAAATTTGAAAATACCACTTAAGGAACAAGTCAAAGGGGGAAAAAAAACTTGTCTATCGATGCAAATAATTGTAGGGTATACTGTCAAACAATCCATCCCCTAAGGTCAAAACTGAATTACCTCCCCTGAATTACATCCCCTTATATGAAAAGTGGTTTCAAGAGTATAGTAACTTAAGCATTTTGTTATTCTTGTTACAGGGGAAGTAACTAACACAGAAAAAAAACATACACAGACATATCTCTGTTTAGCATGGAAAGACCTTAGCAGATAAATAAATGTTAAGTTATGGCACTGAAGAATGCTGTTATGCCACTGAAGTTCATGTTATGCCACTGTAGGTTGCTGTTATGACACTAGTTTTACTTCACTCGAGTTTTCTATGATTACTCAGAATAACAGTTCTTTGAATGGATTCATGAAATGATTATATGAGGTATCCATTGTTTTATATACGTTCATTTACAAATCCTGGCTTAGGGGTGAATCAAATGCATCCATACACTGTACATCTAAGTAAGTGGGTCCTTCAGGGGCATGGGAAATTTGTTTCTTTAGAACAAGTGAGAAAGTCATGAATCTTCACATTGACTGCCCAGTTGCTATGCTTCAGTATGCCCAGTTGCTATGGTTCAGTACGCCTAGTTGCTATGCTTCAGTATGCCCAGTTGCTATGTTTCAGTATGCCCAGTTGTTATGCTTCCAGTATGCCCAGTTGCTATGCTTCCAGTATGCCCAGTTGCTATGCTTCCAGTATGCCCAGTTGTTATGCATCAAATATGCCCTAGTGTGAGGAGGGCTAGATGTCTTGATCCAGGTCTAGTGTAGTAGGATTCAACACAAAATATATTACATAGATAGATGTCTTGATCCAGGTCTAGTGTAGTAGGATTCAAAACAAAATATATTACATAGATAGATGTCTTGATCCAGGTCTAGTTTAGTAGGATTCAACACAAAATATATGACATAGATGTCCTGATCCAGGTCTAGTTTAGTAGGATTCAACACAAAATATATTACATAGATGCCCTGATCCAGGTCTAGTGTAGTAGGATTCAACACAAAATATATTACATAGATGTCCTGATCCAGGTCTAGTGTAGTAGGATTCAACACAAAATATATTACATAGATGTCCTGATCCAGGTCTAGTTTAGTAGGATTTGATACAAAGTATATTACATAGATGTCCTGATCCGGGTCTAGTTTAGAAGGATTCAACACAAAATATATTACATAGATAGATGTCCTGATCCAGGTCTAGTTTAGTAGGATTCGACACAAACTATATTACATAGATAGATGTCTTGATCCAGGTCTAGTTTAGTAGGATTCAACACAAAATATCTACATAGATGTCCTGATCCAGGTCTAGTTTAGTAGGATTCAACACAAAATATATTACATAGATGTCTTGATCTAGGTCAAGTTTAGTCGGATTTGATACAAAGTATATTACATAGATGTCCTGATCCAGGTCTAGTTTAGTAGGATTCAACACAAAGTATTTGACATAGATATATGTCTTGATCTAGGTCAAGTTTACTAGGATTTGACACAAAGTATATTACATAGATATATGAGTGTAACATATACAATTCTACTGAAATCACTTTGATAATTTTACCTACAGAAATAACTACTGCAATAAAGCAAGTTTATATTGATATATGTACAGGTTTATGAGTTCACTTTGGTAACAAGAACTTCCTCAACAAGTGTTTTATATAAATACAGTGTACAGGTGAGAACAAACAATTTCTTGGTGGTAAATTTTGTCAAAAGACCTGTCAACATGTTGATTTTATAAGAACAGAATCTAGATCAGCTTGAGTCCTTTAGGATTTCTCCCCACTGAAAATTTGTGTTTGTAATTTTACTACTCACATGAATTTATAATGAAGTATGAAAAATAACTGAAAGATATCTGACTGCAGGTACATATAGCAACAACCAGGACTCTAAGTATTAAATTCGTAATGGAGTATGAAATATGACTGAAAGATATCTGACTGCAGGTACATGTAGCAACAACCAGGACTCTCAGTATTGAATGTATATCTTATCTAGAAAACAAGAATATAAGCTATCACACAGGAGATTTGTGTATGGACCAGGGGTTACGCATGTGTGTAAACCAGGACTCTCAGTATTGAATGTATATCTTATCTAGAAAACAAGAATATAAGCTATCACACAGGAGATTTGTGTATGGACCAGGGGTTACGCATGTGTGTAAAAAGGTTGCTCTTTCTAAACACTAAGTTTTAGTGTTACCCATGTCTGTCTGTCCCATTACATCATGTATGTCATATCCATGTTACCCATGATTGTCTGTCCTATTACATCATACAAGTCAAATCCATGTCACCCATGTCTGTCTGTCCCATTACATCATGTATGTCATATCTGTCACAATTGTCTGTCCATCCTGTTACATCATGTTATGTCATATCAGTACTACCCATGTCTGTCCGTCCCATTACATCATGTATGTCATATCTGTCACAATTGTCTGTCCATCCTGTTACATCATGTTATGTCATTTCAGTACTATCCATGTATGTCATATCAGTACTACCCATGTCTGTCATATCAGTACTACCCATGTCTGTCATATCAGTGCTACCCATGTCTGTCATATCAGTAATACCCATGTCTGTCATATCAGTACTACCCATGTATGTCATATCAGTACTATCCATTTATGTTGTATCAGTGCTATCCATATATGTCATATCAGTACTACCCATGTCTGTCCATCCCATTGCATCATGTATGTCATATCAGTACAACCCATGTCCATCTGTCAAATTACATCATGTATGTCATATCTGTGTTACCCAAGTCTGTCCATCCCATTCCATCATGTATGTCGTGTCCATCACAATTGTCTATCTGTCCCATTACATCATATCAGTGCTACTCCTGTCTGTCCGTCCCATTACATCATGTTTGTCACATTCATCACAAATTTAATTTCCACTCAATTTCAAAGGACTTCATGGATTGAAACAAATATAGGTATGTTGCTTTATATTATAAAGAGTTATGCCCCTTTGTGACATCATGCATGTCATGTCAGTATTACCCATGTCTGTCCATCCCATTACATCATGCATGTCATGTCAGTATTACCCATGTCTGTCCATCCCATTACATCATGCATGTCATGTCAGTATTACCCATGTCTGTCCATCCCATTGCATTATGCATGTCATGTCAGTATTATCCATGCATGTCATGTCAGTATTACCCATGTCTGTCCATCCCATTACATCATGCATGTCATGTCAGTATTACCCATGTCTGTCCATCCCATTGCATTATGCATGTCATGTCAGTATTATCCATGCCTGTCATGTCAGTATTACCCGTGTCTGTCCATCCCATTACATCATGCATGTCATGTCAGTATTACCCATGTCTGTCCATCCCATTGCATTATGCATGTCATGTCAGTATTATCCATGCCTATCATGTCAGTATTATCCGTGTCTGTCATGTCAGTATTACCCGTGTCTGTCCATCCCATTACATCACATATGTTGTCACATTCATCACAGATTTAATTTCTGCTCAGGTTCAAAGAACTAATGAATTGAAACCAAAATTTTGGAATGTTGCTTTATATTAAGAAGAGTTACTCCCCTTTGTGACAATTTTGCCCTTAATGCATCAATGTTGGGGGTGAACATATTAACGGGGAAAGGTTTTCCTAAATTAAAATTTGCCAAAATTATGAAAATGTGGGGTGGGTAGGTTTATCTTGGGAGAAATAAAGTAGGTCAATAAGGTTTGGTATGCATTGAGAAACAGAAGATGCAAGGGAATGAGGGATGAGTTGTTGTGCAGATTGAGTCAATAAGAAAATGCATATGCACATGTATCAACCCCATTAGTCTCAAATTTCAAGGGGTATACAATACATTTTCATCAAAGGTTTAATAATGGAGTCGTTGTCTTTGGTATGACAAACAAAATTATCTACCCGTAGGTTTTGTCAGTAGCTGTTTTTATAACAGCCGTCTTGTTTACAAACTTACTCTTCCGTGCATTACAGCATATGAAATATGAATATGTAGGAAAATGGATCAAACATTATATGCTTTTCCACATGTTGATGTATTGGTAAATCCTCAAGGCAAGAAGTTAATGTATTGTTGCCCATAAAGTTGATTGATGTCAAGCTTCTAATGTAAATTTACTTGCATGGAATTTATAGTTTTGATTTAATTTTGTACATTACTTTTATCTTCAGATCTTTTAAAGAAAATGTGTAATTAGAAAAGCAGATAACCCATCCTGCTCTGTTCATTCTAATTCCCTTATAATTTTTAGCTCTGCTGGTCACAGACCAGAAGAGCTTTTGGGATGGCCTGTTTTCCATCCTGCATCATCATTTGTCAGTAATCTGCTGGTCCATTAGTACAAGTTTTGCTATGGTTACTCCTCCTAAACTACTTGGAGGACTGTCATGAAGCTTTAAATACACATTTATCCCAGGGTCTACTTTGTCCTAAATGAAAATGGTGCTACTCAGACATCCAATATGGCTGCCACAGTGGCCATCTCCAAAATCTTGTCCCTACCTCTCTTGAATAAATGGTCATATCAGCATGAGGTTTTCACTAAATGACTTCTTATGTTGTCCAGTTGGACCTAAAAAAAAAATGGTGCCAATCTGACATCCAATATGGCCACCACAGCAGCCATCTTGAGAATCTTTTTATTGCTACTCCATCTGAACGGAAAGACATATCAACAATGGGTTTTCACCAAAGGGTGCTCATTCCCTTTATACATGTGTCATGTGCTCATTCCCTTTATACATGTGTCATGTGCTCATTCCCTTTATACCTGTGTCATGTGCTCATTTCCTTTATACATGTCATGTGCTCATTACCTTTATACATGTGTCATGTGCTCATTCCCTTTATACCTGTGTCACATGCTCATTCCCTTTATACATGTGTCATGTGCTCATTCCCTTTATACCTGTCATGTGCTCATTCCCTTTATACATGTCATGTGCTCATTCCCTTTATACATGTGTCATGTGCTTATTCCCTTTATACATGCCATGTGCTCATTCCCTTTATACATGTGTCATGTGCTCATTCCCTTTATACATGTGTCGTGTGCTCATTCACTTTATACATGTCATGTGCTCATTCCCTTTATACATGTGTCATGTGCTCATTCCCTTTATACATGTGTCATGTGCTCATTCCCTTTATACATGTCATGTGCTCATTCCCTTTATACATGTGTCATGTGTTCATTCCCTTTATACATGTGTCATGTGCTCATTCCCTTTATACATGTGTCATGTGCTCATTCCCTTTATACATGTGTCATGTGCTCATTCCCTTTATACCTGTGTCATGTGCTCATTCCCTTTATACATGTGTCATGTGCTCATTCCCTTTATACATGTGTCATGTACTCATTCCCTTTATACATGTGTCATGTGCTCATTCCCTTTATACATGTCATGTGCTCATTCCCTTTATACATGTGTCATGTGGTCATTCCATATGGACCTTTGTCATTACTGCAGGACAAAAAATAAGAAAAATGTTCAGGATAAAAAAATGTACTGCTGAGACTTAATGTGGTTTTCACAGTTGCAATAACAGTACTATAAAGCGTACATTCTTAATTCAGTGATTGTAAAAAAAGACAGAAAAAAAATTTGAAATTAGTTCAAGATTTATTTCTACTAAAGTTGGAAGATTTAATTTGGAGTCAGCAAAATTGTGAAGGATACATATAGATAATATTTCTGGCAAACAATAAGGCCAGGGCCCCAACATAATTGGACCAGAACCAATTAATGAGAAATGCTTACAAATTTCCTAACTTCACTTAATTAGCTTCAGTCAGCACACAGATTGCAAGGAAGAAACAATAATTAAGGAAAGATA
Source organism: Margaritifera margaritifera (assembly GCA_029931535.1). NCBI lineage: Eukaryota > Metazoa > Mollusca > Bivalvia > Unionida > Margaritiferidae > Margaritifera > Margaritifera margaritifera. The sequence goes on from JAQPZY010001497.1 coordinate 1,430,282, forward strand.
AGAAGATGGTATTTGTGTTACCATATTTATGCCTATAAAAGTAGACTCAAATTAGATGGTATTTGTGTTACCATATTTATATCTATAAAAGTAGACTCAAATTAGATGATATTTGTGTTACCATATTCATACCTATAAAAGTAGACTCAAATTAGATGTGTTTAAGTTTTGCATAAACTTGAACTCCCAGGCCCCTTTTTCACAGTTACATTGTAGTAAAGGTAAATTTTCCCATATGACTGGACCTAATGGAATAAATGTACACAAGTATATATAATACAGATCAATAATCCGGTTATGGATGATTATATATGAAGATATATTGATGTTTTACTATTGTATGATATTGAAATCTATCTTTGCATATGTAAGTTATACCACAAAATCTTGATCCATCTCTTTTTTCTTTTACTTGTTTTTTTTGTGTAGATGGCATGATACATGTACACTTCCCTTTTTATCTAGGTCAGCATGACTTGCTTTCAATTGGTGTACATAGACATGTAATTATATATAAATTTTAACTTATTTTTTGCAAGATTTGCTAAATTGATCAAATAGATTACTTAGAGAGATAAAATTATAAGAAACATTCTTTGACCAATAAGATCATAAAAGAAGGCTGGATCGAATCATCAGGAAAATGGCAGTAATGTTATTAACAGTTGTAATCAAGTTTGATTAGTTTTATCTGGTTTACCCTTGCCTCACTGTGTCTTTTCTCCATGGTAACAATAAGTCTCAGCTCACTAGTGAGAAAGTCAGAGAGGATTGTTAAAGGATTGTCCTTCAAGAAGAGAATGTTGACCTACACCCCATACTACCACCCCTTTGCTATGGTATGTATGTCATCTGCCACTTACTGGTCATAAGTTATGTTGTCTCCTGTAAATGGAGAGGTATTTATTGCAGTGTATTTTTACTGATAAGCTAAGACTTTAATGTGCATCTTTGAAATTCTTGTCATTTTCTTCACTTTTTAATTGAATATTTAACTATGAAGGTCTTCAGTTAAAAAAAAGGCAAAACATGTCTCATAAACTGTAAAGGCAAAACATGTCTCATAAACTGGCTATTTTGTAAAGGTTAATTTTCATATTTATCTTGGAATTTATGTACAAACTTCATCAGCCACCTCTGGGAAGAATAATTGCTTTTAGATAGGTGCATGCTTAATACAGGTTTATTTGTACGGTAATTAGCAGTTAGAGGCTGTGACAAAATGGTTGTTGAATACAGGTAGTTGCTTAATCAGGTGACCTTTTAACTATACGTTAGAAGGAATTAGTTACATAAAACTAGTCTTGAGATTGGTTTAGAACATTTGGAGTTTGGATTAATGAACTCATTATAAATCTGTGAAATTGTTGGGAGATGTGTTCTTAGTTGGGATGAACAAAATTGAATAATTGAAGTTTAGATAACAGTGACTTTACTGTAGCTGAAATTTCACAAGATTACATGATTTTGAGAAAAAACTTGCAATCTCTATTGAAAAGATGAACACAGTGTGACATAACAACAGTAAAAAGTGCCAAAAGCTAAATATTTTGCCAGATGATACTTCTATAGAATGGATTTTTGTTTGTCTTATCTATTTGATATATGTTTTTCCTTATGGTTGTATAAATCTATTAAATCCAAGTGAAGATGGTCCAGTTTTTGATATGATGTCTTGGTTTGAAAAGGACTATCTGCATAATGACTTCAGATGATTCCTCCATAAGATAAGAGGCCTGGTAAGTTGAGTAATATTTCCTTTACTTTGACAAATTAGGCAACACAAAATTGCAGCCAGGGTTAGGAAACCCACCTTTTGTTGATATTGATACTTTTGCAAACTTTTTCCTGCCAGCTTTACACATATTGAGCTGATATCTATAGGAGAACTATTTCAGATAACTTGTAAAAGTATGGCATTTTGATAGCAAATGTTATTCTTTCAGAAAGAAGACATGTTGAGAAATGTATGAAATTGTACAAGAAACTTGGAAATAAAATTGTACTGATTACCATGTGTCAATTACACATTATTACATGTGTCAATTACACATTATTACCATGTGCCAATTACACATTATTACCATGTGTCAATTACACATTATTACCATGTGTCAATTACACACTGATTACCATGTGTCAATTACACATTAATTATGGTCAAACTCTCTTGCTTACAGATGATTGTTTAGGATGTGACTGAAATGGTTTAAACTTAAATATGAAGACCGACGACTTAAAGAGCATGCTTAATTCCAAAAGGCAATTTCAGATGAATACTTGAAGTGCCAACCAGTGTTGATTATATCCAATCCTAGAGTGTTGGAAAACCTAGAAACATATGGGGGCGGGATTATGTATGATGATAAAGGTAGATTACAACAAACACGTTTGTTGGCAGAGTGGCTATTATTTCACTTTAATGTCATGAATTAGATCCTAACCTTCTAAGGCCCCAAATGTGGCCTAAGATTGTCTTTACTTTTTCCTTTTTCATGGTTAATTGGTTTTGTCATTTTTGTTTTGCAGCATCTGAAATACTTGTATTTTTTCATCGAGACAAGATAAACAATGTGCAAAACAAACACAATTTTCTTACATGTTTGACAGATATCATGTCAACAAAGTTATTTAATGCATGGTACATACAATTACAACAACAGGATGGACTATCAAAAACTGTAAATCAGTTGAGTAGGTAAAGGTTAGTGACTTTGGAGTAAGTAGTCTCATAATTGACTTTGGAGTAAGTAGTCTCACATTTGACTTTGGAGTAAGTAGTCTCACATTTGACTTTGGAGTAAGTAGTCTCACATTTGACTTTGGAGTAAGTAGTCTCACATTTGACTTTGGAGTAAATAGTCTCACATTTGACTTTGGAGTAAGTAGTCTCACAATTGACTTTGGAGTAAGTTGTCTCACATTTGACTTTTCAGACAAAAAATTTTTTTTTATGCCATTATAAGGCATCCCTAATATGTTCTGATGTTGTCTGTCCATCTGTTACCAATTTTGCTTCTGCACAATAACAGTTTTCCACTATCTACAGTTACCAATTTTGCTTCTGCACAATAACAGTTCTCCACTATTCTACAGTTACCAAACTTTGTCAATGGTTTGCACAATAACGGTTCTCCACTATTCTACAGTTACCAAACTTTGTCAATGGTTTGCATTTGAATAAGGAAGAAACCAATCTATACTGTGGCCAAAATGCTTAAAGGTCAAGGTCACTATGGCTGAAAGAATAAAAATGGTTTCTGCTCAAAAATTGCAGTTATCTACATAATGGACTATTAAACACCAATTGGGCATATAATGTGCTGTTCATAGCACTCTTGTTTAATAACCAAGGCAATAAAAATAATTCTGACAAGGACAACTTTAAAATGAGATTGTTTTCTTCTCATTTTAAAACACTGAGGATGTAGTGAAAATATGAGTTAAAAGATGCTTAATGGATCACAAAACTTTGTCCATTATAGACAGCTGTCCTTAATATAGGGTGTACAATTATAATGAAATTGATTTGCACATGTGATTCTTAATGAGCAGATGTCCCTTGATACAGAGGTGTCTGCTAGGACAGGGTTTACAGTATATTGTTAACAACTTATGACCTGTAAACCTTGCTTCCCACAGTCTACTCAGCATCACTGAGAAATTATATTGAACACTGACATATAAAGGACACCTGCCTTATTGAACACTGACATATAAAGGACACCTGATCATAATTGACACTGTAAGTCTTTTTCTTAATTGCGTTCATATATTTCACCTCTATATAACAGACAATTGTCTAAAGAACAAAATTGTGTGGTCCCTTAAGTGTCCCAAATAGTTTTCATTACGCTGAATTCTTCCCCTTCTTTGATGCAGTGTGGCGTGTGTGTGTACATGTGCAAATGTGCACCATAACAGTTTGTAATATGAGGTAATCTCGTCAAGCCTCCCAGTAGTTAAAATGTCTCGTAAATATCACTACCATTGATGTCTGTAATTTGTCAAACACTTTTTTCATTAATTATTTATCATGTGTAATACTAATTATGACTAAAAAAATAAGTTACCTCATATGTGCAAAATTTCAATATGTATGTAGTTCTCTGTATCAAAAATTGAAGGAGAAAAAAATATATATATTTTTGTATGGATTGATGATGTATACAAAGTTAGAGTATATGAAAACTTAGAGAATACGGTATTTTACATGACTTGATTAGCATCGTAAATCATGAAAATGTCCTAGACAGATATGATAGTGTTTTACGTACTTCATTACAATGTATACTGCAGTATGTTACAATTAAAACAAACCAAGCACAAGTTTATTACTTGCCAATGGGACAACAGTTGTTAACTTGACAAACAATCTGTCAGATGTCATGTACAGAAATTTTTTTCTCTCAAATTGACAGAGTTTTCAGGTTGCAAATGTTTCTTGTAACAGGTTGAAATATGACTGCAATACAGTAATGTGAAGTGTAGTAATGATGACAAGTTCCTGATTTGACTTTTAATTGTACAAGTTTCCTTTTCAAGGACAAATATTTTCTTTTAAAACAATTTTGTGGCAGAATTATATAGAAGGGGGCACAAGATTATGGGGGGGAAGGGGGGGCCTGTCTCTTCTGGTCTGAGTTTTCATTTTTTTTTCTTCATGAAATCCTACATTGGTGTGTCTCTCTCTCTCTCTCTCTCTCTCTCTCTCTCTCTCTCTCTCTCTCTCTCTCTCTCTCTCTCTCTCTTTTGAGCGAGAGAGAGAGAAACATGGCATGGAATAGCTAAAAAGAGGGCGGCACATTACCTGACCGACATACACTGACAAGTCAGACTGTATTTGTATCCAAACAGTATGTGCAGGCATGCACTATAATTACTGTTCATAAAATGGATTCAAATAAAAAAGTGCCTGTGCCTGGAGGATTTGCCCACGCACATTTATGCAGACAAATGCAGTGACTGGTGTTACATACCAGTGTTGTCCCGACATCCTAATCTATGAAAGTACCCTATCATGACCTTTGTTTTATATAAGGTGGTTTTAATATCATGTCTCAAAATTCTTGATATTTCACTTCAGCATTACATGCTTATAAAGATTGATATATAATTTTGGAGATGGAAGATATTGTTAACACAATAAAAATTATTTTTACAGACAAAATTACTGAATATCATAGAAACTAGTATTAAAAATAGTATCATAGGATGGGATGTGTTGAGACAGGCTGTTATTTGAAATATCAAAGGATGGGCTGTGTTGAGACAGCCTGTTTTATGATTTCAAATGCCATTTAATCATTTAAACATATTTCCCCAAATTACAAATACATGTAGTGCTTATCATAGTCGTATTTTAAAAGTTACACACATTTCAACACAAATTGATGTGTCCAGAAATATTTATCAATCAATAATTTGTGCAGTGTCATATATTTCAACACAAATTGATGTGTCCAGAAATATTTATCAATCAATAATTTGTGCAGTGTCATATATTTCAACACCAATTGATGTGTCCAGAAATATTGATCAATCAATGACTTGTGCAGTGTCATATATTTCAACACAAATTGATGTGTCCAGAAATATTGATCAATCAATGATTTGTGCAGTGTCATATATTTCAACACAAATTGATGTGTCCAGAAATATTGATCAATCAATGATTTGTGCAGTGTCATATATTTCAACACAAATTGATGTGTCCAGAAATATTGATCAATGATTTGTGCAGTGTCATATATTTCAATACATATTGATGTGTCCAGAAATATTGATCAATCAATGATTTGTGCAGTGTCATATATTTCAATACATATTGATGTGTCCAGAAATATTGATCAATCAATGATTTGTGCAGTGTCATATATTTCAAACAAACTAATAAAAAAATATCAGATTCATCTTCAATTTATTTTCTCCATTTTTAAAATTTTAATATAGCATGTTATCCTATATTCAGTGTTCATTCCAGAAATGGAAAAAGTGGGACCTACTGGTCCCTACCAGAATCGAAAAGTGGGGACATATAGAAAAAAACAGGGGTCGCAATCTGTATCTTGTTTATGCAAGAAATTCAAACGTATATCATTATCACAGGTCTCACGTCTTGTGAATTTATTATATTTTGCAATAAATATTAACTTTATCAGCATTATATGCTTTGAATCAGTTGTTGTAGAGTCATCAGTGCAGATAAAAACAGATATCACAATGTATACTAAAATTTCACTAGTGTATTGATCAAATCTCACTCCTGGCACTCGCATGTATGTACACACTGATCTAAAATTCACTGATGTGGCAAATTTCTAAGTACAAAAGTGTTTACAATTTGTTGAATTTTCAATCAAGTGATTTTATTATATTACTTGAGGCCTAATTTTCAATCAAGTGATTTTATTATATTACTTGAGGTCTAATTTTCAATCAAGTGATTTTATTATATTACTTGAGGCCTAATTTTCAATCAAGTGATTTTATTATATTACTTGAGGCCTAATTTTCAATCAAGTGATTTTATTATATTACTTGAGGCCTAATTTTCAATCAAGTGATTTTATTATATTACTTGAGGCCTGATTATCCTACTTCTTCAGATCAAGATGTTTTTATTAATTATCTTGTAAAAAGGAAAAGGAAACCTTGAAAGTAAGAAAAGTACTTGAAGATCTAATTTCCATTAGAAAAATGGTCTGTGTATTTAAAATGGCCTCCAGGAGAATTTGACACTTTTATCTCAAAAAGGTCTTGTCAGATACTTTGTATCATCAGACACCCAGAGATTTTTAATCATGAAACTACATGGTACTTCCAGGGTATTGGGATTTCTCATATGAGTTGTATCTCATATCTCCAGGTTTAGTGTATGGTACTTTGAATATGCTACAGTCATTGTAATGGTCAGTATTTGACTTGTGCATATGTCCAGAGTGGACTGTGGTCAGGCAGGTGTTTATCAAACTGATTATTTTAACTCGTTAACCCCTGGAGATTCTTTTTATTTTTGCCTGAAATGGAGGATATGAAGCGCATTTTTAGGGTTACTTCTGAATGCAGTCAAACACATCTGCTTAAGAGAGTTTTTTATTTAGCCGGATGATTAGGTGTATCAAAAACATTGTTATTGATTGGCTATGTGCAGAAGGTTGGACCTCTTTTTTTTTGTATCGGACCCCCGATTTTTGTGTCCTGACCACTTTTTACTCCAGATCTCTAACTTAACCTACTGTTTGCAAAGGTTCATCTATCTATGTGCAGTTCGGATTGGTCTGCTTTAGACCTAATGCCAGACAGTCGAAAATCCAGACACAAACTCCGGTTCCCAAACTGGCAATTTTCGACCGAAAATCATTGACTGTGAGGGATTTCCAAATAAATTTTTGGTGGTTTACCATCAACAGCTGTTGAATAAGGAATTTTCAAGTCAAGTTTTTGGTGATTTAGCATAAATAGCTGTTGACTGTAAGGGATTTCCAAATCAATGTTTGGTGGTTTAGCATCAATAGCTGTTGAATAAGGGATTTTCAAGTCAAGTTTTTGGTGATTTAACATGAATAGCTGTTGAATAAGGGATTTTCAAGTCAAGTTTTTGGTGGTTTAGCATGAATAGCTGTTGACTGTGAGGCTTTCCAAGTCAATTTTTTCTATAATTGACTTGAAAATCCTTCCCAGTCAACAGCTATTCGTGCTAAACCACCAAAAATGTGCTAAAATTGAATGATGCTAATAAGCTTAAATAAAATATTTGCCAAAATTGAATGATGATACAATTTTGGGCTTGACACCATTTAATTATGCACTACATAAATTTAAAGATGACATTAATATTGTGTTACCATAGATTATATTGTAAAGCATCAGTTTATTCACTGAATTGCTGAAAGACTTCAGTATTACCGTATGTGCTTGCTTTTAAGTCGAATCCAACTGCAAATTGCACAGACCCAGATCTGCTATGCGTAATGCAGCAACAGATCTGGGTCTAATCAGTTTGTGAGGTGTAATCAATAGAACAAACAATATAGACCCTGATCTTCCAGTGAATTATGCAATGGCAGATCAGGGTCTATGTTGTTTGGAATTGGACTTATAAGAGATCATGGACAGTAATCAGCAAAGTTTGATACTTTCAGTATACATGAAGATACAGTGTACATGTAGATATTCCCATTAAGAAGAGTGCAATATTTCATTATATTAATATACATAAAGATAAATACATACCTTTGATGTATTTATCTATATGTTTTTACATTGATGTATTTATATGTACCTATGCCTATGATATATTTATCTTTATCAGATTGATTGCTCTCGTAGGAGAAGAATGATCTTCATATTTTTCACCTACATGGACCAATAATCAAAGAAGTTATTGACAGAAATGAACATTAATGACACATATATGTATTGGTATCCATGGCATTTTACCTATATCTATGATAAATGACAGCGGCCTTATTTGGCGATACTATATCAAGATTATTCACCGTTAGTCAGCCAGCCATAAAAAAAAAAAAAGATTACCTGTAAACATCTTTAAACAGGTTCACAGCATGAAGAAAATCTGATGTCCTCAGGTCATGATATATAAAATATCTGGCTTATACTCAGTTGAAATATTTGGTTGATTGGTTGGTTTTTAAAGGCACTTTCAATGCATTATTGACTATATCATGCTGGGGCAATGGGAACCAAGTGCTTTTCCAAAAGAGAAACCAAGACAGCAGATCCAGGCTGGCCTGGGTGGGTATCAAACCAATGACCCTTGGATTATGAGACTGATGCTCTAATATCCAAGCTACCATGGCTCAAAAGTTGAAGGTTCAAGAACATCTAAAAATGTATCTTTATGGGGCAAAATGGATATTAGTACATTAGTCATTTACTTGAGACTATTACTGGCAGAATGGCAAATGTGGCAATAGCCATACCACTTCTTCACCCAAAAAATATTTGTTCTTAATTTTAGGATAAAAAAATAATTATGTAAAAAAATTAAGTGTGGCAGCAAAATAAGAAGTAGAAGAGAAAGTTTAGACCCTGATCTGTTGGTGCTTCATGGTAGTCATAGAAACTGTTGAATAAGAAAAATTAACTCAGATTCAAGCCTCCAAAGTTGAAAAACATAATTGAAGTTTTGAAAGATCATTGAAATTTGGCCTGTTTGTAGGAATACTTATAATAAGATAATCCCTATAATTTTAATCATTCAATTGTCACGCAGAGTGAATTTACATATAATAAGATGCTCCTGATAATTTTAATCTTTCAATTGTCACGCAGAGTGAATTTACTTATAATAAGATAACCCCGATAATTTTAATCTTTCAATTGTCACACAGAGTGAAATTACTTATAATAAGATAACCCCGATAATTTTAATCTTTCAATTGTCACACAGAGTGAATTTACTGAACACAAATACTTGTTAAATGTGAGCCTGAGTTTAGTTTGCAACCTGGGCAGATCCAGTGGTAGGATTTGAACCTGTATCATTTCAGTGGTGAGTCCAACATGCTAACCACCAAGTTACCACATTTCCTTTACAGTTTGGTATACAGTGTGCAAGAACGGCATCAGCACTGCCATTTGCACAGTCCCAGTCACAATAAATGTAGTATGAGCTTACACCAGCTTTTTGTTTCTTCTATTTTTTATCAAAAACCAATATAATGCTTCCATTCTGTGAAATGGTTGAGATATACAAAGATTTTACATGGATTTTGGCACAAAAAGGGTGGCAAGTTCAGAGTAACTTCCAGTTGCATGAGTATGTCCCAGTAGGTGGTGAGGCCAAGCGCATACATTGCATGAGTATGTCCCAGTAGGTGGTGAGGCCAAGCGCATACATTGCATGAGTATGTCCCAGTGGGTGGTGAGGCCAAGCGCATACATTGCATGAGTATGTCCCAGTAGGTGGTGAGGCCAAGCGCATACATTGCATGAGTATGTCCCAGTAGGTGGTGAGGCCAAGCACATACATTGCATGAGTATGTCCCAGTAGGTGGTGAGGCCAAGCGCATACATTGCATGAGTATGTCCCAGTAGGTGGTGAGGCCAAGCGCATACATTGCATGAGTATGTCCCAGTAGGTGGTGAGGCCAAGCGCATACATTGCAACCAGAACACACACACGTTTACTGACTTGTCCATCCAACATGGATGTGATCTGTCATCATTATTTTTATCGCATACTATGAAAACATAGCTATAGTCCTAGGAAGCCTAACTTGTCCAAGTTGTTACCTTGCAAATAGATTGTATAGCTGATTTTATTCAGGTATATGGTGTTTAAATACCTTATAATTACCATAGAAAAATGGTGTTTAAATACCTTATAAATATAATTACCATGGAAAAATGGTGTTTAAATACCTTATAAATATAATTATCATGGGAAAATGGTGTTTAAATACCTTATAAATATAATTACAATGGAAAAATGGTGTTTAAATACCTTATAAATATAATTATCATGGAAAAATGGTGTTTAAATACCTTATAAATATAATTACAATGGAAAAATGTTGTTTAAATACCTTATAAATATAATTACCATGGAAAAATGTTGTTTAAATACCTTATAAATATAATTACCATGGAAAAATGGTGTTTAAATACCTTATAAATATAATTATCAATGAAAAATGGTGTTTAATTACCTTATAAATATAATTACCATGGAAAAATGGTGTTTAAATACCTTATAAATATAATTACCATGGAAAAATGGTGGTATTGGATTTTTTACCATCAACAGTAATACAATTTTAAATTAAAGGAATATAAGTTAAGTAAATACAAATAAAGGATCTTAACAATACAAAGTAAAAAAAATGGTCAGTCATTGGTCTTCATATCCAATCTCAAAAGTCAAATGATCAGTCATTGGTCATTATATCTAAGCTAACAAGTAAAATGGTCAGTCATTGGTCATCATATCCAAGCTAACAAGTAAAATGATTATTCATTGGTCATCGTATCCAAGATAACAAGTAAAATGGTCAATCATTGGTCATCATATCCAAGCTAGTAAGTAAATTTTGACAATTGTTGAGCTCCATCATTACAGAGTAAGATGAGTCTTTTTGAGTCAGCAATACAACAGCTGTATTTTATAATTTTTATAATGACATGAATAAATAATTTGATAACATTGATTAATGCGGGTAAGGTAATTATTTTGAATGTAATCAATGATTATTTTTCCTACCAAAGTCAAAAAACATGACACATAACATATGAGACTGAGCAATAAACACTGCAGTATTACACAATGACTGTTTGCAGATCAGTAGCAATAAACACTGCAGTATTACATGTTGACTGTTTGCAGATCAGTGGCAATAAACACTGGTATTACATGTTGACTGTTTGCAGATCAGTGGCAATAAACACTGCTCTATTACTTGTTGACTGTTTGCAGATCAGTGGCAATAAACACTGGTATTACTTGTTGACTGTTTGCAGATCAGTGGCAATAAACACTGCAGTATTACTTGTTGACTGTTTGCAGATCAGTGGCAATAAACACTGCAGTATTATGTGGTGACTGCAGATCAGTGGCAATAAACACTGGTATTACATGTTGACTGTTTGCAGATCAGTGGCAATAAACACTGCAGTATTACATGAGGACTGTTTGCAGATCAGTGGCAATAAACACTGCAGTATTACATGAGGACTATTTGCAGATCAGTGGCAATAAACACTGCAGTATTATGTGGTGACTGCAGATCAGTGGCAATAAACACTGCAGTATTATGTGGTGACTGCAGATCAGTAGCAATAAACACTGCAGTATTACGTGAGGACTGTTTGCAGATCAGTAGCAATAAACACTACAGTAGTATGTGGTGACTGCAGATCAGTGGCAATAAACACTGCAGTATTACATGATGACTGTTTGCAGATCAGTGACATGTTTTAGATGTATTGTAATGTAATGGAAACAAATCTGGACTTCAGAATAAAATTTGCTTCATTTAGCAGCATGCTAATAGACCAAAACTTTTTGTGGAAAAAATGCAGTTTAATAAAAAAAAGAAATAAAAAAGATATCTACTTGGAGATATAATATTGTGGACACCGATATAGCTTTTAATTTTCAACAGGGAAAGCTCGTGATAACATATTGGTTGGAGTCCACACAGTACCATCATGTTATGGAACATATTGTACAATATCCAGACAAGTCATATTGGTTGGAGTCCACACAGTGCCATCATGTTATGGAACATATTGTACAATATCCAGACAAGTCATATTGGTTGGAGTCCACACAGTGCCATCATGTTATGGAACATATTGTACAATATCCAGACAAGTCATATTGGAGTCCACACAGTGCCATCATGTTATGGAACATATTGTACAATATCCAGATGAGTCATATTGGAGTCCACACAGTGCCATCATGTTATGGAACATATTGTACAATATCCAGACAAGTCATATTGGAGTCCACACAGTGCCATCATGTTATGGAACATATTGTACAATATCCAGACAAGTCATATTGGAGTCCACACAGTACCATCATGTTATGGAATAAATTGTACAATATCCAGACAAGTCATATTGGTGTCCACACAGTGCCATCATGTTATGGAACATATTATACAATATCCAGACAAGTCATATACCTGAAGAAAATGTTACATGTGCATCCTTTAGACTTTAAAAGATGGGGTGGGGGAAGGGAGTAACTAGGGATTTTCATGATACCATTAGTAACTTAAATTGATGCATGTTAAAAGAGAGATAGTGAAATCAAACTTGATTACATGTTTAATATGACATTTTGTGCAGAGAACCATGCATAGGTACATATATGTATAGGAGAATTAGCACCTGAATAACATTATTAATTAAATAACAGTGTGTATTCCTTTATCAATCAATATAGAGAGACACCCCCCCCCCCCCCTGCTCCACTCATAACTCCAAATTGTTCACTTTGCACTGAGGTGCATGAAACCTGATACCAATTGAGTTTGCAGGCTCAAAATTATAGCATTAGTCTGTTAGACCAAGGCTAGTAAATTTCCTTTGTAGTCCTTTATGGTAAATTCTAGGCCTGGGTTTGTAACAGATGATTGCATCTAAAGTCATCCTTTTAACTAGAATGACAAGTACTGGACACATTTTATGGTAATATATGGTAATTTTGAAAGAGCTATGTTTATAGAGTTCCTTATTGTTATATATACGGTGTGTATTTTCTTACAATCATAATGGAAACTTTTCCTTGATCAAGCAGTATAATGCATTGGTAGATGACCATATATATATGGTTACCATGGCACTCACATCATCATGTTACACTAATCTGTCAATTTCAGATCTTAAATATCAAAACTGCATTTTAAAGTTTTAGCTTTGAATATCACACTTACCGTATGTACTCAATTAAAAGTGGGATCCAAATGAAAACTGCATAGACCCAGATCTGCTGTCACATGTTTTGGCAGATCTGGGTCTATGCAGTTTGTTAGGAGTAATCAGTAGAACAAACAACATAAACCCTAATCTGCTGGTGCATTATGCAATGGCAGATTAAGGTCTATGTTGTTTGCAGTTAGACATGTCTTATAAGCGACTATATATAGTATATATTGTCCCATTTACATAGAACCATCAATTTATGCTGTATCCATGGTGATGTCTTTGAGCAGGGACTTCTTTCAATTGTCTCTCTAGTCCCTGATTGCCTTTTTGATCTTGTAATTTGTTTATCAACTCCATGTGATTTCAGTTCTAGATTTTTCTTTTGTCCATTTGCCTAGCAAGTTTAGATTCCCAACTATTTATATTATAGATTATAAATATTGAAGAAGAAAACATATATTTGTTTAATTGCAGCACTCCTTTTAATAGCCTATCCCTACATGTGTGCATACATGCATGTAATTAGAGCTATTATATAGGTGTAGACATACTATATAGATAACACATTTCATGTGTCAGGTTTTACTTGGAATGATACATGTTGCTAACGGTATGCTTTTCAGTTTTCGATTTCTGGTCTTTTTCTTGGAGATAGATCTGAAAGTTAGGTTTGACAGAAGAGGGGATACAGGCATGGAAATAACTGAGAAAGTAAATAAATATCCGACTTCGCTGAAAAAGTTTACTTTAATATTTGTATATAAATGAAGAAAATATAATCTGAACAATAACAATTATCAGATTTCCAAAACATACTTTTTGTAGAAGCCATGCATTTTTGGTGCTGATCTTGATTAAAAGTCAAGCATTTGATTATTTTAGCATGAGGTCTGTGGTTACCATAGCAACTGTCATCTCTGCTTTACTTTTAAGGTCTCTTGTCAATTATCAAAGTTACATTTTGTCCTGCTCAATATTTGCTAATCAAAAGTTTTGAAAAATTTTGCCCAATAATTAGAACAATGTCAACAAAAGACTTAAGAAAGTTGATTTCCAGAATGTAGAATTGACTTCTGAATAAATGGTTACTGACCTCCACTGACCAATGGTTAGGTTTGTTCACAAGTAGTGAGTCTCCACAGTTGAAAATTACCACAAAGTACATTTTAAAAGTTCTGTTTTTTTATGATTCGAAAAGATACAGGGGGAGATGGAATATCATTTCATGCATAGACACAGATGAGACGCTAAAAGATAACGGGGAAGGTGGGTTATCATTTCATGTATTAACACAGATGGGACACTGAAAGATACAGGGGAAGGTGGGTCATCATTTCATGCATTAACACAGATGAGACACTGAAAGGTACAGGGGAATAATCTGCCCTAATCTGCCATTGCATGTGATATGTATCATAACATCAGTAATCATAGATGCTACTTATATGGACGCCTTAGGTTTCAATTCTGATCTTTGACTTTTTTATTCGGACATTCATTGTTAGTACTAAGAACCATGCCATTATAAAATCTTGAAGGATTACCGTATCCTCAGATCTGTAGGTTTATTATTGGATAGAGTCATTAAAATAACCACAAAGAAACTCTATGAGTATATTTTCCAATCATTTATGAGCACATTTGTTGAATAAGGAGTTATAAGGTAAAATTTATTTAACTTGCTGGACTTTTTAATCTGAACATGGTATTCGAGTACAAAATATGGCACGCTAAGTGAATAAAGAGAGACTTACAGATTGATTACCTCCTCAAATAGATGATCTTGATAACTTCATACAGTATATGTGCTGAGAAATAGTTGATGCCTTCATACAGTATATGTGCTGAGAAATAGTTGATGCCTTCATACAGTATATGTGCTGAGAAATAGTTGATGCCTTCATACAGTACATATGCTGAGAAATGTTTGATGCCTTCATACAATATATGTGCTGAGAAATAGTTGATACTTTCATACAGTACATGTGCTGAGAAATAGTTGATGCCTTCATACAATATATGTGCTGAGAAATAATTGATGCCTTCATACAGTATATGTGCTGAGAAATAGTTGATGCCTTCATACAGTATATGTGCTGAGAAATAGTTGATGCCTTCATACAATATATGTGCTGAGAAATAGTTGATGCCTTCATACAGTATATGTGCTGAGAAATAGTTGATGCCTTCATACAGTACATATGCTGAGAAATGTTTGATGCCTTCATACAATATATGTGCTGAGAAATAGTTGATACTTTCATACAGTACATGTGCTGAGAAATAGTTGATGCCTTCATACAATATATGTGCTGAGAAATAGTTGATGCCTTCATACAGTATATGTGCTGAGAAATAGTTGATACCTTCATACAATATATGTGCTGAGAAATAGTTGATGCCTTCATACAATATATGTGCTGAGAAATAGTTGATGCCTTCATACAGTATATGTGCTGAGAAATAGTTGATGCCTTCATACAGTATATGTGCCGAGAAATAGTTGATGCCTTCATACAGTACATGTGCTTAGAAATGGTTGATGCCTTCATACAGTATATGTGCTGAGAAAGAGTTGATGCCTTCATACAGTATATGTGCTGAGAAATGGTTGATGTGCTGAGAAATGGTTGATACATTCATACAGTATATGTGCTGAGAAATGGTTGATGCCTTTGTACGGTACATATGCTGAGAAATAGTTGATGCCTTCATACAGTATATGTGATGAGAAATAGTTGATGCCTTCATACAGTATATGTGCTGAGAAATGGTTGATTCTTCATACAGTATATGTGCTGAGAAATGGTTGATCCTTCATACAGTATATGTGCTGAGAAATAGTTGATGCCTTCATACAGTATATGTGCTGAGAAAGAGTTGATGCCTTCATACAGTATATGTGCTGAGAAATGGTTGATACCTTTGTACAGTATATGTGCTGAGAAATGGTTGATACCTTCATACAGTATATGTGCTGAGAAATAGTTTATTCCTTCATACAGTATATGTGCTGAGAAATAGTTGATCCCTTCATAAAGTATATGTGCTGAGAAATAGTTGATGCCTTTGTACAGTATATGTGCTGAGAAATGGTCGAGGAACATAGCAGTGAAGATTTTTAGTGATATCTGTAATTGTAATGATTTTATCATATTGCAAACATTCAGAACTGAGTGATCTGGGAATCCTGAAAGATTTTATAACATCACAGACTTTGTCGCTGACATAAATGTGCAATCAAGAAATTCAAGATTGGTATTTAATGCCAAGGCATCATCAGCTATCAGATGTTGCTTTTTTAACAGCGCTTTTAACACATTAATAGATATATGTATGCAGAGAAAATAGGAGCTTAATGGTTTTTCCCATGTACACACAGGCAGCTGACCCAGGCTGTCCTGGGATAGGTATTGAACCCATGACCCTTGGTTTATGACTACAGTGCTCTACCAACTGATCTACTGGAGAACCTTGTCTCTGATTTGGTACAAATCATTTTGATATTGCTTTTCTAAAGCTAGTTGAAATTTCTTTTTCTAGTTGAAATTTTTTTTCAGTGAATAATATTAGGACAAATAAAACTAAGAATCAGTCCAGCTGTCACTGTGCAACGTGTAATGTTGGAGTCCAATAGAATACAGCATGTAATGTTGGAGTCCAATAGAATACAATTCATTTGTGAATAATACTGTAGTTGTTGATATAATGGTGTATCAGTCAAGTGAGCATAATGGCAGAACTAGAAATTCAAATCATCATCACATTACCACCTCCATCTCTTCCTAACATGTTTCCTGCCATCATGGCTGCAATTGTTGCTGTTTTGTATAAGGATCAGAGATAAAAGGAAAAGAATAGTAGCTGTGGTGATGTTGATTGTGGGTGGTTGTAATAGCAGTACATATTAAAATATTCATGTGGTTCTCCTCTTATAAGGCCCCTCACCAGAGTAGCTGTGGTGATGGTGTTTGTCGGTGGTCATAGGTAGCAGTATATGTTAAAATATTCATGTCATTCTCCTCTTATAAGGCCCTTCACTAGCATAGCTGTGGTGTTTGTAGTTGTGTGTGGTCATAGATAGAATTACACGTTAAAATATTACAGTGGTTCCCCACTTATAAAGCCCCCTCACCAGTGGTTCCCCTCTTTTAAGGCCCCTCACAAGAGGCCACCCCATGACAGGCCACCACCATATCCTGCATCAAATTATGTATTATTACCATTTGTCACTCTCACCTGTTGTAAGGACATCATTTCATTGCAGATGGTGTTGTCTAAAAAAGGGGGTGAGGGGTGGACCACTTAAAGCACCAGCAACAGCACTAGTAGTAGTAGTAGCAGCAGCCCATTCTATATTGTTCTCACTAAATGGTGGAGGGGTGGTGTCCCTTAAATTAGTTACCATGGTAGCATGCCCCACACTGCTCCAGCAGCTGGTATGACATGATATAGCAGCATGTCTAGGGCATCTGTGCCTTTTCAGATTATCTCACATATACACAGATAAAACTTGCTTCACTTGTTGATGACTGTGTAGATTAGACTGTGTACTGTCTATATGTTGTCCCCACACACTTAATTGTACTTAATTAGCGTTTATAGGATTTTTTTATAGTCCGTCCACACACACACACACACACTTCATTTCTTCATCACATTGTACTTAATTAGCGTTTATAGGATTTTTTTATAGTCCTTGCTGACTTTTCCAGTCCAATGATTAATGACTTTAGTTTTTCAGGATGAGAAATGTGTGGAAGATGCTAGGGATAGGTTCTGTCAATAATGATGATGATAGTGGTGATGGTGGAAATAGTACTAATAATAGTAACAGTAGTAGAGTAGTTGTTGTCAATATTATCATCATCATCATTGTCATCGTCATCATTCCCATCATTAGGGGACCTGATACACCCATTTGTCTGTTATTATTAGATATCAGGATCCTCCTTGTATTCCTTGATTTGTATGGACATTCAATCTCCTTGTCTTCCTTGATTTTTATGGGCATTCAATCTAGTTGTCTTCCTTGATTTTTATGGGCATTCAATCTCCTTGTCTTCCTTGATTTTTATGGGCATTCAATCTAGTTGTCTTCCTTGATTTTTATGGGCATTTAATCTAGTTGTCTTCCTTGATTTTTATGGGCATTCAATCTAGTTGTTGTCCTTGATTTTGATGGGCATTCAATGTCCTTGTCTTCCTTGATGTTTATGGGTATTCAGTCTTTGTATCATTCAGTACATATTGGTCTCCCTTTTAACACTGTATTACCTGTAAGTTTTCATACAACTGTTAAAACTGTATTATATGTAAGTTTTCATACAACTTTTAATATTGTATTTGTAAGTTATCATACAAAACTATTAATACTGTATTTTGTAAGTTTTCATACAAATTTTAATACCATGTTATCTTGAGGTTTTCATACAACTTTTAATACCATATTATCTATAACTTTTCATACAACTTTTAATACCATGTTATCTGTAACTTTTCATACAACTTTTAATACCATGTTATCTGTAACTTTTCATACAACTTATAATACCATATTATCTGTAACTTTTCATACAACTTTTAATACCATGTTCTCTATAACTTTTCATACAACTTTTAATACCATGTTATCTGTAACTTTTCATACAACTTTTAATACCATATTATCTGTAACTTTTCATACGACTTTTGCCATTTTTCAGGTGTACAAGTGTTATTGGTACAAAAATGAATTTTCATTTTCGTAGGTAAATAAAATTTGCACAATTAACATTAGCAAAAGCTCTCTGTACCAAAAATGAATTGTAATTGGTTTGGGCTAATGGTGTATGAAAACGTACAGATCATTCAGTATTTGTTGATTTTAAATCTACCATTTTCTCTATTTTTGTTTGTTCCCTTTTGTATTTGTATACTAAGTCTCCTCCACTTTCAACATCTCCAAGCATGAACCTATTCATTCCCACCCTGCTCAGGTGTTTGTATGAGACCTGCTTCTCCAGCCCGAACAAATTGAACCATTTTGACTTCAGTCTCTTCCTCAATGTGTTTTCCAAATAAACACCCTTCAGGAAACAATTAGCAGCTTAATTCAAAAAATTTCCCTGTTAATTAGAGGTAGACAGCTTTACAATGTGAAGCAGTGAATCTGTGGACACTGGTACATTTAAATTATTTAGTACACTAATTGAAAGAATAGTAGTGGTAGTGAAAATTTTAACGAGGAATCATTTTATCATTTGTGTCTAGTGATTGGATTTTTGTCCTTTGTTTTTCTATATAAAGGCAGCTCATAGTCCTAACATTTGGATCGTTTTATTATTTCGGTCTCCTTTTCTGTTTTACTTTCATTCTTAAAGATATTTACATTGTTTCTTTTTGTGCTGCAATGCAGCCAAAATCAGCATTGTTGATAACAAGTAGGTTGGTCTTGTCTAATTATTATTGTGTTCTATATTTTTTATCGTAATTATTTGTTGACAACCTTCCTGCCCCTCCCATAAATAAAAAAAGTATGAAATATTGTGAACAATACAATGCAATATAGTTTCAGTGCATAGCAATGTTAAATACATTGTAACTTCTTTTGTTAGTTATTAATTTTGGAAATTGCAGTAAAAATATGAATCC
Organism: Margaritifera margaritifera; assembly: GCA_029931535.1. Lineage (NCBI taxonomy): Eukaryota > Metazoa > Mollusca > Bivalvia > Unionida > Margaritiferidae > Margaritifera > Margaritifera margaritifera. The sequence continues at coordinate 1,450,319 of JAQPZY010001497.1, forward strand.
AACAAATTGTGGCTCTCTCGACTGATGTTTATTTCTATGTCAGTCAGCTTATTTTTGTAATAGTTTTGCAGTCTTCTAGATGGCCTGCTGTACCACTAATATAGGTCTGTCTTTGTTTTCAACCAAAAGGGTGCTGGTTCAAATCCAACCCAGATCAGTCCAGGTCAGCTGCCTTGGTGTGCCTCTGGACAAGACATTTTACTCCAATTACCTACCTCGGCACAGTGTAATCTTTCATGTGTTGATGTGTTGTTAAACACCAATGAATCTGTCATACAATCAAGGCCGTGAACTGTTAAACACCAATGAATCTGTCATACAATCAAGGCCGTGAACTGTTAAACACCAATAAATCTGTCATACAATCAAGGCCGTGAACTGTTAAACACCAATGAATCTGTCATACAATCAAGGCCGTGAACATAGGTGTTATCCCTATTGTCCTATCATACTATCTTCAGGTACTGGAATTTCTTTATTTTCTTGGATGTCAGATATCATGGTTTTGCAAAAAGTTATATTTGTATGGATATGCCAGCAATGGAGAAGTGGGTCTAATTATCTTCATGATGGAATCATTGTTCAGTGGATCACAAAATCTGGGGTATATAGCAGCCACAAAATCTGTCTCAGTGGGTATTTCATGAATAAACATGACTTACAGGAAGTCATTGACTTGCTTAGAATGAGTTATTTTTATAATTTTATATTTCTAAATATCTCCCTGTGTACACTACTGTTAGTGTTACCAGTATATACTGTTATTATTGGATCTTTAACTATATATTATTTTGTAAGTACAGTATTCATTCAAGACTTTATGGATTTCTCGTTCATAATTTTCCAATTGAGTCAACTTTTTCATTACATACGCTTGTTAGTAGTAATCATTTTCAATTTGTAGATTCAGCGCTGTTTCAATAAATATTTCTTGTACCATCCAGTCAATATGTTTTATCAATAATTACCAATCGTTGATAGTGAACTAACCAAACATTTATTTAAGACTTTCTGCAATAGAAAATAATTTATATTTAGCAAGTTGCCCTCTCATTTAGTGATAAAGTAATTTTCATTTTTATGTTACTTCATTTTGAATTGTATGAATAATTCCATCTTGCAAATTCATAAATAAACCAATGAGATTGACAGGACCAGTCAAGTACAGGCCAACTCACCTATGAGAATGAAACGTTTTTTTTTTATAGGTCAGGTGTTAAAATGTATGTCTCTAAAATGCTGATGACTATTCTTAAAACTGAAGTCATTATAGTTATTATTAAAAATTTTTGTATTTTTTTATTAATTTAAATAATTCAATATGCAATAAATTGTAGCAAATTTAACTTCCTCATAAGTGTAATGAAATATTATTGTACTAAATAAAGTTTTATCATATAAAATATGTGGCAAATGATAAAGATAGAGACTTGAGCAAGTTTATTTTGTCTCAACCATTCTTGTTGTTCATTACCCTATAATTAGGACAGTTTGGACTGATGTTGTAGTCTTTACAATTAGGACATTTTGGACTGATGTTGTAGTCTTTACAATTAGGACAGTTTGGACTGATGTTGTAGTCTTTACAATTAGGACATTTTGGACTGATGTTGTAGTCTTTACAATTAGGACATTTTGGACTGATGTTGTAGTCTTTACAATTAGGACATTTTGGACTGATGTTGTAGTCTTTACAATTAGGACAGTTTGTACTGATGTTGTAGTCTTTACAATTAGGACAGTTTGGACTGATGTTGTAGTCTTTACAATTAGGACAGTTTGGACTGATGTTGTAGTCTTTACAATTAGGACATTTTGGACTGATGTTGTAGTCTTTACAATTAGGACATTTTGGACTGATGTTGTAGTCTTTACAATTAGGACATTTTGGACTGATGTTGTAGTCTTTACAATTAGGACAGTTTGTACTGATGTTGTAGTCTTTACAATTAGGACAGTTTGGACTGATGTTGTAGTCTTTACAATTAGGACATTTTGGACTGATGTTGTAGTCTTTACAATTAGGACAGTTTGGACTGATGTTGTAGTCTTTACAGTTAGGACAGTTTGGACTGATGTTGTAGCTTTTATATCTTATGGTTTTCATCCAGTTGTTATAGGTCTGTCACCTTGTCTCATTGAATTGTTACAGTGGCTTGTGTCCACTCAAGGTTTTGCATGATTTTGATGTAAAGGACAAAACGTGTTTCACTTTTTAGCTATTTTTTTGTAAAACGGGCAGCTGTCACAGCATGCTTCAGTGACAAAATGTATAAAAGAGATCGCCTTTAAATTCTCTCATTACAGTCATGCCTTACTGATATCACATGCTGATTAACTGGACATTTGAATGTATGCATTTAAATGGAGTGACCATGGAGCTGATTCATTATTTGTATTGTTATCAGTTGCAATCTCACTACATGAATCTTGTATATAAACTTACCTCAAATATATTGGGTAAGTCACAACATGAGATTAACTAGTTATTTTTATTCAAAACTGTTAAATTGTTTTTACTTATTTCACATGAAGTGTTCATTGAATAAACAGAGTTTGGATGATTATAAGAAGATTGTATTCAGATGACCATTTATGTAGCTATACTTGATGTCACACAATGCATTATGACAATATAAATATAGTATGACAATATAAACATAGTATGACAATATAAATATAGTATGACAATATAAATATAGTATGACAGTATAAATATAGTATGACAATATAAACATAGTATGACAATATAAATATAGTATGACAATATAAACATAGTATGACAATATAAATATAGTATGACAATATAAACATAGGTTTATAACTTTATATTTTGAAAGATGGTGAAGATAAAGGTTTTGTTTGGTGTTTTACAACACAGCAACACACAAAGATTGTTTATTGTTGAGGTAATTGGAGTAGAGGGCCTGCCCAGGAACACACCATGGTAACTAACCCAGGCTGATCTGATGGTAGGATTCAAAACAGCACCTTTTAGGTTGTGAATTGAGCACACCAACCACTAGACCACCATGACTTTTGAAAGATTTTTGGTTTTTGGGTTTAACACCATTTTTCAGCACATGGTAGGCTATACATGGCGGCCAGTATATTTGGTGGAGGAAGATTCCAGTAAGAACCACCGATCCACAGGAAGCTACTGGCAAGCTTTCTCACATACTCACATTGGTATAGCCAAGCAGTGGGCCCCATTTTTGAAAGAATCCTAGAGATCATATACTATAAATCATGATATTTTAGAGTTGTTAAATTTTAGAGAATCTTTACATTTAGCATGTTTGTGACATAACATATTTTGTAAATTTCTGATGTGCAAAAACATAAATACATGTATAGGTAATGTTTTATGCTAGCAAATGCACTATATGTGCGTGCAAGCTAAAACCAAAATGAAGTGTGATTGCTCTATTGGAACACAAAGAGGTTATCAAACTGCAGATAAAATGACTGTTTGACTGTGAGGGATGTTTTAATACCATTATTAACAAAATGTCAATCACAATATTTAAAAAAAAACAACTTTGACAGGTCATTTACTTGCTTGTTAGTATAATAAGTCACTTGTAAAATGGTAACCATTAATATCTAATCGCAGTTCCGGAACTGTCCATCTAGAAAATCAACAGCGTTAATACCATACGCATTATGATTTTTTCATGATACAATTTTAATGTGATAAAATGTTAGCAAAAATATGCTCACTCAATATGCTTACTAATTTTGTATGATTTATATTGTATGTATAATTAATTTCACCAAGAGATGTACTATAATACGTCTTTTTTTCTCAATATCTGATTCTGATTTAAATGAAATAATGTTATCTTCTTAATGGGCACCTGTATTTTGACTGCAATAATTTTATTAAATTGATTGAAGTATTGAGAAAATAGGATTAAATAAGACTCTACATTTCTGTTTTATATTTCACCAGTTCTTTATCACAGCTTGTGACAATCTCTAGCTTGACAGTTTATGAAAAGAAATCCAAGCCATTTTATTGAGAGGTAATTTTATTCAAAGAATGATAGACTATCCCATGCTTTTAAAAACTTTGAACATGTACATTGTGAAGAAAACATTCTTTTGTGTGTTAAGTATATGATGGGAAATAGCTAAATAAAATCCATCAGCCCCATAGAGAGAATTTGCAATTCAAGTTTGATTGAGGCCTGTTTTGTGACGCGCTCTAAAACATTTACTGATTTAGTCTGCAGGGAGATTCAGAGAGACATAAGTTAAAGAAAAGACATGTTAAAATATAGGAGATGAATGTGTGTCTGCTTCAACTATTTTACGTCTGCTTCAACCAAAAATCATTCAAGGCTAATACAGTGGATTATCATTGAAATCACAACAACAACGAAATGCTTGTATTGGTGAGTTCACCACCATTTGATTTGATTATATAAATTGACTATTTGTTGTCAATTAGTCCCATTTTAGTGATCTCTCACTATAACACGGTAAAGGAGAAAAATTAAAAGTGTACTGCATTATTAGTAAGGTGACATTATAACTTATACTGAGGTAGGTTCCGTATCAAAACTGCAGTCATATACAAAATGGGATTCTGGAACATACCCTTGTTATATGATAATGCTTATTTGCTGTGCTTTAAAATGAGGAACAGTGCTTTATTGATGTGCATTAAAATGAGGGATCATGTTTTATTGAGGGGCATTAAAATGAGGGATCATACTTATTGAGGGACATTAAAATGAGGGTTCATGCTTTATTGAGGTGCATTAAAATGAGGGATTATGCTATATTAAGGTGCATTAAAACAAGACCATGCTTTGTTGAGATATATTAAAATAAGGAACCATGCTTTATTGAGGTGCATTATAATAAGGAACCATGCTTTATTGATGTGCATTAAAATGAGGGAACATGCTTTATTGATGTGCTTTAAAATGAAGGACAGTGCTTTATTGGTGTGCTTTGAAATGAGGGATGGTGCTTTATTGAGGTGCATTAAAATGAGGGATAATGCTTTTATTGAGGTGCTTTAAAATGGGGGACAATACTTTATTGAGGTGCATTAAAATGAGAGATCATGCTTTATTTAGGTGCATTAAACAAGACCATGCTTTACTGAGATGTATTAAAATAAGGAACCATGCTTTATTGAGGTACATTAAAACAATAGACCATGCTTTATTTAGGTGCTTTAAATTGAGGAACCATGCTTTTGTTTAGGTGCATTTAAATGTGGGCCCATGATTTATTGAGGTGCATTAAAATGAAAGAGCATGCATTATTGAGGTTTATCAGAATGAGAGAGCATGCTTTATTGAGGTTTATCAGAATGAGAGAACATGCTTTATTGAGGTTCATCAGAATGAGAGAGCATGCTTTATTGAGGTTTATCAAAATGAGAGAGCATGCTTTATTGAGGTTTATCAGAATGAGAGAGCATGCTTTATTGAGGTTTATCAAAATGAGAGAGCATGCTTTATTGAGGATTATCAGAATGAGAGAGCATACTTTATAGAGGTTTATCAGAATGAGAGAGCATGCTTTATTGAGGTTTATCAAAATGAGAGAGCATGCTTTATTGAGGTTTATCAAAATGAGAGAGCATACTTTATAGAGGTTTATCAAAATGAGAGAGCATACTTTATAGAGGTTTATCAAAATGAGAGAACATGCTTTATTGAGGTTTATCAGAATGAGAGAGCATACTTTATTGAGGATTATAAGAATGAGAGAGCATACTTTATAGAGGTTTATCAGAATGAGAGAGCATGCTTTATTGAGGTTTATCAGCATGAGAGAGCATGCTTTATTGAGGTTTATCAAAATGAGAGAGCATGCTTTATTGAGGTTTATCAAAATGAGAGAGCATACTTTATAGAGGTTTATCAAAATGAGAGAGCATACTTTATAGAGGTTTATCAAAATGAGAGAACATGTTTTATTGAGGTTTATCAGAATGAGAGAGCATGCTTTATTGAGGATTATAAGAATGAGAGAGCATACTTTATAGAGGTTTATCAGAATGAGAGAGCCTGCTTTATTGAGGTTTATCAGCATGTGAGAGCATGCTTTATTGAGGATTATCAGAATGAGAGAGCATGCTTTATAGAGGTTTATCAGAATGAGAGAGCATGCTTTATTGAGGTTTATCAAAATGAGAGAGCATACTTTATAGAGGTTTAACAAAATGAGAGAGCATGCTTTATTGAGGTTTATAAGAATGAGAGAGCATACTTTATAGAGGTTTATCAAAATGAGAGAACATGCTTTATTGAGGTTTATCAAAATGAGAGAGCATGCTTGATTGAGGATTATCAGAATGAGAGAGCATGCTTTATTGAGGTTTATCAGAATGAGAGAGCATGCTTTATTGAGGTTTATCAGAATGAGAGAACATGCTTTATTGTGGTTTATCAAAATGAGAGAGCATGCTTTATTGAGGTTTATCAAAATGAAAGAACATGCTTTATTGAGGTTCATCAGAATGAGAGAGCATGCTTTATTGAGGTTTATCAAAATGAGAGAGCATGCTTTATTGAGGTTCATCAGAATGAGAGCGCATGCCTAATTGAGGTTTATCAGAATGAGAGAACATGGTTTATTGAGGTGCATTAAAATAAGTGTTTTTTATGCAGGCAAAGAGAACTGTGTCTTGTGATTCCACTAACTTTAACAATAAGATGTTAAGAATCGGGACAATATTATTGGAACCCATGCAGCTTGTCATGAACTTCCAACTTACAAAATTGATTTTATCTATGTTGTTGTTGAATGTTTTTGTGTTTAGAAAGAGAAAACTATCAGCCTAATGCTGTGCCTAATGTAGAAAACTATTAGCCTAGAAAACTCTGTCTAATGCTGTACCTAATACAGAAAACTATCAGCCTATTGTTGTACCTAATACAGAGAAAACTATGATCCTAATGCTGTACCAAATACAGAAATAATTCTACATTCTTACCTAAAAAAGTGTCATAAATGCCTCTATTCATGTTTCTTTAGCTTGCTTTTATTTAACTTTTGTACAAATTCAAAGACACAAGGAAACAAAAAGATTGGCAAGTATGGGTCTTACTCTCAGCTATACAAACATCACAGTAAATAAAGTTGCCCCTACCATGCTTGAAAAGTTGCCCTTACCATGCTTGAAAAGTTGTCCCTACCATGCTTGAAAAGTTGCCCCTACCATGCTTGCTTGAGTTGCCCCTACCATGCTTGAAAAGTTGCCCCTACCATGCTTGAAAAAGTAACCCTACCATGCTTGAAAAGTTGTCCCTACCATGCTTGAAAAGTTGCGCCTACCATGCTTGAAAAGTTCCCCTACCATGCTTGAAAAGTTGTCCCTACCATGCTTGAAAAGTTGCTCCACCATTCTTGAAAAGTTTTCCCTACCATGCTTGAAAAGTTGTCCCTACCATGCTTGAAAAATTGTCCCTACCATGCTTGAAAAGTTGTCCCTACCATGTTTGAAAAGTTGCCCCACCATACTTGAAAAGTTGCCCCTACCATGCTTGAAAAGTTGTCCCTACCATGTTTGAAAAGTTGCCCCACCATACTTGAAAAGTTGCCCCTACCATGCTTGAAAAGTTGTCCTTACCATGCTTTAAAAATTGTCCCTACCAGGCTTGAAAAATTGTCCCTACCATGCCTGCTTGAGTTTCCCCTGCCATGCTTGCTTGAGTTGCCCCTACCATGCTTGAAAAAATGCCCCTGCCATGCTTGAAAAGTTGCCCCTACCATACTTGAAAATAAGTTATTTGGAAGTGATATTATTTAAAGTTATAGCCTTTGTCTTGGACTATAGATAACAATGATTGTATATTTTACTTTGCCATTTCAGGGGACTATGTTTTATATTGTAATGATAAAATTGTAAATACATGTTGGTAAGTTTTTAATAGAGATTTCTAATGGAGATTAAAAGCATCATTTAGGAGACACCTAACCAAACGTACAGAGATGTTATGAACAGAAGAATGTATTGGCTGTTTTGCTTTTCATTGCACTTTTGTTGCCAAATTGTCGCAGTTTGCAGAAATTTTATCGGTCTTACATAAAAATAAAATAGTTTTTGTTGATTGATTAAGAATCAGATTTCCCATTAAGCATGAAAAGAATCGGTCAGCATCTAGCAATTAATAACAGCTAACAAAAGTACAAGTATTTGCGCAGTCTTATGGTTGATTTGCATTGATTCAATTCTGCAGAATGCTGTTACAATTCCAGAATCAACATTTACATGTATGCCTCATGGTATCAATGGTTCTCGGTAATATTTGACAGCAGCTTGTGAGGATGATGAGTGAAGGATGTGTGGACTTGTCAAAGGTCAGATTTACTCATTATAAGCTATTACTTCAGTGCTGCCATATATGTTTTCTTTCTGGTTTAAGGAAGACTTGATGGCGGAAGCTAATGGCAGAATATGTCAGTATTTATAGATGCTTTATTTAACTGAATCAATGATTACTATAGTGAAATGTGCACTAAAACTACATTAGGAGGGGGGGGGGGAGAGGAGGGACTTGAGAAACATTGAAACTAATGCCTATAGGTCAGGGTCACAATGGGATACACATCCCTTGAACAAGCAGGTTTGGTTTGGTTTGGTGTTCTATGGCACAGCAACACAAGTTGGTTATTTAGTACTGAGGAAGTTGGAGTAATGTGCCTTGCCCAAAGGTAAACCATGGTAGCCAAACAAGGCTGATCTAATGGTAGGATTTTGAACTTGCACCCTTTTGGTCATGAGTCCAGCATGCTGACCACTGAGCTATTGTGACTCCTTTAACCAAATTCATTAGTCCAAACTTCCATTTGTCCCACATGTTTGGTGGCTTAGTAGCAAGACACTATATAGTCTATCATGTGCTGATGGACCATTAAACACCACTCAATTGATCAGTTAATCAGTAATTGTTAGAATGTACTTCATGTCTTTGAGAAGCTTGGATGAAAGAGGCTCGACTGGCTACCCCTTCCCCACCCCACCCTCAGTTATTGCATATTACATTCATTTTGAAATAAATCACATACAATTTTACGCCTCATTTTTAACAAGGCTAAAATATGACATTCCCTTATGACACACCCTTGTGTCAATTGTGCCTATATCAAGGGCTGAAACGTATTACCGTCTATACTCACATATAAGCCAATACCAGCTGCAAACTGCATAGACCCAGATCTGCCGTCGCATAATGCGCCAGCAGATCTGGGTCTATGCAGTTTGTTGGGACTAATCAGTAGAACAAACAACATAGACCCTGATCTGCCAGCGCATTATGTGATGGTAGATCAGGGTCTATGTTGTTTGCATTTGGACTTGGCTTATACGCGAGTATATATGGTAAGTCCCAGTCAGGCACTTCTAAATTAAAAATTTTCATGTGGTGATTTGCAGCTGTACCAGTCTACCTTGAGTTGATGCATGAAATTCCTATTATACTGCTCCCTCTTAACAACCTGCCTTAAGTTAGAGTTGGTGCATGAAATTCTTGTTATAACTCACTCCTTCTTAACAAGGATACTACTTACTATTTACATATCTAGTAAAACCGGCTTCCACTTGCATAGGCACTTAGAGATAACAAGCCTACATCAAATATGAGACTACTCTAATGGGATACCATCACAGTATGGTTCAGTGGTACTAAGTCTGAACTTTATCCTTAAGAATTATTCATGGAAAGTTAGGTGTATTTGCATTTCAGAGAGGCAGTGATGTGTAAAGGCCAAGCTGTGTAGCTCTTCAGTTTAGTGCAGTACAGTGGAGGGATAAGCTATTTATTATCAACAATACAGCACATATACTAGGGCCTATCTCACACCATTCACTAGTTGGAGTCAGTTGACTGGGGCTGGTGGTACAACTCTCTAAGGTCGAGTGGGAGTGAACAAGATTACAGATCTGGGAATATTTTGGTTAAAATCTCAGTAATTCCTGGAGAAAATCAGTAGAAACTTGAAAACTTGGAATACTGTGACTGGAAATTTGGAATCTATTCAACTCCGAAACACATAGAAAGTGGAATAATTGGCCAATAGTGATGGTTTGTATTGAATACCTGTATAAACACTTCATTATAGGTGGAGCTACCACATTCTTAAGGGATATCAGAAATATACCATTATAATCATAACTCATAAGTTATGGATATCATATTTTTATACATAAATGTAATTAATTGTATACAATTTGAGACTTTTTGATGTATGTAGAATACTGATGTCTTTGCTTTCTTTTATATGGGGGTGTATGGTAGGGGGTGTGGCATTAATAGCTTGACATTCCTAAGCTGGCAAGTAATTGTTCTCTGTCCCATTTTCGTTATACTTATCTTGAGCAGAACAACGTCTTAGTCAATATCAAAAAGAATTTAGAATTGATGAAGTATGTGTTGTATATAACTGTATTGTGAACAAGATATAAATGACTCAATGTATATAAAGATAAATATATGGAGGGGGGGGGGGGGAAGTACTTCAGTCACATTACTGTTACTAGTTTATATATGGGCACTCCTAATAGGCAGTTGTATCCTTATATAATGAACTATTGTTTGTTGTTTCACTATATGCAACATGATTTTAATAGAAAATTAAAGTTACTCTACTTAATTAATCTCCATCATCATGTTAAATTGTCTTCAGAAAAGACTTTCAATAGTACCTTTATAACATTATTTAAGTGTATAATATAGTCAGTATAGTAAAATAAGGACATAGACTAGATGATTGCAGGAAGGATAAAGACGGCATTTTAATCTCGGCCAAATGAAGAAGCACATCCAAATTTTAGGATGTAAAACTGTCCTATATTGGGTTGAAATTAGTGATCCGGGATGTAAAACTGTCCTATTCAGTTGAAAATATTGATGTGGGATGTAATACCGTTCTGTTGGGTTGAAATTTAGTGAGCCGGGATGTAAAGCTGTTCTGATGTGTTGAAATTAGTGATCTGGGATGTAAAACTGTCTTATTGGGTTGAAATTAGTGATCCAGGATGTAAAGCTGTCCTATTGGATTGAAATTAATGATATGATGATTAATCAAAGTCATCAAAGATTGATCAGAAAAGTTAAACAACCAAATGTTTCATTAGGTTTTTCCTGTATTGAATATAAACGATGAAAGTTTTCTTTTTATAATTATTTGACTTTTGAGGACAAAATCTTCCAGGAAAAGAAAAATTGTGAACAACAGCTTCCAGTTAATAGACCTTTTCATGGTACATCCCAAGCGCCAACATGGCAGACAAATGTGCGGGTAAACCATTTGACTTTACATGATACAAGTGACATAATGGTTACCAAGTACATGTATGCGAAAATGACATTGTCCATGAAATTTTGGTTTGGGCTTGGTTTGGTGATTTATGGCACAGCAACACAAGTAGGTTGTATAGTGCTGAGGCAATAGGAGTAAAGTGCGTTGTCCAAAGGACACACCACAATAGCTGACCTAGCATGACCAATGGTGGGATTCAAACCTGCACCCTTTCGGTCATGAGCCTAGCATGCTAACCACTGAGCTAACATGGTTCATGTGAAAATCGCCAAATATCTCCAACCAATTCAACTCTGGAAAATATGTTTGGCCTCATCATAGAGGTGGCCAATGTGTGGAGGTTTGGATAGCTTTGGAATGATCTTATTGAGATCTGAATATGTGGTCAGTCTTCAAAGATGACTATCTTATTAAGACCTGAATATGTGGTCAGTCTTCAAAGATGACTATCTTATTGAGACCTGAATATGTGGTCAGTATTCAAAGATGACTATCTTATTGAGACCTGAATATGTGGTCAGTATTCAAAGATGACTATCTTATTGAGACCTGAATATGTGGTCAGGATTCAAAGATGACTATCTTATTGAGACCTGAATATGTGGTCAGTCTTCAAAGATGACTATCTTATTGAGACCTGAATATGTGGTCAGTATTCAAAGATGACTATCTTATCAAGACCTGAATATGTGGTCAGGATTCAAAGATGACTATCTTATTGAGACCTGAATATGTGGTCAGTATTCAAAGATGACTATCTTATCGAGACCTGAATATGTTGTCAGGATTCAAAGATGACTATCTTATTGAGACCTGAATATGTGGTCAGGATTCAAAGATGACTATCTTATCGAGACCTGAATATGTGGTCAGTCTTCAAAGATGACTATCTTATTGAGACCTGAATATGTGGTCAGTCTTCAAAGATGACTATCTTATCGAGACCTGAATATGTTGTCAGGATTCAAAGATGACTATCTTATTGAGACCTGAATATGTGGTCAGTATTCAAAGATGACTATGTTGTGTGGGGTGAGGAGGGTTGGGGGCTAGTCTAGGGAAGTTTTGCCATACAATGTTTGCAAATTACAGGTGCAAATGTTTACTGTGGGAAATTATTATGTTCTTGTACAAAATTTCTTTCCAAAGAAAGGCTGCTTTCCTAAAATCTAATTATTCACCTTTAGAATTGGTTATGAAAATGACTGTTTTACTAGGTATGATCCAGATAAGTTATCCTTTGTCACATAACACCCACCCCTCATCCCTTGCATCATCATCATCATCATCATCATCATCATCATCATCATCATCATCACCACCACCACCATCACCACCACCATCATCATCATCATCATCATCACCACCACCACCACCATCACCATCATCATCATCAGCAGCAGCAGCAGCTAGTGTTCAAATGTCAATACTAATACCGTTCAGATACACAATTTTACTATACACATACATGTGTGCAGCACTAAGTACCCCAGATACACAATTTTACTATACACATACATGTGTGCAGCACTAAGTACCCCAGATACACAATTTTACTATACACATACATGTGTGCAGCACTAAGTACCCCAGATACACAATTTTACTATACACATACATGTGTGCAGCACTAAGTACATATCAATGAAAGAGCAATATGGGACTAAGGTATATTTAGTGTAACATCGCTACCACTGATAGATAATTACTGCATATGTATCAATAATTACGTGATAGATAATTACAGCATATGTATCAATATAGATAATTACTGCATATGTATCAATAATTACATACTACCTATGTATACACAAACATCTGTGAATGAATTTGCTTAGTGAGATCTTAGACTGGTAAAGCATGCATGTTTTCTTGGTAACAGCACTTGCAGTTTATTTCAAAGTGGTGTGCTCTAAAACACCCAACTAACTACTATTTTGACTGCCTACTAAGACACTAAGTACTAAGTACTAAGTACTAAGACACTAAGTACTAAGTACTAAGACACTAAGTACTAAGTACTAAGACAAGTTGGCTTTCCTGTAGATACAGAAATGTATTAAGTAAGACAATGTAACCTTGTGTTTCACAAATTATGTGACAAATTTTCCTTTTAAATTTATAGAGGGCATTATTCGATGGAATGTGTGTTAAGTATTTTATATATATATATATATATATATATATATATATATATATAAAATTATAGTTTTCTGTAGGTAAACATAATATTAACCTCGACCCTAAACACTGTCTTCAATTTTTAATGTCAAATCTTGCACAAACCAAATTTGTGTTTTATAATGGACCTATTAAATTGCCAGAAATTTAACTTGTGTAGGCAATTAAATTATAATAAATTTAGGCCATGGTTATTGTATGTACATGCAACATACACAGATCAATAAAAAAATTTAATTTTAACATGTACATGAAAAAATTTTGCCTCTAGGAAATACCATGAAGTTTGTGAAGTTTCATATAAAATACATTTCCCTCCTATGATCTGCATGTTAGATCTGGATATATGTCAACTATTTTATTTCCATAGTACATACATATATTGAGTAATAAGTACACTGAAGTTAATTCTGCTATTTTTTACAGGCTAAATACATTCCATTTGAGGATTGTAATTACTCTGTATGGTTTTCCATATTTAATCAAGATACACTGAAAGTAATAAGCTTGCATAATAAATGTCAATGAAAAGGACAGGATATGGGTAATATGATAATTTTGCTTTTGTTTGGTGTTTTACGGCACAGCAACACAAATGGGTCATTTGGTGTCTAACTAATTGGATCCAGTGCCTTGCACAAGGATACACCATGGTAGTTGACCAAGGCTGATGCAGTGGTAGGATTTAAACCCTGACCCTTTTGGCTGCAAGTCCTGCACACAACCAATAAGCCACCCTGACTCTATCCTCTGTTTGTCACTGCCTACGACAAGCAGGAGGGCACATCAAGCCTGTTCTACATCCCTAAATGTGGAGAGGGTAACGATAAAAACACTGTGAATAATTTGCTCTAATAATATGTGTATGTCTGTCCTTTGTGGACAAATAAGGTGCTGTGGAATCTGCAGGGGGTGGGGTGCTTATGTTTGGAAAGATATGGTAATATGAAATCTGCTTAGATTAGCCGGGTGGACTTATTTATGGAGATATATGGTGCTATAGATCTGCTAGGTGGCAGTGTTGGGGGCTTATTTGCATCTCAGCTGGAATACAAATACTTATATTGAATTACAATCATGGCATCAGCTACAGCTGATAACAGACTGAGTGAGTCTACATTTCTATGTTGTCAGTGCCCACTCTTGCATACAAGATATTTTGTACAATGTCATCCTTACTTATTCTGCAGACTTAATTCTTTCCAAGTCAATGCCTGATGCTTTGCTGCAGGAGGAGACTGAATATCTTGATTGCATTACTTACCAAAGAATTTTACTCATGAAATATGCTACAGAATCTATACTAGATAGGTAGGTAGGTACATAGGTAGGTAGGTAGGTGCATAGTTGGGTAGGTAGATACTTTGTACACTATCCTGTAAATGAATATACAACAATGAGTTATTTTTGCATTAAAATATTTTTTCACTATTGCAGTACTGCACCAAGGATCCAGTGAGCTAGGGTCAATGTGTTCCCATATCCCCCCAAATCTGGGGGACACGACAAAATTTAAAGAGAAGAAATAATTTTTTGCATTAGAAGTAATGGTCGAAAGGTACACCTATGGGACACACAGGGGTCAAGATTGGGGGGAGGGGCATGGGGACAAAAATTCTGGGTAACATGCGCTTAAGGTGCAATTATATACTTCCATAACCAGCATTTTTATTCTTGTAATTTTGAAAAACAAAATTTTAGCAGCTTAGTCATGCGATGAATTATCATTTTGATCAGGAAGTGACTTGAACATGGTTTTCATCTTTACAACTTCCTCCCTGTTTCCTTTCAGAATACCATCATTACGTAACTATCTTAACATCATCTGTTAGCTGGGTATCACAAACATCATCTGCAATCATTCCATTTACCAGCATTACTGAAATGAAGGCTTCTTTGATAAACAGTTATAACTGAATATCTTGTTTATTGTGTATTGCATTCAGAAAATACACACTGTATTATTTTATTAGGTTAAAAAATATACATGTTTTATATTTTTGCAAAATCAACCCATAAAAAATTGAAACATTGAATTTTATACTTCAATTATACTGTCATGTTTATCAGATGGTGTTCTGATTCCCAATTAGAGCTATAAATAACCCAATGATCTCTGATACACAGGGATATACGATACATGAACCAGTTTCTTTGATAACCAAATCCAACTTCTATGTTCTGGAATTTCTCCATGTTGTCGACATGTCTGGAGATTGTCCATGTTGTCTACATGTCTGGAGATTGTCCATGTTGTCTACATGTCTGGAGATTGTCCATGTTGTCGACATGTCTGGAGATTGTCCATGTTGTCTACATGTCTGGAGATTGTCCATATTGTCGACATGTCTGGTGATTGTCCATGTTGTCTACATGTCTGGAGATTGTCCATGTTGTCGACATGTCTGGTGATTGTCCATGTTGTCTACATGTCTGGAGATTCAGTGTCAAGTAAAAATTCATTTTTGCCTTTGCTACAGTGAGTATGGATGAAATTCCTCTCCACACAGTTTGCATTAGGTAAATTACTTGATGTCCTGTGCTGATGTTTTATGAACAAAGTCCTGCATGCATTTTGTTATTTGTGTTTTTCTGGTCCTTGATTAAGGCAATGGCCCAGATTTGCATCTGTGGTTGATTTTTTGGTACCAATTAGTTTTGTCATGCTGAGATGCTGTAATCATTCTTAAAATTGACATGGTTGTCCATGTCCTGGAATAACACTATGAACTCAGATTGAAGCACATCCCATAAACACCTAATTTTAGCTTTCATTATAAACATATGCCAAAGTGATTAATTTGATTAGGTTTGAATATGACCTGGTACATAATTAGTTTCCCAAATGTATACATAACAGACATGCTCTGACATATATATATCTCATTCCTTATATTTGCGTAAGAATGCTCAAGTCACAGATTTGTTTTTAGTGTCTGCAGGGCTGAAGACTGGCCCTTTCAAGAGCTGAAAACTGGCTATTGTCAGATGCAAAACTGGTCATTGTCAGGGGCTGAAACTAGCCAAAGTCAGGAGCTAAAAACTGACCATTTGCAAGGGCTGCAAGCTGGTCATTGTTATGGGCTGAAAAGTGGCCATTGTCAGTGGCTGAAAACTGTCCATTGTCCTGCAGTGAACAATATTTTAACAAAAACAAAAAAACACAAAAACATGCAAATAGCCCAGTTTTAGCAACGTAACTATTCAAAACTAAAATGTTCACAAATTGGTCCAATTTTTCTCAAAATGATAAGCCCAGACTACCTTACCAATCAACCCAGAAAATAATCCCTGACAGTCACAGATGGATAGATGGATGCTTACGTTATCTGTATTGTTATTCTGAGCACAAGAAGTGTCCGTAAGATAATATCGTATGAAATGTTTTAGTAAAACTTTGGAATCCCAACAGAATTACTAGTACAGTTAAATATAGATTGTACAGATACTGATTATTTGGATTATTTGCTCATACAGACTACTTGATTGTGTCCCACGAATATGTTACTTATTACAATGTAAATGAAACTAATTTGCTGATCACTACACCAACATAAAGCAGTAACATAAATCAAGAACAAACATAATCGAATATAATCTAATACAGTTTTAATTACCATGGTAGTATGAATAACTGAATTATCTTTCTAAAGTAAAAATAAATGTAATTATGGGAGTGGAAAGGAGAGAATGAGATACAAACAGAAAAAGTATATTCTTACACCCAATTGTCACTTGGTGAGTGCCACTATGACAATATGTAATTTGTTATACAGAAATCCCAAGCTAATCCAGCAGGATTAAAGACTCATAACTGCCTGATCAAAGGCATTCTGTAGTCCAAGCGCCTGTAATTAACTGTCAATCAGCTATAGATGGTGACTTATTGACACAGGTGTGAACTGAATCATGTCAGACACGTTTACCCAGAGCAATGCTCTTTGACTCTTCACAGTGCTTCTTTTTGACCATAATTCAATCATCCAGATGACAGATTATAAGGATGAAATCTTTGACCCCAAATGGGTCTGGATAATTAACGTTTTACTGTATACCAGAGATTCTAGAGTTAAATTTTGACCCAAATTGTTTATCATTGACCTACGATTCCTTTGTTAAATCTTGTTCCCCCCTCCTCTCTCCGCCCCCTCTCCCCCCCCTCTCTCCCCCCCCTCTCCCCTCTCCTCTCTCCGCCCCCTCTCTCCCCCCTCCTCTCTCCGCCCCCTCTTCCTCTCTTATGAAATATTCCCAGTTTGTCAATCAATATACAATCAGTATACAGAACAAAAGCCCGATATCATTGATTACACAGATTTTGTCCATGCTTAATGTAAACTGTATTTTATCTATTCATAATGCACACCCAGATGCGACCAGCATAGAGCCAGATTCATAGTTGTATAATTCGTAAGCAGATCAGGGTTGACACTTTTAACTTTATATCTTAAGTGGAACAAACATTATTGATCCTTATGTAGCAGATCTTCATGGGATGAAAGATCTTTGTCTTATTATTGCCTTCAGCAATGTATCAACAAGTTTTATATAAATTGTATCCAGTACAATGCATATAGCTGTGTTTGAAAGCACATCTGGTTGGGAAACAGGTGCATATTGCAGGGGAAGTAACTAGAACATGGTTGGAATTGCTGATCTGGAAAAAAAAGGAACATTACAAAAACAAAAATCGGGTATTGATGTCTGGCACTAGAATTGTGGCATGTATCTTTTATAAATTAAATAAAAAATATGATAAGATAAACAGAAAGTTAAGACATACTGGCAGTGTTAATAAAGTATGATAAGATAAACAGAAAGTTAAGACATACTGGCAGTGTTAATAAAGTTAAAATAAAGAACATGTTAAAATAAAATTCAGGGATGTTGGTATCGATAGAGACTTATTTGTGGTTGGTATCGATAGAGACTTATTTGTGGTTGGTATCGATAGAGACTTATTTGTGGTTGGTATCGATAGAGACTTATTTGCGGTTGGTATCGATAGAGACTTATTTGCGGTTGGTATCGATAGAGACTTATTTGTGGTTGGTATCGATAGAGACTTATTTGTGGTTGGTATCGATAGAGACTTATTTGTGGTTGGTATCGATAGAGACTTATTTGTGGTTGGTATCGATAGAGACTTATTTGTGGTTGGTATCGATAGAGACTTATTTGTGGTTGGTATCAATAGAGACTTATTTGTGGTCATACCTTGTATCATTATGTAAAGGCCAGAGCAGTTTTGTTTCAGTGCATCAATCTGTTATCATCTGACTTCATCCCACATTTAATATTGCTAAAGAGGCTACTGGAGCCAAATGATATATCAATTAGATAATTGTTAATCCATTACAATAAATCAATTATTGAGGCTACATACTGTGTCCCCACCCCCACTCCACCCGTTCAACCATAAAATTCCCCACTATAAGTTCAGGAAACATCCCACAACTGTCTTGAAAACATCCCACCACTGTCTTGAAAGCATCCCACCACTGTCTTGAAAACATCCCACCACTGTCTTGAAGGTTGGCAGGTCATAGCTGTGTCCTGATGTAAGGAATGGCATTTATGATGAAGTTTCAAAATACAATTAAGTAGGAACTTTCTTTAATGGAGGGTGGAAATCATTGTCCTTGGCAATTACAGAATCTAATTTCATTCACTCCTGTCAAAAAGGCACACTGTTGGCGAGGTCAAATGCTTGACAAGTACTTTTGAGGTGTGTGGGTACAATTGCTGATTCAAAACAAGTTTCCCCATTGTCCAGGTCTAGTGCAATTAGCCCTATCAATTCTGTTGGGGTATTCATAGACCAAAAATATCTAGGTGTTTATTTCATTCATTATCATATGCTGCTAAGAGAGGCAATTTGTGGAATCACCAATTAGCTCATCCCTGACTCAACATTGGAGAGAAAAAAGCGATTCTAGCAGATAGAAAGGATAAATATATAAAAAAAAATTGTTTTTTTTTTTAATTAAGGCTAACAACTATGGCTATATAACTTATATTGTCAATATATTTTTTTTGAAAAGCCCTATTTGAGGCAGAATTTAGGATCTGTAATTTTCAACAGAGAAAACTTGGGTATTATTATTATTATTATTATTATTATTATTATTATTATTATTATTATTATTATTATACATTTTTAAAATATATGACAAAGATAGAATTAATTTTCACCAGTTTGATACTGAATTTTTAAAAGATGAAAAAAGTCCCTGGATACAGGATATTGTGAATTAATTTTTTTTACATATTTTGGGGATTTTGTAAGTGCTACAAACCACAGATTTAAAAATCAATGGAAAGTGATCGATCTATGAAGAATAAAAAGCCCTCAATCTTCAGAAACATGACCATTAATTTAAATACCAAGGAAAAATACATTTTTTGCAAAATCCACGATAAATGCTTCCACACTGTCCAAGAGAGCCATACAAGTGTACCATGATATCTGTCCGGTCATGTTGTACTGTGGTACATTATATGGAACAATTTAAATCAACTGAACCGTGATATATGTGAGTTCATCTTATACTGGGGTGCATTATATGGAATAATATAAATCAACTGAACTGTGATATATGTGAGTTCATCTTATACTGCGGTACATTATATGGAACAATATAAATCAACTGAACCGTGATATATGCGAGTTCATCTCATACTGGGGTACATTATATGGAACAATATAAATCAACTGAACTGTGATATATGTGAGTTCATCTTATACTTGGGTACATTACATGTGAGGTCACCTTATACTGGGGTACATTATATGGAACAATATAAATCAACTATTATAATGGAATCCGTGACTATACATGTGTTATATCAGAGACAGTTATGCTAAGGTGCTTTATAGTCAGGGACCTACAGTCAGTATGATAAACGTAGTAATTTGGAATAATATATCATCTTTATTTTTATATCGATATTGAATTTTTAATGCAAATCAGTAAATGTCATTTTTGTATACAGCATGGAAAACATAAAGAGTATTTCAAGACTAGAAACTACTAAATAACCACTTGAGATGTCGACTGCACAAGTTTGAACCAACAGCAAATAGAATGTGCAATTGTTTTTACAATAACACATAAATCAACAGAAATAGATCAAATTTTTGGGAATTGATCATACTTTATTTCTCAGATGGTGATTTTATTCCTGTCTCACCATGCCAGCATCATATTTGGTAGTAGCATTGTCCCATAATGCACCAGCAGACTTGGGTGTACTGTGTGTATTCTACCTTGGATTATAAACAGACAAGATAGACCCCAATGGCATATCACACTATTATGTTCATAGATGGGTGTAGATAATAAAGGGTAAATATGGTAGATCATTCCTTGCTTCCAGGACTATTGAATTAGGCTATTTGTTGAAGCAGGACTATTGAGTTAGGCTATTTGTTGCAGCTATTGACATAAGGTACCTGTTGCAACAGGACTATTGAGTTAGGCTCCTTGTTGCAGCAGGACTATTGGACTATTGGGTTAGGCTATTTGTTGCAGTGGGACTATTGAGTTAGGCTATTTGTTGCAGCAGGACTATTGGACTATTGGGTTAGGCTATTTGTTGCAGTGGGACTATTGGGTTAGGCTATTTGTTGCAGTGGGACTATTGAGTTAGGCTATTTGTTGCAGACTTCTGTAATTCAGATGGAGACTCCTTATTTCATTTCCAGGACTAAAAATTCCACAATCTCTGCTTGTTCTCATGAGTGTTGGGTTGGTAAGGACAGATAACTATTCAAAACAACTATAACATAAATTATTGTAACATTTTTGCCTGATGGTCTAAAGGATGAGTAGTAATTGAAAATTTTTGGAGAACTTATTAGTTACTTCATTAGAGAACACTGTGATCATTTAATGGCTAAGATTGGTTCATAAAATCCATTGGATAACAATTTTTAACTGCATCCCCTCAGAATATTTGCATGAGGTGGACTCCAATTGAAAAGGACTCTCATCGAAGTGGACTTCAATTGCAAGGACACCTTTGATGCTTACATACATATGACACTGCATTGGAAAACAGTTTGGTCCTCTCCCTGAAGAAGCCAACTGGCCAAGTGTCAGGAATTGGGGGGGGGGGGGGGGTCTGAATAGATGATGGTGGTTAGGTAATCTCCTCAACCTCTGCCTCCGAGTTTGTACTCCAGTCAAACTTTTGACCCTTTTAAGTGAAAACAATTTTTTATACAATTGTTTTTCCAGTTTAGACTTGACTAACTATCCCTAAACGTAGTTGTAATGAGACGTAGTTGTAATGAGACATGACATAGTTGTAATGAGACATAGTTGTAATGAGATGTGACGTAGTTGTAATGAGATGTATTTGTAATGAGACATAGTTGTAATGAGACATGACATAGTTATATTGAGACATATTTGTAATGAGATGTAGTTGTAATGAGACATAGTTGTAATGAGATGTATTTGTAATGAGACATAGTTGTAATGAGACATGGTTGTAATGAGATATATTTGTAATGAAACATGATGTAGTTGTAATGAGACATGGTTGTAATGAGATATATTTGTAATGAAACATGACATAGTTGTAATGGGACGTGTCTTCTACACTTCCTAATCCCAACTAGACACTGTAAATGTGATGTGTCTTCTACACTTCCTAATCCCAACTAGACACTGTAAAAAGATATAAATTTCAGTTGTTTAGTTGCACTCAAGTTAGATAAGTTTTCATGAATCAAAATACAAGGAAAACAAAATGCATGTTATTGCTAATTTGTCATGGCAACCATTTTCATGCTGTGATATATCATCATTACTTCTGGATTATTACCAGTTTGGTCACATAATGGTGATATTAGGAAAAGTGGCAAAGTTCAATGTGTATGGCTTATTTTTTCACATGCACTGCGCTGAGTGATCAATAATGACAGATCTCTGTTGCTCAGGGCAGTTAAGAACAAGTCAATTAGGCAATATTTTCATGTTATGATGATTTATCTTGGGGCAAAACTAGTACACGAATTTGCTAATGTGATTTGGTTCATAACAGGGGAAATGGATCTTAATGACTATCTGTGGTACACTCTCGTTGACTTTCATGCCAAAGCAATTTTCCATAAAATGTGGCATTTATTGAGATCTGCATTTTGCGAACTTTAGAAACAGATTGTCTGTCACGTTATTAATGAAGATTACAACTTAATGTAATGTCAGTCCAAGTTCACACATGAATAGGATTTATTTGTTGTCATAAATTTTCCTAGATCCCAAATTATGAATGCTATACTTGTTTGTTCCCAAATTGATGGTAATTATGTAGCTGACCAAACTTAACTGTCATTTTAACATTTTGTATATTATGACATTTATTTGTTCTTACTGGGTTACTTTAGAAACAATGCATATCAAATAACAGAATGTGGCAATAGTAAACATGATTACTATTTTTTTTTATAAAGGCTTGCTACATTGAACTTTCAAAACTACTACCCTCTAAATATTTGCATGTAAGTAGGGTCCAACTGCAAACAACATATACCCTGATCTGCTGTTGCATAATGCACTGGCAGATCAGGGTCTATGTTGTTCATTCTACTGATTACTCCTTACAACTGGACAGATGCAGATCTGCTGACACATTATGCGATGGCAGATCTGGGTCGATGCAGTTTGCAATGGAATTCAACTTACAAGCAAGTGTATATGGTACTACCAGCTAGTATTTGCGATGTTTTTTATTCACCAATTGATTACAGAATCATTTTTATGAATTAGTGGTCTACACTTTTGCCAGAAAAATAAGTTTGAGCAGAGAGGTGTATTTCATAATTTCAGACTTAAATCATTTCATGATAGCATCTATCAAGCTGTGACAAAAAGTGTCAAGTTATTCATTCTGTAGTAAGGAATAAACAGGTAGATACATTTTCTGCATAAATTAATTTATCATGCTATCGGATTTTTGTGATGAAGCCCAGATATCACTACCACATTTCTTGGTTAATAAATTGACTAGGGGCTACTCATGTACCATACGATGAAAGATCTGGGTGTACACTGCAAGTTTATCTTAAGGTTTCAAATAGAAATGTTGATCCTGACCTGCTGATGTATTATATGATGTTTTGCAGTTGTTTGCACCTTATACAGGTAAATACATTAGCAAAGGAGAGGCATGAAATAAATTATAGACATGGATCAGCGGTTACATATTTGCGGTAAAGTGACACATTAAGATAGGAGTAAATAATGCATAGGCCTAAATACTTTTCCTTCACACCAATAGCCAAACAACCATATGTGAGATTACTGGCTTATTACTTTCATATTTCTTGGTTAATCCACCTACCTTTGCATGTGATTTATTTCATTTTACCAGAACAATACACCCACATATTTAAATATTCAAGTCCTCAATTTTTAGCCACCAATCCCAAACCGATAAGTTATTATGTATCATACAGGTCTAATTGCTGTCTTGAATTTATAGGATATTTTGAGGGATTTTGTTTAAATACACCAAGATACTTGCCTGATTAGTTTTTTTAAAAAAAAGAAGAAATAACAAAAATTAATGGACACGTATATGTCATGCTTGACTTGCTAGTAAGCTTGGTTCTGAAACTATAAATCATGTCCACAAATACAGGTTAGAAAATTTGTTAGTACTTTTAGTAAATTATTATACAAGAAAAGTACACAGAAGCTGCCCAATCTCTTTCTGTATTCTAAAAAATGGGGTATTGTAACTGAGTTTTACAAGACCTGTTTTGTTTCATCTGGTAAAAGAAAACCTAAGATGTTTTAAAACAAATTGTCATAAAAGGCTACAACTGATTTTGACCCATTGGATAGTTAGTGCTTCTTGAGAACACACTAAGGTGTTTGAACCAACCAATTCCTGAGGTAAAATTTAAAAAGCACAATTATTTTTTTTAATTATATTTTGTAATGCCCACTATCAAAATTTCAGATTCCAATACATTTCATAGATAGCATCTATCCAGCTGTGACAGAAAAGTGTCGAGTTATTCATTCTGTAGTACGGAATAAACAGATATTGTAGATAAATTTTCTGCCTGAATTAATTTGTAATACTATCAGATTTGTGATGGAGCCTAGGTACTGCTTTGTATACCGTATTTCCTGGTTATTAATATGACTCCAAGCTGCACAGGTATAATATGCTGTAAGATCTAGGTGTTCATCTTAAGGTTTGCACATTACACAGGTATAATATGCTGTAAGATCTAGGTGTTCGTCTTAAGGTTTGCACATTACACAGGTATAAAATGCTGTAAGATCTAGGTGTTCGTCTTAAGGTTTGCACATTACACAGGTATAATATGCTGTAAGATCTAGGTGTTCGTCTTAAGGTTTGCACATTACACAGGTGAATACATTAGCAAAGGAGAAATAAATTACAGACATGGTTCAGCAGCTACATCTTTTTGGGTGTTGTTTGCAGAAGAGTGACACATTAAGATACAAATAACAATGCGTGGGTTGAAATACTTTTCCTTCACTCCAGTAAACAAACAGCCATATGTGAGATTACAAGCTTATTACCTACTTATTTGTTGATTAAATCACCTACTTTTTGATGTGATTTATTTGATTTTAACAGAACAATGCACCTGCATATTTAAATATTAAAGTCCTCCATTTTTAGCTACAAATTCCACGGTTTAGGTTCCTATGAAATGTACAAGTGAGGGTGCTATCTTTTTTTAATCTATTTTTGGGACCATTTGAGGGATTTATTTCAGATACAGAAAGATGTTTACCTGACAAGTTGTTGTCATAGAATGATTAATGACAAAATTTAAATGGTGCTCAGGTTGTATGCCTCTGCCATATCTATTGAGTAGATATATTAGTGTTACACAATGTCAAACTGTCCAGTTACATATTACTGTTACACATGTTACTCCATTCCATTATATATTAGTGTTACAACAGTCACTCCATCCTGTTACATATTAATGGTATGCGTGTCAGTCCATCCCATTACATATTAGTGTTACACATGTCAGTCCATCTCATTACATATTAGTGTTATCCATCTATTTTTCTGCTAAACAAATTGGGAACTTTGAATAGTGTGTCAAATAATGCAGCGATTTACTTGCTAAATAAATGGGGAACTTTGAATAGTGTGTCAAGTAATGCAGTGATTTACCAGCTAAACAAATGGGGAACTTTGAATAGTGTGTCAAACAATGCAGTGTTTTACCTGCTAAACAAATGGGGAACTTTGAGTAGTGTGTCAAATAATGCAGTGTTTTACCTGTTGGAACAGAACAATCTGTCATAAAAGGTTAAAACACCATTTGACCCTTAATAGTGTTACTGCTTCCGACAGCAGTGGTGCTGACAAGAAAGTAATCCCAGATTTTGTTTTGCTTGAAAGTGGGCATGAGTAACATTAGGAACAACGGAATATGAATGTTACTAATCAGACTTTTTGGTAATGACAGTCAACCTCCTATGTAATCACAGTCAACCTCCTAGGTAATTACAGTAAACCGCCTAGGTAATCACAGTCAACCTTCTAGGTAATTACAGTGAACCTCCTAGGTAATCACAGTCAACCTTCTAGGTAATTACAGCGAACCTCCTAGGTAATTACAGTAAACCTCCTAGGTAATCACAGTAAACTTCCTATAATAAGTCCAGGTTTTTGTATTAGCCCATCCCTGATTTCTAGAAAATTTGTTGCAAACTTTAATTGTCTAATACTTTATCAAGTGATAAGACCAGCCCTCACTTTTAACAAAACAGATAAACATCCTAAAATAACCACCTCAAGAACATATACTGTAGTTCTTCTAAGATAATACCAGAGCTCTTGATAAGAATTTTATAAATTGGGTATTTTTTACTCCATGGTTTGGAACTAATTGTGTTTATTATTTGATGGGGAATTTTGTGAGCAACTTAGAACACAAGCATATGAGACTTGGTTTTAATCATCGGGACGTTAATCATGCCATTTAGAATCATTTTAGCAGCTTAGTGACCAAGACCAATACAGGGTGCATTCAATTATATGGCTTATTTTGAGTGATTGTTCTCGCAATGATAAAGTACTATTATTTCAAACTGTCCTTATGGCAAAGTTTAAGATAAACACAAACGCCATGATAACAAATGGACTGTGCTTATGGCTGGTGCAATATGCTAGTAGCTTGCAACTAAATAATTACTATTTAATTGTTATGCATAATTGTAACATATTAAAAATTGTATTGATGTGTTTTTGGTCAGTGTGTTTGCATAAAGTATGCTGCTTCTCTGGAGCTCTGTATGACCAGGATGACGGCCTAATAAGACCAAGATGACGGCCTAATAAGACCAGGATGACAGCCTAATAAGACCAAGATGACAGCCTAATAAATTTATCTAAAAGCAGTGGGTGGGCATATCATCAGGCAAAGCTGTTCTTTACAAATATTTGCCAAATTTTTTTAAAAAAATTGTCATGGTTTTATCATCAAAAACAGGCATGTCCTTGGATAAATACAGCAAAAATAATACACTAAGTTTGCACCTTTAATATCCAGGGTTCAGTACCTGGATCAGACACATGTAGTACAAGGGCAAGTCGCCATTCAAGTAAAAGGGCAAGTGGCCATTCAAGTTTTCTTTTAGATTCTGCAGTTTTTTCTTCCTCTCAAAGTCTGTATTCTAACATCTGAAGGACTGAGGGTACATTATATAGATTGTTAGAACTCTAATACATTTCATATTTAAAGGATAAAGTTTAGTAATTTGCATTTTAATATTTTCTGTCTTGTTTTTCAGACTTACACACCCCGCAACATGCCAGCAGCTAGTCCGAATACAACAAGTAGCCAGTCCAGCAACCACAGTTCTGGCAGTGACCAGCTCAGTAGAACAAACCTGTATATAAGGGGACTTAATCCTAACACAACGGACAAAGATTTAGTCAATTTATGTCAACCGTAAGTACCAGTTACATCCAATTGTTTGTAATCTCAATATAAATCTATAGTGAGAGTCCATCCCTTAATGGGTGAATTTCAGTGACATCACCAAATATGAATATTCCTTGCTTATTTGATCATTTATGTATTACCAGGGCACAAAAATTACAAAAATAGCCATTCCTGGACAATTTCTAAGAAATTTCTCAAAACTTGTTTAACTCATTAACCCCTGAGGCCACGTTTATGCGTCATGAGTTTGTACCCTACTTCCGAGCTCTGTAACCACAACATCATATAAGATACACTAAAGTGGATGGTATTGCAGGAAAGTAGACAAATGTAGCTCTGCAATGATACCAAATAATGTCGACTTTCTACTTGCCTTAAAAAATACAGTGGAAAAAACATAATTTTCGTGACACTATTTTTTTTTATAGGTAGAAAATTGACAGTTTCGGAACCGGAGTTTGTGTCCGGATTTTAGACTTTTTTGCCTTAGATCTAAAGCAGACCAGTCCGAACTGCACACGGACAGATGAATCTTTGCAAAAAGTAGGATAAGTTTGAGATTTATGGTCAAAAGGGTCCAGGACACAATAATCGGGAGTCCAATACAAAACAATACATTTTTAAAAAAACGGTCCAGCACACAAAAATTGGGGGTCCAATACAAAAAGAAAAAAGAAGTAAAACTTTTACACTTCTGCACATGTGTGAGCATAATAGCCAATCAAAAACAATGTTTTTGATACACCTAAGCATGTGGCTAAATGGAAAACTCTCTTAAGCAGATGTGTTTGGCTGCATTCAGAAATAACCCCAAAATGCAGTTCCTACCCTATTTCACGTAAAATAAAAAGAATCTCCTGGGGTTAATGAGTTAAGGACATTCAGTTCTTGATTTAGACTCAGTCTTCTAAATTGAGTCTACAGTTTTTTGTTCAGAAAACATGAGCAATGGCCTGTTGTTTGTCATTCATCTGTCATTCATCCATTAGCATAAGTTTGTTATCACTACTCCTATTAAACTACTTGGAGGATTGCCATGAAGCTTTACACACACATTCATCCCAAGGTCTACTTTGTACTAAATGAAAATAGTGCTGCTCAGACATTCATTGTGTCCACAATGGGTGGCAGTTTCGAAAATCTTGTCGCTACTTCTGCTGAAGAGATGGTCATATTGACATGTGGTTTTCACCAAAAGACTTCTTATGATGTCTAAATGAAAATGGTCCTGATCTGAATGCAGTTGGGCCTCCATGGTGGCCATCATGAAAATATTGTTATCACTACCCCTGAATGGTTGGCCATTTTTATATGGGGTTTCACCAAAAGACTTCTTATGATGTCTAGTTGGTCCTAAATGAAAATGGTATCCGTGTTATATCCAATATGGCCACCATGGTGGCCATCTTTAAAATCTTGTAGTCACTACTTCGCTTGAATGGATTGTTATTTCGACATGGTTTTTTTTACCAGAACACTTAATATCTGGTTCATCTTGATGGTGCTGATCTGACATATAATTTTAGGCCCCCCCCAAAAAAATATGTGTGTTTCCTATTGCACTTGTTTTAAAATTAGGGTTGGTAGGTAGGTATTTTTTTAAAACATTATATATAAATCAAATAATATTTCAAGCGCTTCAAAATACTGGGCAAAACTGGCTCAATTAGATGCACAAATCAATTTTGACAACGTGATTTGGGGGGAGGGCATGGGAAAAAGTGCTAGGGTCGGCAATGAGAAACAGTGATGGTTGGTCGACCGGAAACACACATATTTTTTTTTGTGTGCCTTATCACTACTCCTTAATTGATGGTCATATTAACATGGGATTTTCCCTAAAAGTCTTCTTATGATTTCTGCTTGGTCCTAAATTAATGGTTTTTGGTTGGTTTTGTGGGTTTAATGCCATTTTTTTATCACATGATAGGCTACACATGGGAGCGAGTATATTTGGTGGTGGAAGAATCTGGAAAGACCCTGGAAGTACCACCAACCTCTGTTTAACAATCACTGAGGGACCAGCTCAAAGTGGTCTTTATAAACAGGTGGTCAATATATGCAAGCTAAAATAATTAATTTGTGTATGAGTGGGACCATTTAAACCTGGTCTTTATAAACAGGTGGTCTTTATATGCAAGTGGTCATTGTCACTGGCTTGACTGTATGATAATTACATACATACACATTATTAATAGCAGCAGGTTATTTTTCGATGTTTTCGAATTGTACAAGCTATGGTCAAGTTTTATCTTTTTTTTTTTTTCTTGGTGGGGGGTATCCTCAGAATGACACAGTTAGTTCTTTTTAAAAACAAAAGCACTTATTTGCTGAATAACCAGTTGAAGGAAAGAAAAAGAAATGAGGCTAAAGACTAGGAACTTTGATATATAGGTCAAAAAATATCAATATAATTAATGCAACAATTTCATTCTCAGTAAGACATGTACTTGTTTATTGAGTTTGAGAGGTTATCATTGTGGAGCAAATGGAGTTGATGGCAGCTTCTCTGTTCAGTATCAAAAGTCTGGAAAAACATGATGGACTGTCTGTACTTATCCAATTTGAGTCCATCTATCCATCTGTTAGACTGTCTGTATTTATCCAATTTGAGTCCATCTCTCCATCTGTGTCATATCAGAGGAATTTGTGACGTATATAAATATAGAGGAACCCTGCTATACCATGCATTGTTATTACGCAAATTAGGCTTAACACTGTCACATCATGGCTCCTAAATTTTTCAATTATATATTAGAAGTCCTGATTGCTCCACTACTTGAACATAAGTAATGCTGACATAATAGGCAGCAATAATTAAGAAAAGTATAAAAGCCTTTACTTTACAGACTATGATTAATGTTCTTTACTCTCAGTATTTACACAACGATGGCAAATTTTAATTGATCATGAGGCTGTCTTAATTCCCAGTGTTATATAAATTGGCAGGTGCCATATATACTCGCTTGTAAGTCATATTCAACTGCAAACTAAACACAAATATGGAGTGAGGGGTGGGGATTAACGGCTGTAAATCTGTAAAAACCAAAATCTTTTATTTTTAAAAAAAAACGGTAATTTATCCATGAAAACCAGTAAAAACCGAAAATGCGGAACACTACTTATACGTGAATATATATGGTATTAAATTTTGCAGTGTGACTTTCAACAAACAATTGCTCATTTATTGTGTGTATTGTGGCAAACGGATCATAAACAAGGCTGAATAATCTCTACTTGTCATGGACAAGTTTTTAAAAGGACTTTGGATCAGTTCACTTTATTTAACAATGACCACTTTATTAATTATATAGTCCGCAAAAAAATATTCCATCATGTAACACATTTGTTTGAGATAAGTCTAAAATGGTTCCCTGTCCTAACTTGATCTTACTGCCATATGACACCTAGTCTTATTGGGACAGGGGACTAAGCCTGCAATGTTTACCTAACTTTCTAAACATGTACACAGTTTATACTTAAACTGAAATGATGCCATTTAATTGAAAAGATTCCCAACTTAAAATCTTTCCTCCAATCTGCTCATTAGACTTACAGCTGATGGCTATTTATATGTAAACTCATGGCAATGTGAAGGTCATACCTAGCTCAATTTGCAATTGTTTCTTTTTTACTTTTAATTATGATTGAATTCAGTTTTTACAACATGTCTTTGTTCAATATATCTGACAAATTAGGTAAAACATCCTTACGATCATCTCGATATTATTTTGTACTCTTACATATATGTACATAATGAACAGGAGAGACTGCTTGGACATGAACATTGGATGCTTTTGTATGATGTACAATGACCAAGAAACTGTGTACTGGCTTACAGACTTAAAATAGTGTATTTTAAAATAAAATGTTACTCATCAAAGGTTCTGTTAACAAACATGTTTTTCGAAGGTAAATAATATAGTTTGAAGAATTTTTTCTCAGCAAGATCAGTAAATCAAACCTGATGTGTAATATAGTATCATGTGCGGTACAACCAATTCTCATCAATTTAACTTTTTCCTAACAATGACAAATTCGATGTGACAACTATCCATACTTTAAGAAGAGAATTAACATAAAATCATACTAAACAGTTGTCTTAAACAGAGATGTGTAAATATATAATTTAATTTAAATAATTTAGTGTTTACTTTTTTTCTTGGATCATAGCCTGTTTTAGGTTGCGATCCAGGAAAAGTAAACACTATCTAACACAAGCTCATTGTTATACTGAATTTGACTGGTTCTCATTGCTGTACTGAATTTGACTGGTTCTCATTGTTATACTGAATTTGACTGCTTCTCATTGCTGTACTGAATTTGACTGGTTCTCATTGCTATACTGAATTTGACTGCTTCTCATTGCAATACTGAATTTGACTGGTTCTAATTGCTATACTGAATTTGACTGCTTCTCATTGCAATACTGAATTTGAGTTCATCACTGACATCCAATCTGAATAAGATAGAGATCTACATAATGGTTATTAAAAGTCAACCTCAATTTTAATCAGATTGCACTGACATTCTCATGCGTGTTTGTTTACATGGTTACCTATGTTTTAATGTATACAGGCAGTAAACTTAGCCATTTACAGATGTACACATTGCCAGTCAAAAGTGATAGGTTTAATTTTTACTCAACAAAATTACGGCCACTATCAGTTCATTCCAGCTTTGCTTTTGAGATGTGAAAATCAAACATGAAAATATATTTTTTGCCAAACTATAACTGATATTTTTGTCTTCTAAAAGAATTCAGCCATTTTAACAGTTTGGTGTAAATGGTATTTATTTCAAACATCATCCTAGAAAGTACATAAAATATTACATCTAGAGATACAGAGGATTGAGCAGCAAACTTAAAGCCAGCTCTCTCCGCATTTATAATATTCATTACTTGGATGATCTGATGCCAGCTCTCTCCGCATTTATAATATTCATTACTTGGATGATCTGATGCCAGCTCTCTCCGCATTTATAATATTCATTACTTGGATGATCTGATGCCAGCTCTCTCCGCATTTATAATATTCATTACTTGGATGATCTGATGCCAGCTCTCTCCGCATTTATAATATTCATTACTTGGATGATCTGATGCCAGCTCTCTCCGCATTTATAATATTCATTACTTGGATGATCTGATGCCAGCTCTCTCCGCATTTATAATATTCATTACTTGGATGATCTGATGCCAGCTCTCTCCGCATTTATAATATTCATTACTTGGATGATCTGATGCCAGCTCTCTCCGCATTTATAATATTCATTACTTGGATGATCTGATGCCAGCTCTCTCCGCATTTATAATATTCATTACTTGGATGACTGATGCCAGCTCTCTCCGCATTTATAATATTCATTACTTGGATGATCTGATGCCAGCTCTCTCCGCATTTATAATATTCATTACTTGGATGATCTGATGCCAGCTCTCTCCGCATTTATAATATTCATTACTTGGATGATCTGATGCCAGCTCTCTCCGCATTTATAATATTCATTACTTGGATGATCTGATGCCAGCTCTCTCCGCATTTATAATATTCATTACTTGGATGATCTGATGCCAGCTCTCTCCGCATTTATAATATTCATTACTTGGATGATCTGATGCCAGCTCTCTCCGCATTTATAATATTCATTACTTGGATGATCTGATGCATGTGAGGAATACAAAAATAAAATAAACAGATACATGCAAAATATGAGTCTAGCGAATGAAATATGTAAAGAAAATTGTGCATAAGATATTGTAATAGTATCAGATAGTAATTAACAAGTATTGATTGTAGAAACATGTAAGATACTAATAGACTAATTTCAATAGTTTGGACTATTGTAATGGAGAAGGCATACCTTGACACTAGATGTCCTTTTTTGGAATGTTCCTTGACACTAGGATGTCCTTATTTGGAATACTCATCTTCAGTTTGGGATCCACAAGCAAAATTGCAGATACGAGAAATTGATAAAGTTCAGAGAGGAGCATCTCATTTTGTATTTGGCAATTGTCTGAGAAATATAAGTGTGACTCCATCTTTGAAGTGCTCTTGTGGTAGTCTCATTCAGGGCAGGAAGAAAAGTTATCACATACTGCAAAATCATACATGGCAAAATCATACTTAAACTTCCCCCTTATTTAAGACCAATACAAGATGGATACTGAAATAAATAATTTGATATATGCTTTTGGTCAAATTTGTTCCTTGAAGCAGCCATTTTTCAAAGAATTTTATTATCTATGCCATCTCACCCTCCACACACCTCCACTGTTCCTCCCAGTCAATGATGACATTTCATCTTTGGTGAAGACCATCACCTTTTTAAAATTGATCCCACGTATATCACAGTGATTTTATGGACCCCAACCATTGTATTATGTCAAGTTTTATCTGGATAGGGCCAAATTTGGACAAAAAAAAAACAACCTGAATGAATCCACCTAGCTATATATATAGTATTCATTTTTTTTTTTTTTAAAGTGGATCCACATAATATTGTTTAATGGCTGGCAGTTGGCTTATTAGAAATCACTAGCTTCTAGTGCATGATTGATAGTATACTGGTTCATCTTATCATGCCAGTACGTGCAAGACACACATACTGACAGTATACTCGTTTATCTAATCATGTCAGTACATGCAAGACATGCGTACTGACAGTATACTTATTTATCTAATCATGTCAGTACATGCAAGACATGCGTACTGACAGTATACTTATTTATCTAATCATGTCAGTACATGCAAGACATGCGTACTGACAGTATACTCATTTATCTAATCATGTCAGTACATGCAAGACATGCGTACTGACAGTATACTCATTTATCTAATCATGCCAGTACATGCAAGACACACATACACTCTAACCCATCTTAAGCACTCATCTTTAGGAAGTGAGAAAAATGACCTCCGAAGAAAGAGGAATGTTTTAATACAGGTTAATTTCTACAAAAAGTTGGTTTAAATAGTATTTATTTGCAAACATTATCTACAATAAGTTGGTTTAAACAGTATTTATTTGCAAACATTATCTACAATAAGTTGGTTTAAACAGTATTTATTTGAAAACATTATCTACAGCAAGTTGGTTTAAACAGTATTTATTTGCAAACTATCTACAATAATAGAAAAGTATTCCGACAGTATTGCAATAGTATCAGATATATTGATAGGAGACAATATTGTAATAGTATCAGATAGTATTGATAGCAGAAACATGTTTCTACATACTAATAGACAAGATACAAAAAAGTTTCTTCTGGTGGGGTTGGGTGGATAAGTGACTTTTAACTTCAACTTAGATGATGTATGTGTCGTATATAAACATACACACCAGGGTCAATCAGGAAAGTATGAAAACATAAAAAAGACTAGTCAAATCTTTTGGTGGCTGTAATGAATTTTTGGACTGCACTGAACGTCATCATTTGTTATGATTTGTATCAAGTGATTGCAAGGGGTTGTCCATTAGACTAACAAAAATAAAATATGTGTGTTTCCTATTGTACTGGTTTTAAAATTAGGGCAGGCAGGTAGTTATTTTTTTTTTTAAACATTATATATAAATCAAATAATATTTCAAGTGCTTCAGAGTACTGGGCACAAATCAATTTCAACAGTCTGGGACAAGATGTTTTGTATTTTATAGTTCATCACATAAATAATTGTTGTTTAATGACTAATGAATTGTGAATAGATTATTGTTTAATATGCTACAATTTAGTCAAAAACATTGAATGTAAAATTTGTGCTACTTTCTCACCATCATAGTAATAGACTGGGACTTTGTCTACATTCCTGTTTAAGTAAAACTTAAAGTAATACAATGGATACAGTAAAAGAAAAACTGCAATATGTGGCAAGTGATTGCTTATTACATGTGACCTATGAATCAGGCTTGACTGCACAGGATAAACTGTATACATGACTGCGGGTAAAACACGCCATAATAAAGTAGAAATTGTATTCCTTGGACAACTTGTTAATATTTGCATGCATTGAAATATCTGACACCATTGTGATGTTTATGTCATTTTGTTAACTTATGTAGAGGGGAAGTACTCAATTCCCAAAACGAACTTGACCTTCAATAGTATTTACTTTTTTTCCTGGATCATAGCCTGTTTTAGGCTGTGATCCAGGAAAAGTAAACACTTTCTAATTTAAAGGTCATTGCTATACTGAATTTGACTGGTTCTCATTGCTGTACTGAATTTGACTGGTTCTTATTGCTGTACTGAATTTGACTGGTTCTCATTGCTATACTGAATTTGACTGGTTCTCATTGCTGTACTGAATTTGACTGGTTCTCATTGCTGTACTGAATTTGACTGGTTCTCAAATTCTGGTTCTCATTGCTGTACTGAAGTTGACTGGTTCTTATTGCTATAATGAATTTTTGAGTGGTTCTAATCTGACAGGGGTTCTCATTGCTGAAATGAATTTGACTGGTTCTCCTTTATTATTATCATACTGAGATGTTTCAAATGTGGATGTTGAGATATCATCTAAATTGTAGGTATAGAACATAGATATAGCAGCAGCCTCTCAAAGCTCTATTGGTGTTAAAAATAGAATTTCAATGGCAAATTTAGATCACAGCCAAGTTCTGATATGGTGATTCATATTTACATTGAATGAGATGTACTTGAATTACCCGAGGTCATCTATGGTATCTTTCAGTTTAAATGTAAGTTTGTTGGCAAATAAGTACAAATATAAATTTTTACATTAATAATAATAATAATAATAATAATAATTGCCCCACATACACTGCACTTAGTTCTGCCTGTTACATCAAAAGAAGAAAAATAAAATCTATTGAAGAAAAAAAAACATAAGAAAATATTTGGTGCATTATGCTTATTCAAAAGCAGCTGGTAAGATGTTTTTAGTACATTTTTTTCAGTTGTTTAAGTGTATCATAGTTGAGAAAACAAAAGTTTTCTCGGATATCGCAACATTCCCCCCTCCAGTCCTTATAATCAGGATGCCGTATGTGAACAAAGTCTGCTACATCAAATAGAAAGCATTCTAGCTTCACATGTAAAATTTAAAAATGACTAGACTCCTCATAAACTGATATCTTACACCAAATATCTGTCATTTGGAGATATCTTTACATTGATCAGTTTGATCCAAAACACATGTTCGATAAAATGATAACTCACAGGAAGTGCTTGCCTCAACATATGATTACATTTTTGTATATGTCTACTGAATTTTTCCAAACAATTTTATTGTAGTAACTTTACTTCAGTTGATGGTTTAGGAATAAAGAGAAGCATGCAATTGTAACTTTTTGACCTCTGGTATTTAGATTATGAGATAACCTGGCTATATATATATATATATATATATATATATATATATATATATATATATATATATATATATATAATAAAGGTAGCAAGGAATTGTACACATGTATTTATATCTGTGAGTTTCCTATGGTATAATCCACAAATTCTTCAAATTTGACTTGTTTTTCCAAAAAACCTACACATACATGTATTAATTTGATGTCATGCACTAAGATATGGCAAGGATGATATCACTCTGTAAAAAAAAATGTTTGTACACCATCTTTGAATCCTAGTTTCTGTGTGCTCTCTTGACTGTTGAAACAGAAAGCAATCCAGGCAGTTCCCAATACTATATCATGCCCTATGGACTGAAAAAACCACCATTATTCTAAATGTCAATAGCTGAAATATAAGCAGAATGTAACTTGCGTGCAAGGACAAGGGAAATATTTGTGTTATCAATCATTATTGTGCATTTTGTGATGTTGGATTGGTGGGCCTAAGTGGTTGATTTGCTATCAGTGTTTTTCAGAGGGAGATCTGAATTTCACTTGCCACCACTGAAGAGGTCACAGCAAGCTCAGAATTGTATGGCTCAGCCCATCTTTTGTGGATAAAGACTAAAAACTATAATGATGTCATTTTGTTTAAAATAATATAAGATTATTCTGTCAGAAGTATTCATTATGTTAGGTCTTGAACTTGTATCCATCACAATAACTCTTTAAATCAAGCCAAACAGATATTTACAGGCAAAAATTTAATGAAATAACAACAGTTATCAAGATGTGTATGTGTGTATATGGTTTCATACTGCATCAAAACCATCTTGGCTATCCAGTCACAAATGAGTTTAGGTATCCTAAAAAAGGCATGCAAAACAAAGATAAAACCCAAAAGGGTCAAATCCTTAAAATACAAAGTCCAATTTTTTTTATATAAACTGCACTCTTTTAAAAAGTCCAAGACCTCAGTTGTTTTTTTTTTTTTTTGTTTTATGACAAAGCAGCACAAGTAGGTTATTTAGTGCAGAGACAATTGAAGTAAAGTGCCATGCCCAAGGACCCACCATGGTTGTTGACCCTGGCTGCTCCATTGGTAGGATTTGAACCCACACCTTTTCAGTCATGAGTTTGGCATACTAACCACTGCAGCTCCTGCCTCCTTTAACAGCCTCTTATGGAGGCTGCATGATGCCTATTCTGCATCCCAGGGCCAACAGGGGGATTCTCAGCTGGAACATCATCAGGGAACATATCCCAGGGCCAACAGGGGGATTCTCAGCTGGAACATCATCAGGGAACATATCCCAGGGCCAACAGGGGGATTCTCAGCTGGAACATCATCAGGGAACATATCCCAGGGCCAACAGGGGGATTCTCAGCTGGAACATCATCAGGGAACATATCCCAGGGCCGGCAGGGGGATTCTCAGCTGGAACATCATCAGGGAACATATCCCAGGGCCAACAGGGGGATTCTCAGCTGGAACATCATCAGGGAACATATCCCAGAGCAAAAAGTTGCCTCTGTTTAGTCGCCTCTTAAGACATGCAGGAAGACACATTAGGATTATTCAAAATCCTTAAGCCCGAAGGGCAGTACAGCGATTATGAAAAAATATTCTGAATTTTACCTGCAGAAAAAAGGTAATATAGATATTAATTTCCTTTTTTTTTTCTTCATCTTGACAAAAGAGGCAAATTAAGGACTCATTTTAATTTACTTTCATTGAACAATATATGTAATTTACATTTGAGCAATATATGTAATTTACATTCATGTTGAATTAATTTGAGTTTGAAGGATTTTGGAGTCTTTAATGACTTCATTTGTGCATATCAAATATCAGTGCCATTTACCAGTTCTTTTTTCCTGAAAATATCACATATTAAAACATTGCAATATCTGAGGATTCAGTAGAAAGCTCAAAGCTTATTAAAAACTCTCCTAATACAAAGAAGTTGAAAACAAATCAATATTTGTCTACTGATTTACAATGGATAGGCATGAATATGTATAAATATATACATAATTAATTCTAGTATATGTAAATACTGCAGAGAGTTATATAATAAGTAACGATGGGTGTGGTTGTGATCCATATATTTGAAAGTGTTTGGATATATTTTGAAAGGTTTGCAAAGTTTGAAAGTTTTTTAATATTTTGTTGTCCTTCAGTTAATGTATGAAACATAAATAATCATTTGCAGATATTTATTGCAAGTAAATTATGTTGAAAGTCGTTCAATGTTTTATAGCATCCAGTGACAACTTGCATTTGTAATGGGCGTTGCTGCTGAAATGTTTCTGAATATTAATTGAAGGAGAAATTAAATGTCATTGCTGATATTTCAGTTTCTGACACTTTAATTGAAAATGTACACCAGTAGGCTGAGTCTGATTCTTTCTCTGTGACATGGTTAAATTTCCACTTCTGAATACCATCTGCGTACACACTTACAGTATATACTCGCATATAAGACAATACCAACTGCAAACTGCATAGACCCAGATCTGCCATCGCATAATGCACCAGCAGATCTGGGTCTATGCAGTTTGTAAGGACTGATCAGTAGAACAAACAATATAGACCCTGATCTGCCGGTGCATTATGCGATGGCAGATCAGGGTCTGTGTTGTTTGCATTTGGATCTGGATTATACATGAGTATATACGGTAGGTCCTGTGCAGTTCACTATAAAATTTCCATTATCTCCTTTCCCTGGTATTGCAGGGGTTGATCCAGAATTTGTTTCTATGGAGGTTCCTACTATAACAAGGTACGAGTTATTTGTTTCTATGGAGGTTCCTACTATAACAAGGTATGAGTTATTTGTTTCTATGGAGGTTCCCACTATAACAAGGTACGAGTTATTTGTTTCTATGGAGGTTCCTACTATAACAAGGTACGAGTTATTTGTTTCTATGGAGGTTCCTACTATAACAAGGTACGAGTTATTTGTTTCTATGGAGGTTCCTACTATAACAAGGTACAAGTTATTTGTTTCTATGGAGGTTTCTACTATAACAAGGTACGAGTTATTTGTTTCTATGGAGGTTTCTACTATAACAAGGTACGAGTTATTTGTTTCTATGGAGGTTTCTACTATAACAAGGTACGAGTTATTTGTTTTTATGGAGGTTCCTACTATAACAAGGTACGAGTTATTTGTTCAGTAAATATGGTAACCTACTGGTAAGAAAGTGTAAGAGAGCCAATGCTATATTAACAATGTCAGTATCTCCCATTCACTGCTGTATTTATCAATAACAATTAAATACCTTTATTTTCAAGATTTTGTTTTCAAATTGTTGCCCATTTCGTCAGTAAACCTGATATGTCAGTGCATTCTCTGGATCCCTATAGGTATACAAAAGCAGGTCACTTTGACTTACTTTTTAATATATGACAACCAGAAGTTCAAGCAAATAACATTACTATGTATAACTTCCAAGCTATCAGCATCAAAGTTATTGTCACATTATAGTTTTATGTCCAGCAGGACAAGTAACAATTTGATATTTTGAAACCTTAACCTTGAACTGTTTGTTCATTATAATATGGCAAATCTAGGTATACACTGTCTGTAGTTGGCTGCTTATTAGAGATGGGAAAATGTAATAAGCTATAATCAGGCCATTAACATCTGAACAGGGAAACATTCAAATGTATTTTGAATTCCTCATTTACATTCAGTCCTCTAGGATCTTTTACAATTAGGAAAAAGTGATAAGAAGTTGTTTGCCAAAAGGGGCTTGTCATGTTAAATTGCAGGTAATGACTGGGTTTTATTCCAAGTGGCCTAGATGGCAAAAAGGAGCTGGTCATGTGATATAGCTGGTAATGACTGGGTTTTATTTCCACATGGGCAGTGGCAGCGCAAGAGTTTGAGGTGCATGGGGGACAATGTTCTTTTGTGGCGCCCCTACTTTGCCACAGAGAACAGTTTTTATGTCAGTTGCCAACCTCCACCCTTCCACCCCAACCCCCCAATCAAAACCCTGAATCCTGGGACTTAGATGGGGGGGATTGACAAAAAAAACCAACGTCTGATGGCACTCCCCTTGCCCACCACCCAGGAACAATTGTACCCCACCCCCATCACAAAGCCACTGCACATGGGAGATAAAAAAAAGTGGCCTAGATGCAAAAAGGATTTGTATTAATCGTGGTTATATCAATAATGATGAAGCTGAAGTTGTAGGAATGTGCACTTATGGCCAGTTAAGCCACTAAAATTCAATATGTAACTTGTTGGTACTGTCCAGGTATTTTTTGTTGGTACTGTCCAGGTATTTCTTGTTGGTACTGTCCAGGTATCACTTGTTGGTACTGTCCAGGTATTTCTTGTTGGTACTGTCCAGGTATTTCTTGTTGGTACTGTCCAGCTATTTCTTTGCACTTTTTGATACCACCTATTTGTGCACATGTAAGAATTTGCATGTGTGTGTGTGTTTGCACATGAAAGCAAAGGATAATGTCTCATTAGAATCACAAATATTTGACACTTCAAAGGCCTTACCTATGTTTATTGGGACAAGGCATGGAAATGTATATATTGTAAAACTGCATATTTACCATAATTCTCCCACAAGCCCATGATTGACAATACCTTGTAAACATTTTATTTTTATTTACGAAAACTTTATCTGGTGATTAAACACACGTCCCCCTGGGCTTATCATTTTATAAATATGGTATATTTGTACCCAGGGAGTAACACTCTTATTTACACACAACACACACCCCTGGGCTTATCATTTAATAAATATGGTACATTGAATGTTAGTTTGTACCTAGGAGTGGTGTTGGTAATCCTGTTTGTTCCATTTTCTAAGTAAAACACCCCACCAAATCTGATTCTCTGTTAATAAAAACATTACCTCTTTTGTTGAATTTTGCTTTTCCCAGTTGAAAATTTCCTTTGTTTTGTGATTTTTCAAATATCATGTTACATTTTGTAAAAACCTCCCCCACAAAAATTTATACATTTTCTATGTAAAATGAACTACTCCACCTATAGACCTTCCCAACAAGAAAGAATGCATTTTCAATGTCAAATGAAACTGCTCCATATATAGACCTTCCCCACAAAAAAGTATCATTTTGAATGTCAGATGAAACTGCTCCATCCATAGAAAATCTGGGAAGTGTGCAAGAATTAAGACAGTTCAAAAGGTTACGCATTTCAGAAAAAAAGATTTAAAGAGTTGTGTCCTTTGGTAATAATTTTCTTCTGTATCAAGTAAAACAGGTCCCTGAATGATACATATAGACCCTTGTACTGGACAAACAAGTGTAACATTTAAGTCCCAAGTTTGCAAAACACCTTCTTTTTTCCATATTTGCACAATGTGTTTTTCACTAAAAATACACCCATTGTTTTGTAAAATTTTGCAGACCAATGCACTACATGCAACTTCTAGCAAGCACAAAACCCCCTCTCCCTACAGAATAGTCTATCAAGCATGCAACCCCCTCCCCCTACAGAATAATCTGTCAAGAATACAACCCCCTCCCCCCAACAGAATAGTCTGTCAAGAATACAACCCCCTCCCCCCTACAAAACAATGTGCCAAATTTTGTTGTAAAAGTATGTGTCAGCATATGATAGTTCATTTTAATCATTTACTGCTAAAAGCTATTTCTTCATGTTGACCCTTTACTGCTAAAAGGTATTTCTTCGTGTTGAACATTTACTGCTAAAAGCTATTTCTTCATTTTTGAACATTTACTGCTAAAAGCTATTTCTTCATGTTGACCCTTTACTGCTAAAAGGTATTTCTTCGTGTTGAACATTTACTGCTAAAAGCTATTTCTTCATGTTGACCCTTTACTGCTAAAAGCTATTTCTTCATGTTGACCCTTTACTGCTAAAAGGTATTTCTTCGTGTTGAACATTTACTGCTAAAAGCTATTTCTTCATTTTTGAACATTTACTGCTAAAAGCTATTTCTTCATGTTGACCCTTTACTGCTAAAAGGTATTTCTTCGTGTTGAACATTTACTGCTAAAAGCTATTTCTTCGTGTTGAACATTTACTGCTAAAAGCTATTTCTTCATGTTGAACATTTACTGCTAAAAGCTATTTCTTCATGTTGACCCTTTACTGCTAAAAGGTATTTCTTCATGTTGACCCTTTACTGCTAAAAGCTATTTCTTCATGTTGAACATTTACTGCCAACAGCTATTTCTTCATGTTGACCCTTTACTGCTAAAAGCTATTTCTTCATGTTGACCCTTTACTGCTAAAAGCTATTTCTTCATGTTGACCCTTTACTGCTAAAAGCTATTTCTTCATGTTGACCCTTTACTGCTAAAAGCTATTTCTTCATGTTGACCCTTTACTGCTAAAAGCTATTTCTTCATGTTGAACATTTACTGCCAACAGCTATTTCTTCATGTTGACCCTTTACTGCTAAAAGCTATTTCTTCATGTTGAACATTTACTGCTAAAAGCTATTTCTTCATGTTGATCCTTTACTGGTAAAAGCTATTTCTCCATGTTGACCCTTTACTGCTAAAAGCTATTTCTTCATGTTGACCCTTTACTGGTAAAAGCTATTTCTTCATGTTGACCCTTTACTGGTAAAAGTTATTTCTTCATGTTGACCCTTTACTGGTAAAATCTATTTCTTCATGCTGACCCTTTACTGATAAAAGTTATTTCTTCATGTTGACCCTTTACTGCTAAAAGGTATTTCTTAGTGTTGAACATTTACTGCTGAAAGCTATTTCTTCATGTTGACCCTTTACTGGTAAAAGCTATTTCTTCATTTGAGTTTACATGGTATACAACCTCAGTATCTCAAGGTACCAAGTGAATTAGTCTGACATACTTAATATAATGATCAACATTCTGCCAGGTTGAATAAAACAAGGTTGAGAGATTCCAGGTGTTCCATCCAACCATGCTTGAGGCATAGGTTGTACAATATTTCCAAATATTACTATAGGACTTGAAAGAGCAAACACATTCCATCTCTTTTTAGGCTCAGTCAACACCTGTGAATTGATTTTATTTGCATGTTTAGTTTACAAGTTAGGCAAATTTTATGTAAATGTACATTTTGGGAAAATCTCCAAAGAGAGCTTGAAGGTTAGTTTGCATATTTAAACTAAATTTGTAACCTGTTTAGGAAATTTTATTTGCATTTGTAACAGTTACAATTATGATGCCAATAGGAAAGGAAATGTTTTCATGGTACAGTATTGAGGTGTTTTCTGATGTTCAAGATGTACTTAAATGTCTGCTTTTATCCCAAAGCTTTTGCATTAAGCGTGGGAATAAGTTTGATAAGCTTCATCTGTCTGTCTTTCCATCTGTCTGTTACAATGTAATCATCA
This sequence comes from Margaritifera margaritifera, assembly GCA_029931535.1. Lineage (NCBI taxonomy): Eukaryota > Metazoa > Mollusca > Bivalvia > Unionida > Margaritiferidae > Margaritifera > Margaritifera margaritifera. The sequence continues at coordinate 1,494,424 of JAQPZY010001497.1, forward strand.
GCAAGAAGGTATTGTTGTGGCTCCGATAGTCAAAGGTCACTGTAAAAAAAAACACTTAATTACAGGGACAGCCGCCATCATATCTGTGTACAGGCATATAGTGTAACCCAAGTCTGTCTATCCTGTCTTGCTACATCACATCTCATGTAATTACAGGGACAGCCCCCATCATATCTGTGTACAGGTATATAGTGTAACCCAAGTCTGTCTATCCTGTCTTGCCACATCACATCTCATGTAATTACAGGGACAGCCCCCATCATATCTGTGTACAAGGCATATAGTGTATGTCACCTATGTCTGTCTATCCTGTCCTGCCACATAACATCATTGCAAAATTTCACTTCTGCTTAATAACTTTTGAATGACTTCATGGGCCAAACCAAGTTTATTTAAGGCTTTACATTAAGATATCTAGATCAAGTTCTTTTTTTATTATCTACAGAGTTATGTCTCCTGTTTTTTTTTATATGTAACCCTTTGCCCATCAATTGTATCATGTTGGCATAAGCATTTGTATCATATTGACACATTTTTTTAGTTTGACCGAACTTTATTATATATGAAGTAAAAACAGAAAGTCACAGTATGAATGGAATGGATTTTTTAGTTATGACCCTCAAGTCACTGTCCAGGAAGAGGGTGGGTGTCATGGGATGGGCATGAGAGGAGGATAAAATGCAATTAAAAGAGTGGGAATTTATCAGTGGTGAGTGGTTAGAGTTTGCTCTATTTTTATTTATCTTTGAGAGGGATTGCTGTTAATGAGTCATAATTTAAAAAAAAGATTAATATTTTGGACATCAATTAAATCCAGCATGGTCATCAACATAAATTGATTGATAAGGTGACAAGATACATGGAGTATTTTGAGTAGAGCTTGTCTTCTTGGCAGCTCTCTGACATAATGTGACCTTGCAACAATAAAATCACAATCTTTATTAGCTGTTTTTCTCTTTCTTTTGACTGTTAGTTATTTATATCACATATTGCTAGATGAAACTTATGGCCAGAGGCTGTGTGTAAAACATTGCCAGAACACATGTGAAGAGTTTGAACTTGTGGGTTCAAAGTCTCTCCAGATTGCTAACTGACAAATGTTTACACACAGTACATACACTGTACATGATCATTATTGTTATAAACCAATACTGGTATAAAATGTATACCAGATATCTGCAAGTAATTTTTTTAAAGCCAAAAAACAAGTGTACTCAAATGTGCAAAATTTGATCATCATATTTATTGCTTAATCCATCCTATATATAGAAAATCTTCCTCCCCCATTTTCTTTCAAACACTTAATATTTCTAAATAGACCTTGACACATGGAACCTAATTTATTTATTAGCTGCCTGCAGATTCAGCAAAAGCCTGGCTAAGTGTGTTAACTCAGTATATTAGTCAGACTATAAGTACTATATGGTAATAACTCAGTATATTAGTCAGACTATAAGTACTATATGGTAATAACTCAGTATATTAGTCAGACTATAAGTACTATATGGTAATAACTCAGTATATTAGTCAGACTATAAGTACTATATGGTAATAACTCAGTATATTAGTCAGACTATAAGTACTATATGGTAATAACTCAGTATATTAGTCAGACTATAAGTACTATATGGTAATAACTCAGTATATTAGTCAGACTATAAGTACTATATGGTAATAACTCAGTATATTAGTCAGACTATAAGTACTATATGGTAATAACTCAGTATATTAGTCAGACTATAAGTACTATATGGTAATAACTCAGTATATTAGTCAGACTATAAGTACTATATGGTAAATAGATACATAAACCTCAGCTTATAAAAAGAGCTAAACCTAAAAAAACAAAATGAATCAACTAACAAACAGCGTAAAGATCAAGTAAAAACTAGAACACATTGCAGTACCAGGTGCTATATGTGCATTATTAACTTTTTTTAAATCAATTAATGTAGTTTTCTGGTGGGAGAAGTTTCAAAGACCACACGGGTTATTATTTCAAGTAAATCCCCATGGATTGTTTTTGGTTGCTATGAATCATATCAGGTTGTGGTGCACCATAAAGAATACGAGCTGACTAAATTTATGAGATCTTAGAAATTGGGCGTGTTACATAGTCATTAGGCATGAATCACATATAAAGCATCTCTCTGAATAAGCCTTGTGATGGGGGTGGGGGGTGCTGAGGTGTGGGTGTACATGTATATTGATCATGCCAAATCTCAAGTTTAGTTTTTTATCATACAAGTTTTATGACTTCATTTTTATTTGTTGGTATAAATTTTTTAGGTTTTGTGAAAGATTACTATTTCATGGGTACCTTAAATTATTACTATTTCATGGGTACTTTAAATTGATTACTATTTCTTGGTACTTTAAATTGATTACTATTTCATGGGTACTTTAAATTGATTACTATTTCATGGGTACTTTAAATTGATTACTATTTCATGGGTACTTTAAATTGATTACTATTTCATGGGTACTTTAAATTGATTACTATTTCATGGGTACTTAAATTGATTACTATTTCAGGAGTACTTTAAATTGATTACTATTTCATGGGTACTTAAATTCATTACTATTTCATGGTACTTTAATTCATTACTATTTCATGGGTACATTAAATTCATGACTAGTTCATGGGTACTTAAACTCATTACTATTTCATGGGTACATTAATTCATTACTATTTTATGGGTACTTTAAATTCATTACTATTTTATGGGTACTTAACTTCATTACTATTTCATTGGTACTTAAACTCATTACTATTTCATGGGTGCTTTAATTCATTACTATTGTATGGGTACATTAATTCATTACTATTTTATGGGTACTTTAAATTCATTACTATTTTATGGGTACTTTAATTCATTACTATTTCATGGGTACTTTAAATTCATTACTATTTTATGGGTACTTAAATTCATTACTATTTTATGGGTTTTTTAATTCATGACTATTTCTTGGTACTTTAATTTATTACTATTTCATGGGTACTTTAAATTCATTACTATTTTTTGGGTACTTTAATTCATTACTATTTCTTGGTACTTTAATTCATTACTATTTCATGGGTACTTTAATTCATGACTATTTCATGGGTACTTAAATTCATTACTATTTTATGGGTACTTTAAATTCATTACTATTGTATGGGTACTTTAATTCATTACTATTTCATGGGTACTTAAATTCATGACTATTTCATGGGTGCTTTAATTCATTACTATTTCAATGGTACTTTAATTCATTACTATTTCATGGTACTTTAATTCATTACTATTTCATGGTACTTTAAATTCATGACTATTTCATGGGTACTTAAATTCATGACTATTTTATGGGTACTTTAAATTCATTACTATTTCATGGGTACTTTAATTCATTACTATTTCATGGGTACTTAAATTCATTAATATTTCATGGTACTTTAATTCATTACTATATCATGGGTACTTTAAATTCATGACTATTTCATAGCCAATAATGTGTTTAAAGCACAATTTAAAAAAAACAACAACAACCAACAAAACAACCTGATTATTAATTTTGTCCCTAAAGAATGTTCATGTTTTCAAACTGATCAGCAGATGAATGCTGCATATGTCTGATTATAGCTAATACAATATTTGTAACTACATGAAAGACTGATTTTAGGAAATGTAATTATGTTATTAGATTGTTTTATTATATTTGGAATTATTATTAGTCTCCTGGCCAAAGAAGAAAGCAACAATGACAACAACAAGAACAATATGAATAGTAACAGAAGAAGACAGCAATAACCAAGAAGATGAAAAAGATGGTTTAAAAGATGAAACTCCCAGCAACATTTGCTACACTAAGTAGCTAATATGTGATCATACATTCACTATACTAGCTGACTAGCATGTGATCACACAACATTTGCTACACAAACTGGCTAGCATGTGATCACACAACATTTGCTACACAAACTGGCTAGTATGTGATCACACAACATTTGCTACACAAACTGGCTAGCATGTGATCACACAACATTTGCTACACAAACTGGCTAGTATGTGATCACACAACATTTGCTACACAAACTGGCTAGCATGTGATCACACAACATTTGATACACAAACTGGCTAGTATGTGATCACACAACATTTGATACACTGAATAGCTAGTATGTGATCACACAACTTTATCATCCTTGTTTCTTTATCAGGAATAATGAAATAATTCAAAAACAATTTTTAAAGTTATTATACTGGGAAATAATAGTAACTATGAGATGTTCATTGAGCAGCATTTTTAAACTTTTTGTATCTTTTTTCTTTCAGATATGGTAAAATAATTTCTACAAAAGCAATAATAGATGAAGCAACAAATAAATGTAAAGGTAAGTCAATGAATCAAATTATTTTTACAGTGTTGTAAAAATCAGTAGTCTCACCATAGCCCCTTTATAATGCAGGTAGTGGTCTCACCATAGCCCCTTTATAATGCAGGTAGTGGTCCCTCACAGCAGCCCCCTTTATAATGTACATAGTGGTCCCTTGCCACAGCCCCCCCTTGTATAATGCACATTGTGGTCCCTTGACACAGTCCCCTTTTATAATGCACATAGTGGTCCCTTGACACAGCCCTCTTTATAATGCAGTTAGTGGTCCCTCACCACAGCCCCCTTTATAATGTCAGTAGTGGTCCCTCACCACAGCCCCCTTTATAATGTTGGTAGTGGTCCCTCACCACAGCCCCCTTTATAATGTCGGTAGTGGTCCCTCACCACAGCCCCCTTTATAATGTCGGTAGTGGTCCCTTGCCACAGCCCCCTTAATAATGCAGGTAGTTGTCCCTTGTAGCAGCCATCTTTATAATTTGGGTAGTGATCCCTCGCCACACCCCCTTTTATAATGTGGGTAGCGGTCATAGATCCGAATACATTGCTTTAAATCAGTTCTGTTATTGCTACTTCATGTATTTCATTGAAAGCCAAGATTCACAACCAACCGGTAGCCAGAAAGTTGGTGGTTGGAACTCTTTCTTGATTGGCTTGACAGGTGTTGTTTCATTATTATGCCAGTAAAATGAGGTGTACAAAGCATATTGTTAGTTATTCAGTCATGTTGTGTTCGACATTGTATGCTAATTGAAATATCAACCACTCTCAATCAATTATTGCTTATTGGTGATTATGTGTACCACTTACCAATCATATTGCAAACCATGTGTGAATCATATCAACATTTCTCAAGTTGCACCTGTGTATCAGTAATTCTTGTGCAGCAACTAAAGTGAAACAAACCAGATAGTGAAAAGAGATGTTAACTCAACAGCAGACTACATGAAAATAAGAGTGAAAACAGGAATTGATGCCATAACCTGGCTTTTATTGTGTGTCCTCTGCCTTTAAGTTTTAATTCCTGACTACAGCCAATTACAGTTGAACTTTCCTAAACTTGACACTGTTCAAACCTTGTCCATTTTATTCAGGTGGACAGTGTAGAGAGGTTGGATCAGTATTTGAATGGCCTTATTTCAGATGGACAGTGTAGAGAGGTTGGATCAGTATTAGACCGGCCTTATTTCAGGTGGACAGTGTAGAGAGGTTGGATCAGTATTAGAATGGCCTTATTTCAGGTGGACAGTGTAGAGAGGTTGGATTAGTATTAGAATGGCCTTATTTCAGGTGGACAGTGTAGAGAGGTTGGATTAGTATTAGAAAGGCCTTATTTCAGGTGGACAGTGTGGAGAGGTTGGATCAGTATCAGAATGGCCTTATTTTAGATGGACAGTGTAGAGAGGTTGGATCAGTATTAGAATGGACTTATTTCAGGTTGACAGTGTAGAGAGGTTGGAGCAGTATTAGAATGGCCTTATTTCAGGTGGACAGCATAGAGAGGTTGGATAAGTATTAGAATGGCAATATTTCAGGTGGACAGTGTAGAGAGGTTGGATCAGTATTAGAATGGCCTTGTTTCAGATGGACAGTGTAGAGAGGTTGGATCAGTATTAGAATGGTCTTATTTCAGGTGGACAGTGTAGAGAGGTTGGATTAGTATTAGAATGGCCATATTTCAGGTCGACAGTGTAGAGAGGTTGGATCAGTATTAGAATGGCCTTATTTCAGATGGACAGTGTAGAGAGGTTGGATCAGTATTAGAATGGTCTTATTTCAGGTGGACAGCGTAGAGAGGTTGGATAAGTATTAGAATGGCAATATTTCAGGTGGACAGTGTAGAGAGGTTGGATCAGTATTAGAATGGCCTTATTTCAGATGGACAGTGTAGAGAGGTTGGATCAGTATTAGAATGGCCAAGAGAGTATATACAATATGTTAAATGAATACATATGGTATTATGTTCATTTCTTAGCACTGATAACAGTTGTTTGTAATAAGCCACTTTCTAATAATAACAATAATAATAATTATGTCTTTACTTATAGAGGGGTAACTCATTTAGTTGGGTATGAGTTATCTCCATTAGGCTCTCATCAATATACAAAATTAACAAAGTATTTTCACACATATAAAGGAAACATACCGGAGTGAAAACATGGTGCTCAGCAGCCCTGGAAAACTAAATTTTAGCTTTGGATAGCCAAGCTTCTCAAAGCTTGTGCTCTGCCAGACAACCAGATTCTGACCGCCATTTGTTTACGAGGAGTGCATTTACCTTGATGTAAGGTCAATAATAGTGGACTCTGAATTCTGTTGATCATACATTCTGTCAGCACATCAGTTTGACAGATTATCTATTATTATTGATTGAAAAACAAACAAAAAATGTATGTTTTCTTTGTTTCAAGTCATGCAGTTCCAATATTTATACTGTGAAACATGTACCCAAGGGCCTTGGATAAAACACTCTCACTTGATTGAACCATTAGACTTAAAATGCAATGTAACCATTATTTTATCATAAATGGCCAAATTTTGTACTTTTTTAAAAACAAAATTGAAAACTTTCTGTTTGAAAATAGTTGTGGTTTATCTGGACCTATCTAAGAAAATCAGTTTCTCTCTTGTTTTTTTCTCACTGTGCATATTTTGGTGCATTCATGTATGCATCTTAATGGATTATCACCTCGCAGACAAATCAACATGCACTTTTTAAAGTTAGGTTGTGATCAATCTATAGATAGATGTGTTTCCAAGTTGTAAACTGTATTCAGATCCATGCTGACTGTATTGGGAATGGGGTTAAATGGATAATTCAGAAATATAGAGGAACCAGCTGGTACTTACTCTTATTTTCTGCAAATTCTAAATCAGATTTGTGTTATAAATATAAATATCAATGAAATGCTAAATTTGGTCCAACGTTTTTTTATATTTTATTTGCAACCTGCCTAAAAATTGCAAAAATTATTTCTCATGCAGATGGAGTAAAATAATTGGAAAATGGCAAATTTTTGAAAATGAACTTTTAAAAATAAGAAATATTGAAATATAACAATGGAGAAAATTTCCCCATACAGGGTAGATGATAAATTGGCCCTTAGTAGCTAACAGTTGGAAGATTAATCATAGTATGGATTACAGTGAAGGAATTTTAAGCATGAAATACTGCCTGCCTTTGTGATTTAATGTTTTTCCAAATTCCTATTTGTTGCTGATTCTACAGCAGTGTTGCACAGGGATTTTATTTGTTAGGCTAATTGTCCGAAAGAAGAAGAGACACAATTTAGAAATATGGATTTCTTTTGGATTAAAATGCGTCACTAGGCTCCATAATTCATATAAAGATAGTCCAAAATGGCATGAAGGAAAAGAAATCCAATTCAGTATGCCATAACGTGAAACAGGCACCAACTCATAACTGGTGAAAACAGACAATTGGCATAGACTGTTGCTTCAGTTAGCATCCTGGCAATTGTACCAATAAGTGGCTAACCAGTCTCAAATCAATAAGTCAAAGACAATTCAGACAAGAGAAATGCTTCTTTTATGTATCATTGTCTCAGCTTGTATGGATTTATGTAATTTTGACCTTCCATCAAGGTCCACAAATTTTTTAATAGGGTTTTTTTGACAGTTGTGTAGGTCTATGGAAGTCATTGTATTGTCTTTTTTTACTGCCTAATAATTATGTTATTCCCCCCACCCCCACTCCCCACCCACCAAACAAAAGATTGTTATTGAAAAAAAAAAACACATTGAGGAGTGCATTTTTGTGATAAATGTTTTTTTTTTATTGCCCAGTAATTTATCACTTAATGTTGTGCAATTTTCTTCATTATTCCAAAATTCATCTCAGAATTTTAAAAAATCTGGCATTTGTGAACCCAGCGATTTGTCATTTCTTCAGATCAAACCAAAACCTTATGGCATGGCTTTTTTTTTTTAGCAGAACTTGATATATTCCCAAGGCCATGTCTTGCAATAATTAATAAATCCTAGAAAAGTGCGGGAGTTCACCCTCTTCCCAACTACAGAGCAAAATAAACAAAATCTATATGGTAAAATAAAATAAAAAATTGATCTTCAGCAAAATTTGATAAAGTAATCAGGAACGTGAGAAGCAAACATTATTACAAAAAAAGAAAACCTCTCTTTTTTGCCTTGTGAAAAATGAAAGCTATATGATTTTGAACATTTTTTCATCTTATTAAGGGCAAAAGAGGATTTTTTGCTGCTGATAATGACAGGATCAAAATATCATTTTTTTATATACCCGACTTAAGGCATATTATATTATGTTATGATGTTGTCTGTATGTATATCTGTTACCAGTTTGGCGAGTTGTTTACCATCTCCAGTTACCAAACTTTCCAAATGGCACACCTGGGGTAAGGAAGAACCCTATTGATTTCAGGATTACAAGGTCAAAGGCCAAGGTCACTGACTGAAAGAAGAAAACTGGTTTCTGCAAAATAACTCTAGTTCTCGACCATGTACAGTTACCATACTTTACAGATAGGTTGCACTTGGGGTAAGGAAAACGGTCACTGGGATGGAAAGAAAAAATATGAATTCTGCAAAATAACTCTAGTTCTCCACCATGTACAGTTACCATATACTTTACAGATAGCTTGCTCTTGGGGTAAGGAAGAAGGTCACTGGGACTGACAGAAGAAAAATGATTTCTGCACAATAACTTAAGTCCTTTACCTTCTACATTTATCAAACTTTGTGGATGGCTTGCTTTTACCAGAAGAACCCTATTGATATAAGGTCAAAAGTCAAGGTCACTGACTGAAAGAATAAAAATGGTTTCTACTCAATAACTTCAGTTCTACATCAGCTACAGTTACCAAACTTTGTGAATGGCTTGCCCAGGGAAGAAGCCTAATGATTTTGGAGTCAACAGGTCAAAGGTTAAGGTCACTTTTACTGCAAAACTTCAAATGGTTTCTGTACAATAAAATTAATTCTGCATCACATACATGGCCCAAACTTTGTGGATCACTTGCACTTGAGGTAGAGAAGAAGCATTCAGATCTTGGGGTCCAAATGTCAAATGCCAAGGTCACTGACTGAAAGAAGAAAAGTGGTTTTTGCACAAAAATTTCTGTGATCTACATGGAGGACTATTAAACACGGTGCTGGCGTATAATGTGCTGTTCATGGTACCCTTGTTTCAGATGGGAGCAATTGCCTCAAGATTGCAGCTCAAAAACATATATTTCTTGCCATTATAGCAACTGTTCTTCAATTTTTATATTCTTTTTACTTCAGACTTATTTGGTCTGCAGTGTGTTTGGAAACACAAGTCTATTTTAAGGGGGTGGGTGAGGGGGCAGCAAGATTTTTACCTCCTGGCCCGGCTTTTGCACAAATGTCAAACTTGTCCTAATTTTTGCAAAGCTGAAGCTTTCTATATGCTACTTAAATTGACCAAACTGTTTGGGTCAAATGAGAGGAAGACTAAAATCCTGACCTTAAATGTAAGGAACTTTCTATATCAGACTCCTAACAAAAATGTATGTGCCTTGCTAGACTTTTCGTTTGCATCTTTCAAGTACCAGTGTCACAGAATAATGTTAATTGTAATGTGGGGGGGGGGGGGGGGGGGGGGGAGAACATGTTTTTTGATTTAAAAACAAAGCCTTCTAATTAAAGGTTGCCAATTCCTGTTTCATATTAGCCAGAGAAATTGGATTTGCAAACCAACAACTGACAGAAAAATTGACTTAAAGACTCGTGACTAGTCAATACCAATTTTGTTGCAGCATTACCAACCTATTACCAACCTATTACTTTTTGCAATTACACATAGGAGCCTGGATTTTGAATCAGTTTATATAAGATTTTGTCTACATCATCTGACTGTTTGCTTAATTAGGTTTCTTTTTTATTTTTAATATGTAATGATTTAGGCTTGATTATTTGACAGCAGATTTCTATTTGTAATTAGTTATGTATTCACAGATTTATATTTGTAATTAGTTATATATTGACAGATTTACTTCACAAAAAGCTACAGAATAGTCTAAATGAAATGACTGAAAAAAATCAATAAATGAATACATTTATTTTATCAAATACCAAAAACCTTTGACCTTTACACCAACATAATAAATAAAAATACAGTACAGTAAAACCTGTCTTGAGTGACCTCTGCTATGAGTGACCACCTGTCATTTATGACCACAATTGTAATGCATGGATTGATTTTATTATATAAATGCACAGTCATGAGCGACCACCTGCAGAATGTGATCAGCGACCATGATTTCTTGGCAAAATATGCATTTTGACACTGCTATGAATTACCGCATCACAAAAAAGAGATAAACACCACTGACCTTTATTTAATCCTTTGTAACCATGACCGCTTAAAAAGTAAATAATGTTAAAATCAAAATAAAAAAATTGGCTACCAGTTTCTTAAATTGTACAGGTCATGCATGTGGTGTCATATGTTATAGATTGTAAATCAGACTAGAGTACATGCAGATTGTTTTAAAATAACACTGCTATGAAGGACCTTATCGCGAGAACTGAGACAAACACCACTGACCTTTATTTAATCCTTTGTAACAATGACCGCTTAAAAAGTAAAGACTGTTCTAAACAAGAACAACAACTAAAATTAGACTGGCTACCGGTTTCCTAAATTTTACAGGTCATGCATGTAGTATCATTTGTTATAGACTGTTAACAAAACTAAAGTACATGTCACTAACTGCCATTGTACATGTAGTACAGAGTCAATGTACAGTTTAGGAGTCGTATACATCGTTTGTCTTTGGAGTTGATCCGTAATGCCTGGGGTGAATGAGGTCTTTGTCTTTGTCTTTAATACCAGTTGGTGAGAATCATTTTCTGGATTCAATTGTCATTTTTAAAGGGTTGTGTTGTTTGTTGCTTTTTTTTTTTTGTTGATGTTTCAATAATTACAGCCCACACACCAAGCCGTCATCTATTCACCTTAGTGCAGTCAGTGACACCCTTTGTTTATAGAGTTAATCCTTTTATATCGTCAGTGAATTAAGCCTTTGACTATTTTCTCTAAATAAATTTATTCTGTTTCTGGATGAGTTAATTATGTCTTTTTATTTAATTCATTGGTACATATACATTGTATATATATTCCATATTTCCCCAAAGCCTGATCAAAACTGCTACAGTCATTATTACAATTGCTCATTGATAACATTAACACCTAACACCTTAATAACAATGGCAGAACCTCCATAGAAAAAGAGACAAATTCTAATACTGGAGGAAAGAATTAACGTAATTGAAAGAAGCGAAAAAGGGGAGACCACTCACAAAATAGGAGCTAGTTTAAACATCGGTAAAATTCAAATTCATGGTGTTATAAAAAGACAAGGAGTCGATTAGAAACAAAATCATATGCTAATACATGCACAAGTGATCTTGAAATATAAATGTAATCCATATTTAATGATAGATGTATATCTTTATTGCTATATAAAATTATTTTCAGATGAATGCATGCAATATTTTAACAAGAACTATGAACAAAGAATACAATAAATGTACAGTGATTGTGGTTATTTTTCCTTCTTAAACAGTGATGAATTTCGACCATGGAAACTGGTATTTTTGTGCAAACTTGTTACGAGAGGCCATGTGTCTTGAGAGAACACTTTTTGTTGGCAGAAGGGGCGGTCTCTCAAGACAGGTTTTACTGGGTATACTCACCTATAAGTTTTGTCCAACTGCAAACAACATAGACCCTGATCTGCCAGCGTATTGCATAGACCCAGATCTGCCAGTGCATTATGTGACAGCCGATCTGGGTCTATGCAGTTTTCAGTTGGAGCTGACTTATAATTGAGTATTATACTATATCAGTAAATTTTATCTGATACCATAGCTTTGACCTTTACACACACAGGCATTGATCTAAGATTTTTAGCAGACCTCAACATAAGGCCAATTGAAATTATGGTCCCTGCATCCTTTTTGTGTCATGTGTCCATTAAAAACTGCTATTTTTTCAACTTCTTTTTAAGAACCACTTAGCTAATTTCAAACTTGACAAGAGAGCATATGGCATATAGAGCTTTCAAGTTTCTATTCAATGATGATGATCTGCTATCAAATATGGCCACCATTACTAAAAAATAGAACAATATTTAAATGACTTCTTCTTAGATGCTCTGTTATAAAATTCGACCACATTTGTGAGATAGCATAATGACATATAGGCATTTCAAAAATCGTACAAATGATGTTTGTCTGCCCTAAAACATGGCCACCACTACTAAAAATAGAAAAACCTTTAAACGACTTTTCAAACAGCCTCCTAAGATAATTTGGCATATTAATAATTTGGCATATTAATAATTTGGCATATTAATAATTTGGCATAGAAGGTTTTCAAATTTTCAAATTATGCTGATGCACCATCAGATATGGCTACCATTACTAAAATTACACAAATCTTTAAATGATTTCTTCTCAAAAACCACTAAATAGAATTTGACAAAACTTGACAGGGTATCCTGCCAGAGGGTTTTCAGATTTGTGCAAATGATGCAGATATGTCATCAAATACTGCCACCACAAAGCTTTTAAATGACGTCTTTTAAAAAACTGCATATTAGAATTTGACCATATATTTGACAGCATCCTGGCATGAAGACCTTTCAGTTTTTTTTTGTTCAAATACTGCTGATTTGCCATGGCTGCTGTTACGAAAAATAGTAAACCTTTAAAACAACTTTTTCTCAGCAACTGCGTTACAGAATTTGACCAACTTTGACAGAAAGTATTCTGGCATGAAGGTATTAGAAGTTTTTACAAATGATGCTGATCCACCATCACTACCGTTACTAAAAATAGAAAAACATATAAATAGCTTTATCTTATACAGTAGCTTAACAGAATTTGATGTACATGTACATGTACTTTGACACAAAACATCCTGGCATTGAGGCCTTTGACACAAAACATCCTGGCATTGAGGACTTTGACACAAAACATCCTGGCATTGAGGACTTTGACACAAAACATCCTGGCATTGAGACCTTTGACACAAAACATCCTGGCATTGTGGACTTTGACACAAAACATCCTGGCATTAAAGACTTTGACACAAAACATCCTGGCATTGAGGCCTTTGACACAAAACATCCTGGCATTAAGGACTTTGACAAAAAACATCCTGGCATTGAGGACTTTGACACAAAACATCCTGGCATTGAGGACTTTGACACAAAATATCCTGGCATTGAGGACTTTGACACAAAACATCCTGGCATTGAGGACTTTGACACAAATCATCCTGGCATTGAGGGCTTTGACACAAAATATCCTGGCATTGATGCCTTTCAATATTATGCAAATAATACTGATGTGCCATCAAATATGGATGAAGATACCAAAAGTTGAGAAACCTTGAAACAGCTGTCATAACATGCAATCAGCAGAAAGCACCCTATTGATCCAGATATTTTGGCCAACTTCCTGCATTCGACTATTAGGCAGATGTCAACCAGCTGAGTGATTTCAGGCGCATTTGGTCCTCTTGTTTCTGCTTTGGTTCAGTTTCGAATGGGGTTGGTTCATTGAACTTAACTGTTTTCACTTAAAAGTGTACAGGTTTAAATTGTAGAGAAGGCTTGACTGAGCCCCACAAATCCCCTCAGGATCAGCTACTGACCAATATGGTATACCAAGCCCCACGGATCCCCTCGGGATCAGCTACTGACCAATACGGTATACTGAGCCCCACGGATCCCCTCAGGATCAGCTACTGACCAATATGGTATACCGGTACTCCACTTCTGTTTGTTAAGATAATGTCAATATTGTTTTGTTCTTTCACTTTCATACAATTATCAGCAATCAACATCTAAATCAAACTTACTCAGTTTCTAGATGATTGAGTTAAAATGGAGATCAGAAAAACATGTTCCCATCCAAATACTAATTTTTGGATTGTAGTAAAGTCATTTGTCAGAGTATGAAATTAAATTGGATTTTCTGATTCAAATTATAAAAAGCCTTTGGTTTATTTCATTTGATTTGGTATATTACATCCTGGCCATTTGGTGCAACTGCAAATGAAATGAAAGTCTGATTGGTATTGACATAGGGAATGAAAATGGTTTTGGGATGGCTTCCAAAATATAACATGACATGACAAGTAGATTGGAGATAAATATTCAGTGATGTAACTGGCTGCTATACTTCTTTACTTCTTAGATCTACTACTTTTACAGAATGTTTTTTTTTTTTACTCCGATTTCAGTGTTATGCTTTTTCCCCCTTCATGGACTCACCTAATTGAATTCAGGATTTACATCCCTTTAGCATGGGTGGTTTACTTTACAGTCTCAGCATGATTTTTGTTTCCTGGGACTGCTTCAAGTTTGTTTTTATTTAGTTGAATATTACCATGAACAAACTCATCCCAAAACGTATCTGAATCTTTTTTGAAAAATTTATGAAAAGGTTTCTTCTTTGAAACTTGATCTCTCTACAATAGTAAACAAATAAACAATGGAGAGATACACATAGATAGATAGATAGATAGAGATAGATAGATAGATAGATAGATAGATGTATAGATGGATAAATGGATGGATGAGTGGATGAATGAATAGAAAGAAAGATGACAATGGATGGATGGAAGGAAGCACTGGCAGACAGATGGGTATATCATACAGTAAAATCAACAAAGATTTATAGATTCCAAATTATTCTTTAAATCATGATTTCTGGTACTGTTTAGTTTCTTATCTGAAATAAATGAATTCTAGTCACCCTTTATTTGATGCAAATTAATTGTTTTGTAGCCATTTCTTTCCTATTAATTGTTGGCTATGGAATTTTCATGGAAAATACTGATAGTCCTCCTAAAAGTACAGATCAAAATTCTGGATGTTGAAAAAAGTATGTATTGACCACTTACGGCATATGCACCATGCCATTTCATTTCTTGGAAAAAAATATGGGCATATCTGGCTAAAATTAAATTTAAGCAATAATTTTAAGAAAAATTTTGCCATGGCTTGATAAAAGGAAATAGAATTTAAAATAATTTTTTTAGTTGACTTCTGATAAATAAACCCAACTTTGCCAGCATCTGTTATCAGTCGAGTCTGCTTGTTACCTCACTCACCGTCCTCACTTGAGACAGGTATTAATGATACAGATCAACTCACCTGTGTTCTGGGCAGCTCACGTTTCAGGTAAGGGAAAGATTATGATCTGTACCGGTCTCCCCCAATGCAGTGTCCATTTGCCAACTCTTGTGCACTTTGTATATTCAAAAACAAAAAGATCGAAACAACACTATCAGAAAAATTTAAGTAATTGCCGACCTGTGAGAAATATTGCAAATGTCTGTGTATTAAAGTCTTCACTTGTCTTTTCATTTTCTGTTGTCAAAATACATTTCTTATAAATTACATGATGGGTTTAGAACAAAATAGCAGACCTACCTTCACCCTTTTTTCACAACAAAAATACTTTTCAACAAAAAACAGCAAAAGTTTGTTTCTTTAAGCAGAACAAACCAAACACCCTTCTCAAAATATGACCCACAGAGACATAAGTCCTGTGTCTTTCCCTGTATTGATTTGACACATAATGTCCTTGTAACATTTTTAACATTTGTTTTTAAAATGGTGCTGTTGTTGGTAAGAAGTATTATTTATGGGGAAGTAAAAGAGAACAGAGAGAGAGAAAAGAACCCATCAACAACTGCAGTCACTAACCTTGTGCAACAACTGGTTTTGGGGGAATCAGGCTAATTGGATCATACAGAGATGAAGGTACACTCAAACCATTTTGAAGTATCCAACCCTGTGTAGTGAATGTCCTCTTAAGAAAGGGGAATGCTTAATACAGGTTCATTTCTACAATAATTTAGTTCAAGATACCTCAAAAAGTGACTTTTTAAAACAGGTGATTGCTAAATAGAGGTGGCCTTTAAGGCAGTTTTAACTGTACAAGTATTAACCACTTTGCTCTCCAGGTTTCTTTGTCACTTATTTAAATGCCTTGAGGGTTACAGCAAGTATATTACAACTTCAAATTAGAATAATTAGTTTCTTTTTATTGTTGAATTGTAAACAAATTACACAGAAATTCACCCAAAGGTAAAAGATCCAAACTATATATCAGACAAAGGTCATAGGTCATGGTCACAGGGTTTGCATGAAATCATTGCATTTGTTTTCCACAAAAATGTTGTGTCTATCTACATCATATCCCACTGAGCATGATACAGAAGCTGTTTATAGCAAAGTTCAGTGGTTGGTGTTGACATTTAAAGTTAGAATTTATTCACAGGTAGAAAATGTTGATGTAAATATGTGCAAAATGGGGTTTTGTCCTGAGGGGTATTCTTGTATGATGTATATGTGGGTGTGTCATGAGTCTGTCAGACATTGCCTCTGGTTCTTTAACACTATTTAGGTGAAATGTCTTTATGTTTTGGGACCATTTCAAATGTCTGTAGGACTAACACTTAGACCTGTGAATTATTGGCTTTCTTTCTCTTGCCAACTTTGAAGTCTCCATATTGGCCTATTTCAGTCATAACACAATGCAGATAAAAGACAAGATGTCATATATCATCCCTAGAAACATTACCTTGTCAAACAAAGGTGCAAGTTTGTACCCCATTACAGAGGAATGTTTTTTTTTTCTTCAATGGTACTATTATATTAGGCTCTTCATGAAAAGGGGTCACATCATCCATCACAAAAGCAATATAGTATATATATATATATATATATATATATATATATATATATATATATATATATATATATATATATATATATATAACTTTTCCAGCAAAGACAATATCAGTACAGTATGCCACTATAACGCATTAGTTGGGGACTATAACTGCCAACTGAATTATGTACTGAACCGATTTATAGCAAGAATGATGAAAAATTCAATGAATGCATGTATTGTTAGCTATAGAATCCTGAAAATGAACTGAATTATTTTTATGAATGTACAGCTCTACCCCGTTCTAACATGCCTCAATATAATATGATTCCGGATATAATGCAATACTACTATGGACCCATGACCAAAATTATACCAATGTATAACAATAAGGGTTTAAAGAAAACAAGGTGAAATTTAGCTTTTGTATCTTCATTTCCTTTTCAAAACACCATTATTTAACAAATTTTAATAGTGCCTGCTATACCACGGTTTGGTATACTACACTATTCTCAATATGTTGTGGTTCCATATATATTGCGGTACTCAGTATAACATGGTTCGGTACATAATGCGGTCGGCAGTGATAGACCCTGACTACCGCGTTATAACAAGGGAGAGCTGTATCATCTTGGCTGATGTTTTGGGTAGTGTCAGGGAATAAGAGACGTGTGAAAAATAAGGAGCCATGACACAACCATGTTACGTACAAATTCCACGACACGACCATGTTATGTACAAATTCCATGACACAACCATGTTGAGTATAAATTCCATGACACAGCCATGTTATGTACAAATTCCTGTTATAACAAAGTGCATTAGATTAGAGTTCCCCAGTATTATTATGTGGTAAAGTTTTGTGAACATCATATGAAACGGTGACACATCATATGCAGTGGTGACACATCATATGTAATGGTGATCATCATAGCACAGTTTACTAGTGAGACACTCCTTTCCCTGAAATTTGTGTTGCCTTTATGCTGCTTCGTGAGATGATGTTCTCTCATTTGGGAATGCTTGACCCAATAACAGGACATGGTTTGTACAACCCTGAAAACTCCTTGAATTTTAAAATAGTTAGTTTTATATTTGAAAAAATGTTGAATTTCTTGACAGACCCCAACTCTTTGAATTTATCATAGAGAATACAAAACATTAAAATGGAATACATCATAGAGAATACAAAACATTAAAATGGAATACATCATAGAGAATACAAAACATTAAAATGGAATACAATATATAACTTCTTAAATTCAAAATGTTCATTATATTTACATATTGTTAAAAAATAATATATAAATACATTAAATGGGATACTATTTGGTGGGTCAAATGAAACAAGATGCAGGTAGTTACCAGGCGGAGTGTCATCTGTTTGCTTTTGTAAAAACGCTAATTATTTAGCTTTTGTGGAACGCTAATTATTTTGCACGCTAATTATTTTGCTTTTGTGGAACGCTAATTATTTTGCTTTTGTGGAACACTAATTATTTTGCTTTTGTAGAACGCTAATTATTTTTTCTTCTACTTTTGTACCTATTCATGCAGTGATAAACAAAGTAACATATGGAGAAAGTTGTTTCCAGAACAAAAAATACTCCTTGAAAACTTTTGGAAGTCCTTGAAAACTTCTTGAAAAATCCTTGAGAAACAACTCTCTGGGGCTGTACAAACCATGCTGGGGTACATGTACAACTATAGCAGCTGTATGAACCATGCAGTGGTACATGTACCACTATAAGGGATGAATACACCATGTATAGTTGCTGTAGGAACCATGTAGAGGTACATACACCAACATATTGACTGTTTACAATCATGATTAATTTAAAACTATACAATTCTTGCATCATGGAGGAAATGTTTTAAAGAACTGAATTTGAAATCATCAAAATGAAGAATATGAAATTATACCCAATTTTTCACAATTTCAAATGCAGATACAATTTTAAAACCATGGAAGTTTTTTTGTAAATAGTGCAGTAGCACTTCAGATATCAAAATTTTGAACCAACATGATCGATGTCCCCCAAACATCTCCTATGTTCTTCTTTTTTTATATATGGTGTCCACTATAACAGGTTTGGTTTTACTTGTAATCATTATTGAGGATCTTAACTATGTTTACATTAACATTGTTGTCATTTTTGTCTGTTTCAGGATACGGGTTTGTAGACTTTGAAAACCCCCAGGCAGCTGAGGTAGCAGTCCAGGCCCTTCAGGCACAGGGTATCCAGGCACAGATGGCTAAGGTAGGGGACACACCTAACCATTAAAAAGAACTTTTTTTCCATTGTTAGTACCCTCACACAATTTTATGAAGGGGAATATAATACTTTTTTGATACATTTGGCCAGACCTGTAGAGACTGCTTCTATCACATAACCCAAACTCACCAAATTTATGAAAGGCAATAGAATACTTTTTTGGTACATTTGGCCAGCCCTGTAGAGACTGCTTCTATCACATGACCCAATATCACCAAATTTTATGAAGGGCAATAGAATACATTTTTGGTATATTTGGCCAGCCCTGTAGAGACTACTTCTATCACATAACCCAATATCACCAAATTTTATGAAGGGCAATATAATACTTTTTTGGTATATTTGGCCAGACCTGTAGAGACTGCTTCTATCACATGACCCAATATCACCAAATTTTATGAAGGGCAATAGAATACTTTTTTGATATATTTGGCCAGACCTGTAGAGACTGCTTCTATCACATGACCCAATATCACCAAATTTTATGAAGGGCAATAGAATACTTTTTTGGTATATTTGGCCAGACCTGTAGAGACTGCTTCTATCACATGACCCAATATCACCAAATTTTATGAAGGGCAATAGAATACTTTTTTGGTATATTTGGCCAGCCCTGTACAGACTGCTTCTATCACATGACTCAATATCACCAAATTTTATGAAGGGCAATAGAATACATTTTTGGTACATTTGGCCAGACCTGCTTCTATCACATGACCCAATATCACCAAATAAAGTCTTTGAAAAGGAACCTGAAGCTTTTGAAAAAGAGAAAGAAAATTGTTGGCTGAAAAGACATTCTGTCTGGTAAAAGAGCCCCCTAGTGAACTGCTGGAAACAGGACTCCAGACTATATTTAAAAGTCATGGATTCATATCTCCTTTGATGTTCTAGAAAGTGTGCATTGTAAAAACTAAAAAATGCAGATGCTTACATATTCTGAAGGGGTTGTGATTTAGGGGCTAACAGTTTAAGAGTGTGCCTGGATGGGGTTAAGTCAGCTAAAACATTGCTGTTTGGGGAATAAAAGCTATGAGAGCCCTTTTTTGACTTTTCTGTATTTGCCCTTGACCATCTCAGCTTAAAGAAACCTTGGCTTATGGAGAAAACATTCTGCAATCCTGTAACTTACGGCCAGCAAATTACCTATTCTGTTCCTTTGCGACATTAAATAGCCCTTTAAACATTACTTCATTGGCTAACTGTTCTCCATTAACAAATACATGAATTTAGAGAGAGGAAAAAAAGAGAATTAACAGAGATGAAGTACAATTAAATTTATGGAGTATCTAATTTAATTTAATTTAATTTATGGAGTATCTAATTAAATAGTATCTAATTAAATTTATGGAGTATCTAATTAAATTTATGGAGTATCTAAGTAAATTTATGGAGTATCTAATTAAATTTATGGAGTATCTAATTTAATTTATGGATTATCTAATTTAATTTATGGAGTATCTAATTAAATTTATGGAGTATCTAATTTAATTTATGGAGTATCTAATTAAATTTATGGAGTATCTAATTTAATTTATGGAGTATCTAATTAAATTTATGGAGTATCTAATTTAATTTATGGAGTATCTAATTTCTTTGAGCTCTTGCACAAGATATAACCTTCTTCTTTCAACCTTTTTGTTCACAGAACATAATAAATGTGCCAAGAGACTGGATAGCACACCTGTGTTATTAAATACCTGTTTCCTTTACAAAATCCATGATCAAGTTCATGAACCGGTCATGTCATCTCAAAGATAACAAGTCCTAATCATGAAACAACATACTGTATTGAGTACCCTACAGCTTTTACCGACAATCCAAACTAACTACTATATTGAGCACCATACAGTTTTACCGACCATTCTAAATGAACTACAGCATTTACTGACCAACCAAATGAATGAATTGGATCATTTTCTCTGACCAAAGACCCACCACAGTGTAACCACATTAATAGACCCACCACAGTGTAACCACATTAATAGACCCACCACAGTGTAACCACATTAATAGTTAGATTCATGAGCCCTATAAGAAGAAACTTGAACATCTTGTTGTATACAACAAATTGGCATCACAATCTTGTACAACAGGTTAGTATATACCTGATAGGTAATACTGTAACAAATTGGCATCACAATCTTGTACAACAGGTTAGTATATACCTGATAGGTAATACTGTAACAAATTGGCATCACAATCTTGTACAACAGGTTAGTATATACCTGATAGGTAATACTGTAACAAATTGGCATCACAATCTTGTACAACAGGTTAGTATATACCTGATAGGTAATACTGTAACAAATTGGCATCACAATCTTGTACAACAGGTTAGTATATACCTGATAGGTAATACTGTAACAAATTGGCATCACAATCTTGTACAACAGGTTAGTATATACCTGATAGGTAATACTGTAGGGTGAAATTAGTTTCTCTCCTAGGAGACAATCATAAACAGGTTAGTTGCTAATTCTGTCATTCTATGACTAATTTAGCTGGTTCATAAACCTCTAAGTAAGCTAGGCAATCAATAAGTATTACATGGAACTAGTTAACTAATATTGAGAATGAGTATCTAATGTAAAGGTAAGCTCAAGATGAAAACTTCACAATCAAATACTGTAATTTGCTTGTAATCATTGAAATACAATCAAATACTATAATTTGCTGGTAATCATTGAAATACAATCAAATACTGTAATTTGCTGGTAATCATTGAAACACAATCAGATACTGTAATTTGCTGGTAATCATTGAAACACAACCAAATACTGTAATTTGCTGGTAATCATTGAAACACAACCAAATACTGTAATTAGCTGGTAATCATATGAAATACAATCAAATACTGTAATTTGCTGGTAATCATTGAAATACAATAAAATACTATAATTTGCGAGTAATCATTGAAATGCAATCAGATACCATACAATTTGCTGGTAATCAGTGAAGTACAATCAAATACTGTAATTTGCTGGTAATCATTGAAACACAACCAAATACTGTAATTTGCTGGTAATCACTGAAATAGAATCAAATACTGTAATTTGCCAGTAATCATTGAAACACAACCAAATACATGTACTGTAATTTGCTGGTAATCATGAAATAGAATCAGATACTGTAATTTGCTGGTAATCATTGAAACACAATCAAATACTGTAATTTGCCAGTAATCATTGAAATGCAATTTTAACTTGGAATATTTAAATGCCATATAAAGCATGTAGACCATGATTTCTGAACAGTTGCACAGTGAAGTAATTATACTGTTGCACAGTGAAGTAATTATACAGTTGCACAGTGAAGTAATTATACTGTTTTTGTAAGGGTGTTTTTAAATTTAGTAGAACCACATTGTATTTGTGTCATTCTGGGACCTCTCTTCCATTTATGTAGGAGTTAATAAGCATTGGTAAAGAGGCAATTTCTTCTGTATATTTTGAGTTTTAGCATGCATTTAATCTTGTATTTCACTTTATTCAATTTTTTTCAAATATCATCTGTTGTAAAAAAAACTTTTTATGATAAAACTTGATTATAATTGTACATTGTAGCACATGGTTATAATTCCATAATTTCAGTTTAGTAGTTACAATTATTAGAATATATATATTTGTATGTATGCATATGGTTTAATGGTACATAAGCACAACCCTGGCTATATATTGCCAATCAAAAGCTGGGTAGCAAAACTGTTAATGCAAATACCTTGCCAGATCAGCAGGAAGAAAAATAAACCTCCAAGCAAAAGCCAACATGAGGCAAAAAGATGAAAGGCAAAGATGCTGAAAAACTCACCGAAAGGCATACAAAACAAAGACAAAGATGGAAAAGAGTAAAATCTTTAGAACACATGGTCAAATCCTCTCTATACAAACTGCACTCTTTCAAAAAGTTAAGACTTTCTCAGTTGGAATGTTGCCTCCATTTAGTTGTCTCCTGCAACATGAAGTAGGATACATTGAACCTACTCTACATCCCCAAGCAATTTATTATAAAACAAGGTGTAAATCATAATATTAATTTATTCTATCAACATATGTACCAGAAAATGTTTCATATCTCCATTTTGGTTTTGCTGTTGCTTCCGTTTGGGGATTATTTCTTCATTATTCACTTTTTTCTTTTATAAAATATTATTTTAAGAATACTTTGCTATAGAATTTCATCCTGTAACATTATTTTAGGCTTTTCTGATGATGTTAAATGTTTTTTTGGGGGGACTAGTAATCAGATGTAAGGCCTCAGAAATACATAAACTTACTTGGCAGACATGTTTGGTTAAATGTCTTATGACTAACTACTTGGCAGATATGTTTGGTTAAATGTCTTATGACTAACTACTTGGCAGACATGTTTGGTTAAATGTCTTATGACTAACTACTTGGCAGACATATTTGGTTAAGTGTCTTATGACGACTTGTCAGACATGTTTGGTTAAATGTATTATGACTAACTACTTGGCAGACATGTTTGGTTAAATGTCTTATGACTATTTGTCAGACATGTTTGGTTAAATGTCTTATGACTAACTACTTGGCAGACATGTTTGGTTAAATGTATTATGACTAACTACTTGGCAGACATGTTTGGTTAAATGTCTTATGACTATTTGTCAGACATGTTTGGTTAAATGTCTTATGACTAACTACTTGGCAGACATGTTTGGTTAAATGTATTATGACTAACTACTTGGCAGACATGTTTGGTTAAATGTCTTGTGACTACTTGGCAGTCATGTTTGGTTAAATGTCTTATGACTAACTACTTGGCAGACGTGTTTGGTTAAATGTCTAATGACTAACTACTAAACAAAAAGTATTTTGAGGATGATAATAAAGGTTTTGTTGCTTTTATCTTTATCTTTGGTTTGCTGCGTGTATGTGTCTTGTATACACTAATATCCAGCCACACATCATATTGTATGCAAACTGATGTAGGATGAACATCACGGAAGTATATCTAAAGAGTCCTGGGTTAACAATCAGTACTGTAGATCTAAATAGCCCTGGGCTATCAATCAGTATTGTAGATCTAAATAGCCCTGGGCTATCAATCAGTATTGTAGATCTAAATAGCCCTGGGCTATCAATCAGTATTGTAGATCTAAATAGCCCTGGACTATCAATCAGTATTGTAGATCTAAAAAGCCCTGGGCTATCAGTCAGTATTGTAGATCTAAAGAGCCCTGGGCTCAGTCAGTATTGTCATGGGCTACAAGTCAGTATTGAAAGGTTTTGAGGACTCCTGAGATTGAGATGGGTTTTCCCACCTACAGTAGTTGTCTTATTGCTATTGTGGAGGAGACAACATTTTTAAGGCTTATTTTTGACAATTAACTAACTTTACGTCCACATATTAGATACCTCAGGGACAAATGTAAAAAATTCCTGGATTTAATAAGAGTCGTAGCAAACACAGATTGGGGAGCAGATCGGAAAAGTCTTGCACCTGTTATACATGCAGTGTTTCACCTTGGGCACAGGATTGCAGGTTTCCCACAATATTTTGTCTGGTGGCCACCAAATCTTGACCCCTGTGCAACCTCTGTGGGCAATTTTTAGTCAGGAAAAAAATCGATAAATGTACCCACTACTTTCTTTAGCGCACATCCACCCACATCTGTGTTGGTGCTAGCAATAGCCCAAAGTCATTTCAGTCGATGAAAACTGTGAGATGGCAGTTAATATCCATTTTAAAATAACATATTTGGCAATCAAAATATTTAAGGTTTGTGGTTGTCTGCCAGGTTGTTGTGTAAAGTCTTTGATTCCTGCTAGTGTGACATATTTCAATGTTGAACTTGCACTTTTGCCTACAAAGATATAATTTATTTCAAGGTTGAAAATAATGACAGAAAGGAATACATTTATGAAGATACACAATTTTTCACTTAATCAATTATTATTTTTTTAAAGCAAAAGTCATTCCGTAAAAAAATGGGAAGTCTTATAAAACTAGTTGAGAGCAAGATCCAGAGAACCGGAAAATTCTATAGTGCAGCTCATTTCAGGTGAACCATATATTCAAGCAGACTCATGTTTTCATAAGTTACTTGAGCACTTGATTAAACATTTATTACAATAATGTAAGTGTCCAAGGAAAATATGATAGTATAGTACAAACAACAAAGTTCAGATGGCAAAATTATCAATGCAAATAAGACTGTCTGATTTTTTTTAGGATACTAGAGCATTTAGTACAATCTACTATTTTCCTTTGTCTATTTTAAAAAGTTTTATGTCACCCAAATTTGGAGGATGGGGGACACAGTGTCCCCTGCCCTTGGGATACTAGGTGCAACACTAGGTCATTAGTAAGATCTAAACTTGATTTTAACTCTTCTATGCATGGATCAGGTTGTAAATCTTACCTGCAGATGCTAGATCCAGTACCTGCAGATGCTAAATCCAGTACCTGCAGATGCTTGATCCAGTACATGCAGATGCTTGAGCCAGTACCTGCAGATGCTTGAGCCAGTACATGCAGATGCTTGTGCCAGTACATAATCAGGGTACATTTTGAACTTTTCCTAAAGAAAGACTCATTGTGGGGGTAAATGAACCATCACTTTATCTCAGACAAAGAGAATTGACTCTTTAGTTTACAACCAAACAATCTTCTTATCCATTTTATCCTGCATATGTTGTGGTCTGTAGGCTCAAATACCAAACAATCTTCTTATCCATTTTATCCTGCATATGTTGTGGTCTGTAGGCTCAAATACCAAACCTTGTATGCTCGGAAAACAAATTTCATTCCACATTTTGATATACAAATTTGTCCTCACCTAGAAGAAGCAAAAATCAATCTCGCCAATATGGTAAAATTCTATATTCCAAAATCACCACAGTGGTTATCAAAAACCTCACAAAATAATATTTGATCTTTGCTATTCAAAAAGCCCTCAACAAATCCTCCCATTTTCAAAAGTAAATTCAATGAAATCAGAGCTAGTTACTGAATAAAGCCTTCATTTTTAATTACAGCCATACTCAACTCTTTGAACTGCATTGAAACCACCAAATAATCAAATTTTGTCATCTTTTCGGATTCTTTTTCCACCCAGAAAGCCTTGCAGAACATGAAATTTTACAACCTGATAATATCCCAGATCTTACATAAAAATTATTTGCTCATACAATCTGGAAAAAATATTCTGTTCTCTTGGCTGCCTTGTCACATTGGTGTTAAGGATAATGAAAGGGCTGAAAATGCAGCCAGAGCTGCCCTGCAGTCACTAGTTTCCAAATGGAGGATTCCATACTCTGAACTAGAATGTTATATAAATCAGCATGTTCTTCATACTTGGCAAAATATGTTGAATGAAAATTCCACAAAGAAGAACATCAAAACCCATCAGTTGAAATTGGCATTGTATTGTGCCAATCATAGACATACATAACTGACTTGTGCATACCTTCGGAAGGGTGAACTTTCACCAGAGTGTGTTCCCTGACAGTGGAACACATTCTTGTTGAGTGTCAACTTCCACCCTGTGAGGCAGAAGTTTTTTTAATGTGAATTGGATGAAAAATCTTTGTGATTATGTGCCACCAGAGAAAATGTTGGACTTTTTGAGGGAATGCAGTTTATATATTACAAAAATCTGACCATACATTTTAAGGATTTTACATTTTTTGCCTCTTAAATTCTTTTGTTTGTTTTTATTGTTTGATATACTTTACAGAGTTTTAACATCTTTACCTTTTATCTTTTATTTTGTAGTACTTCATGTTTACATTTACATGTATTTGGATGGGTTTATCTTCCCAAAGTTCTTGTGCAATACATCATTTGTACATTATGAGAACTTTTCTTTTGATTGGCGCCATATAGCCATTTTTGTGCTGAGGTGCCGTTAAACACTAATACATACATATACATATTTTCCACCTGCATTGTATTAGGCTGCACTAAAGGGTGGTTGAATTAAGAAGATGTATGTGTGTATGTCTGTATAGGGTTTAGTGACACATCAGCACAGTCCTGGCTATATAGTGCCAAAGTAAGTTCAGGTATCCCAAAATAGGCATACAAAACAAAGATAAAGGCAAAAAGGGTAAATTCCTTAAAATGCAAAGTAAAATTTTTGATATAAACTGCACTCTTTTAAGAACTCCAAGACGTTCTCAGCTGGAACATCACAGGACGCATTCCAGGGCAAAAGGGTTGACTCCATTAGTCGTCTCTTACGACATGCAGGAGGGATTGGGCCTATTCTACATCCCCGAGCCCGCTGGGGGGTAAGAAAATGTAATCACAAAAAAATTGCATGGAATAATTATGGGCACCCTATTTCAGATGTTCGACATGCTGAGTTACCATCAGACCATTTCTGTTAATTTAATAGATATGTCTGGCAAATATCGACATTTTGGAAGCACTGATATATTGCTAATTTTATCTCTTGTTGATTAATTTCATAAAAAATGCCATCAGTTTAGGAGAGGGAGAAAATTATAGCCATTTGACTTGTGCATAGCTTACGGAGTTAAGATAAAAATGAATGTTTTATGTATTCGTTGGTTTATAGAATGTCATATTTATGAAAAGTATAAAGTTTATGGCTAAATAGCCCATATGGCTATAAAAGTCTTGGGTTCTGTCGCAAGCAGAGTTCATGTATCCCACCATAAGGCAACTTCATTTATCTAAAATTACTATTTAGCATTCCTTTGAGGTGTCTTGTTAATCTTGATTGCTTATGGTTATTCCAAGCTGATGAACTTCTACATTTTCCTATCCTATTTCTCTTTTTCATCTGTCACTCAAATATATTTCCACTGTGCAAAAAAATAAACATTTTATGTTGCATTGCACACATTATTGCTATTTTGATTTCAGCAAGGTGTTGGTTTGGATAGAATTTAAAATCAGGTCACTCTGACCTACTTAATCAATAAATATCACTGAAAAGGGGAATTAACATTTTGCAGATTTTTGACGTATCAACCATTTTTTTTACAAATATCGAAAGAAGTATAAATATTTTCACAACATCAACGAATCTATAATAACTTGTATATTCACATGTAATTTTCAAAATAGGGTCATTGAACTGAGGAAAAGAGAACAAAGAGTTTATATATTATGGCAGTTTAGACACATGAGTGAAGTCACATGGCAGTTTAGACACAAGTCACATGGCAGTTTAAACACATGAGTGAAGTCACATGGCAGTTTAGACACATGAGTGAAGTCACATGGCTTTTTAGACACATGAGTGAAGTCACACGGTTTTTAGACACATGAGTGAAGTCACATCTTCCAGATGTGTTGTCTGTTATTTTTTAGCAGTATAAAACTGCTCATTTGGAACCAGCTGATATGGAATGCTTTCACATTTTCGAAGTGTATGAAATTATTAATACTTCATTTCTATGGAATAATTTAAATCAAATAACATCAAGTGCTGTTTCAGATTATTGTTTTGAATTTCAAAGAAATCTATTTGTAATGAGAAGATGTAAAGGAAAAATATTTGAAGATATCACATCAACTCACAATGATATTCAGTCATTTATAACACCCCCAGTATGGGCACATGTTGATCTTAACAACAGTACAAAGGATGTTCAATAATTCATAACACCCCCAGTATAGGCACATGTTCATCTAAACAACATTACAGAGGATGTTCAGTAATTCATAACACCCCGAGTATAGGCACATGTTCATCTTAACAACAGTACAAAGGATGTTCAATAATTCATAACACCCCCAGTATAGGCACATGTTCATCTTAACAACAGTACAAAGGATGTTCAGTAATTCATAACACCCCCAGTATAGGCACATGTTCATCTAAACAACAGTACAAAGGATGTTCAGTAATTCATAACACCCCCAGTATAGGCACATGTTCATCTTAACAACAGTACAAAGGATGTTCAATAATTCATAACACCCCCAGTATAGGCACATGTTCATCTAAACAACATTACAGAGGATGTTCAGTAATTCATAACACCCTGAGTATAGGCACATGTTCATCTTAACAACAGTACAAAGGATGTTCAATAATTCATAACACCCCCAGTATAGGCACATGTTCATCTTAACAACAGTACAAAGGATGTTCAGTAATTCATAACACCCCCAGTATAGGCACATGTTCATCTAAACAACAGTACAAAGGATGTTCAGTAATTCATAACACTCCCAGTATAGGCACATGTTCATCTTAACAACAGTACAAAGGATGTTCAATAATTCATAACACCCCCAGTATAGGCACATGTTCATCTAAACAACAATACAGAGAATGTAATTCATAACACCCCCAGTATAGGCACATGTTCATCTAAACAACATTACAGAGAATGCTCCACATTTTGCTAGGTAAAACATGTTTAAATGTAGGACCAAACTCAGTATAAATCAAACATGAGCTTTATTAGGAAATAATTAACTCCTACTTAACAATGGGTCATTCATAGGATCTTCGCAATTCAAAACCAAATTTTTAAGGAAAAGACAGATGTAGCAGTCTATAATGAATTTTGTACCAGTCTGACCTGCAATTTTATTTTGACATCTCGCAAAATTTATTATCAAGATTGGACTTGCTATGGTTTGCTGTTCATTAAGATTTGATAATAGATCACTTAAAATTACTTTCCATGTCAGTTGTGTTATAAAGGAGAAAATCTCCCACTTTAAAGCTTCAAGAGTTATGTATATAATGGATCATAATGGAATGAAAAATTTGTTGGCACTTTTGCTTGTGCACCGTACATAGCAACCACAAACCCCATAGAGATTATCAACATGTACCATGATGCATTAAATTTCAATTATAACAATCAAAAATAGAGCAGAGGTTTTGCTAGTCAATCCTTGAAGCATTTATCATTATTAATGGTGTGTTTAAGTAGGTTTTTAAATCCAGATCTGGTTTTCAATGATGACTGGTGGTTTATAAGTACAACGGTTCATTTGTGTGATTGGTAGAAGAGAGTTTGGTATTTTTCAATTAAGCTTTGAATTGCCAAATAATAAAAAAAGAACTTGGAATTTTATATGCTTAATTACTTCATATATATGTTTAGGAGAAAAGCCACAATATGACATTCAGTTGAAAAAAAGTTGTGAAACATATTTTACAGGTCAGGTCCCTAGGTCTTAAGCGAAACATAATTTTACAGGTCAACTCCTTTGATTTTAAGTGAAACATAATTTTACAGGTCAACTCCCTTGATTTTAAGTGAAACATAATTTTACAGGTCAACTCCCTTGATTTTAAGTGAAACTTAATTTTAGGGAAAAAAATGGGACTATTAAAAATGACAGCTCATTAATCAATCCCTTTTTATTTCCTGTTAACATGCAAATTGTGGGTACAAGATAACACTTACCAATATATATACAACATGTATCCACTTTCAAATATCATAGGTCCAGTTCTTTACCAAGGATTAGTGCAGACCATGATCTGGTGACACATAACAACAGATAGACTGGGTCTACACTGGTCACAGGCAGACACTGACCTGGTGACACATAACAACAGATAGACTGGGTCTACACTGGTCACAGGCAGACCCTGACCTGGTGACACATAACAGATAGACTGGGTCTACACTCGTCACAAGCAGACCCTGACCTGGTGACACATAACAACAGATAGACTGGGTCTACACTCGTCACAGGCAGACCCTGACCTGGTGACACATAACAACAGATAGACTGGGTCTACACTGGTCACAGGCAGACCCTGACCTGGTGACACATAACAACAGATAGACTGGGTCTACACTGGTCACAGGCAGACCCTGACCTGGTGACACATAACAACAGATAGACTGGGTCTACACTGGTCACAAGCAGACCCTGACCTGGTGACACATAACAACAGATAGACCGGGTCTACACTGGTCACAAGCAGACCCTGACCTGGTGACACATAACAACAGATAGACCGGGTCTACACTGGTCACAGGCAGACACTGACCTGGTGACACATAACAACAGATAGACTGGATCTACACTGGTCACAGGCAGACCCTGACCTGGTGACACATAACAACAGATAGACTGGGTCTACACTCATCACAGGCAGACCCTGACCTGGTGACACATAACAACAGATAGACTGGGTCTACACTGGTCACAGGCAGACCCTGACCTGGTGACACATGACAACAGATAGACTGGGTCTACACTGGTCACAGGCAGACCCTGACCTGGTGACACATGACAACAGATAGACTGGGTCTACAGTGGTCACAGGCAGACCCTGACCTGGTGACACATGACAACAGATAGACTGAGTCTACAGTGGTCACAGGCAGACCCTGACCTGGTGACACATAACAACAGATAGACTGGGTCTACATTGGTCACAGGCAGACCCTGACCTGGTGACACAATAACAGATAGACTGGATCTACATTGGTCACAGGCAGACCCTGACCTGGTGACACAATAACAGATAGACTGGATCTACATTGGTCGCAGGCAGACCCTGACCTGGTGACACAATGACAGATCGACTGGATCTACATTGGTCACAGTTGTGTATATGCTACAGACATAAAACTACATACATGCATTATTCAGAGTCAGCAGAAAGAACCAGTTTAATATAGCCTACGAATATACGTCAAGGCCATTAGGCCAATTAATACATCAAGGCCATTAGGCCAAAACGTATTGATGCACCATGTCAAATGAGTTTTTTCCTCTGTCTCAGAACCAAACACATTTAGTTTTGTATTTATTGTATACCCACTCTCTTATGGTTTCCAGATATGTTTATCTATAGAGTGTATATGGAATTAAAATCAGATATGAAGTTTATAAAAGTTTGATTTTGGTGAATTTAAGAATATCAACAGGTGGACATCAGTGAAAACATGTAAATAATTCCAGTCTGTGTTTACAATACAAAAATACAGATTAAACAT
The DNA here is from genome assembly GCA_029931535.1 of Margaritifera margaritifera. NCBI lineage: Eukaryota > Metazoa > Mollusca > Bivalvia > Unionida > Margaritiferidae > Margaritifera > Margaritifera margaritifera. The sequence continues at coordinate 1,526,715 of JAQPZY010001497.1, forward strand.
CCATATTGAATGCTAGATCAATCATGTAAGATTAAATTGTCTGTAATAAAACTTGATAAATATAGTACGGATGATAAACTTGTACAGCCAGTATGGGCGATAGGTCCATTGTACAGCCAGTGTGGGAGATAGGTCCATTGTACAGCCAGTGTGGGAGATAGGTCCATTGTACAAGTAGTTTGGGAGATAGGTCCATTGTACAGGCAGTGTGGGAGATAGGTCCATTGGACAAGCAGTGAGTGAGACATGTTTATTGTACAGACAGTGTGGGAGATAGGTCCATTGTACAGACAATGAGGTAGACATGTTCATTGTACAGGCAGTGAGGAATACATGTCCATTGTACAGGCAGTGAGGTAGACATGTTCAAAGTACAGGCAGTGAGGAATATATGTCCATTGTACAGGCAGTGAGGGAGACCTGTCTGTTGTACAGGCAATAAGGGATACATGTACATTGTACAGTCAGTGAGGGATATATGTCCATCAGATTTAGCCAATTCTGAGGAGAACATTTTTGTCAGATTCTTGCATAGACAGTCAATCACAGATATTAACAGTATTCTGTTTCAAGAGAAGTTTACTTGACTTCTCCCCACACAGAAGAAAATATCTTATACCAGTCAAACTTTTTTAATTTTTAACCACTTTTATTTCTGTCATGAAAATTTTAAATACAAAATTGACAGTTGTAACAATTATTTCTGAATTGGGTGCAGGGCTTTATTTCTGGGGTTTTTAATAATAATGAAACTGGCCTGGACCATTTTACTTGAAATGGCCAGTTTTTTTACTGTGAAATGTAATATTTTACTATTCGAACTGGAAAAGGGTGTGTGCTTGTTCAACTGGCACCCACAGCCTGCCCTCACCCAATTCTCTCTGCCACCGTATCTAACCTTTATAAAGTAAAGAAAGAACTTTAATGATTTCATAAATCTTAATGTAGAAATTGGAAATGTGAATAAAGAAAATGTATAATATGTCTTTTTTTACTCAGACATGGGATAAATGAGTTTTTTTGATTTTGCTGAATAATTAATGTATACACATGCATAAAAAATACAAGATCACAAACTTTAATTTTGCTGTCCAATAATTTTGTTTCGTGCAAATATTATTTCCTTTCAGTACACTTTTTAAATACATGACACATTTAATTAGGCATTGGGATCAAAAGCATAGGTGCTGAATGAAATGTAGAGTAAAAGTAGAACCAAAAGTTGTTTAGGTAAAGTGGCATTACCAACACACTAATTAATCTACCTACACAAACATTCCACTTGGAAATAATTTTACCAGCCTTTTAATAATACCACATTAAGTTGGGTTTCGATACTATTATTTACCATTTCCACTCAGGAAATTGGGGTAAATTTAACTGAGCATTCTCAATTAATGATAATTTGTAGGAGTCAAAGATTTGTGTCACTCTCTAATACTGTCTTCTTATCAACATTTTTCAAGCATTTCTGGTACATGTCAACTTTTTATTAACCATTTCATTGTTTGCATTATCCATGGTTATTTTATAGAGTAAATACCCTTTGTTTTGAATATCAAAGAACATATTAATAAATGACAGTATTGCTCTGCTATAACAAATATTAGTATTGTTCTGCTGTAACAAATTATCTGCATTATACAGTAAAACATTTATTATTTGTACATCAATTATCACTGTAAGTCACCTCAGTATAACACCATCTCTTTTATAAAGCATGTGATGTTCTGGGTTTCGTTTAATTATGTAATTGTAATACTATATATAATGTACCCCAGTAAAAAGAAACATCATAACATGGTACACTTGTATGGTTCCACTAAACAGCATTATAGTGATCTACCACAATAGTATGTATAATGTACCCCAGTAAAAAGAACATCATAACATGGTACACTTGTATGGTTCCACTAAACAGCATTATAGTGATCTACCACAATAGTATGTATAATGTACCCCAGTAAAAAGAACATCATAACATGGTACACTTGTATGGTTCCACTAAACAGCATTATAGTGATCTACCACAATAGTATGTATAATGTACCCCAGTAAAAAGAACATCATAACATGGTACACTTGTATGGTTCCACTAGACAGCATTATAGTGATCTACCACAATAGTATGTATAATGTACCCCAGTAAAAAGAAACATCATAACACAGTACACTTGAATGGCTCCCCCCTGAACAGGGGGACCCTGGTGGCCAAGTGGTTAAAGGCACTCGCCTTTACAGGTCACTCACATCTTACCTCTGTCTGTATGGGTTTGAATCTCAGCTTGGTCAACGTGGGTTTGAGTCTCAGCTTGGTCAGCGTGGGTTTGAGTCTCAGCTTGGTCAATGTGGGTTTGTGAGAAGGCTTGTCAGTAGCTTCCCATGGGTCGGTGGTTCTTCCCAGAGTCTTCCTGGATTAATCCTTCATCAAATATACTGGCCACCATGTATAGCCATCATGTGCAGAAAAATGGCATTAAAACCACGAAACCAAACCAAACCCCCTGAACAGTGTTATAGTTAGGGATTACTGTACCATGTATAATGTACCCCAGTATAAGGTAACATCAAATAGTACATGGTACACTTCAATGGCTGCCTTGAACAGCATTGTAGTGAGTTATTGCCATATAGAGGATCACTACAATGGGGGACCACTGTATCTCACTAAATTTGTATCATAAAAATTTTTCTTTGCCATTTCAGTAAGGAAAGAATTTATAAATATCATCTTGTTTTTCCCTTGTCTGAGATCTTTAAAACTTCACATGCAAAACTTAGATTTTAGTTTTTGTTTTGCACAATGGGAATAAATGTGGTGGTGCATGCCTGGCTTATGTTCTTATAAAAAGCAGTACCATCACCAATCTGCCATCTTCCATCCTTGACTAGCACACTTAAATGGCTTATTGGAAAGTAGGTCATGACTGTAATTTGTATTTAATTTGCATAGATAAATAAGCCTATAATAGACTTTTTCTTCTCTTGAAAGATTGTATCAAAGATAAAAGTTTAGATTGACAGATGCACTGTTTGTGGTGTGCTGGTTTGGTAATTTGTGGTGAATTTTTACTGGAGTAAACTTGTTTTCCCATTAGTTTCCCACATAGGATGTGAATTTCAATGACATGGCCATTAAGTTGTGCTGTGCAGTGTGCTTTACAAAGTATTGACTGATATTAAAATGCTGAAAAAAAAGTGGTACTTACATTACACTTGACTATTCAGAACATTTTGATAAGTAAACTTGGTTATTTGCCACACTCCACAGGTATTTAAACTGTCAATACAGGTATTGAATGACATGACAGAATCTGCTCTATTCATGGTAGTTTTTTTTATCATGTGACTACTGTGTTATTTAGGTTAATATATCCAGATCATAATTTTCCTATATGTATAACATGTATAATAACATTTCAGTACACACTTCTGTAAATTCATCAGATGGTGTAAAGACAGAAACATGCAAATCTTTCTCAAAGCCATTTCACTACACTCTTCTGTAGATTCATCAGATGGTGTAAAAATGGAAACATGCAAATCTTAATCAAAGCCATTTCAGTGCGCTCTTCATTAAATTTATCAGATGGTGTTAACACAGAAACATGCAAATCTTTCTCAAAGCCATTTCACTACACACTTCTTTAGATTCATCAGATGGTCTGAAGATGGAAACATGCAAATCTTAATCAAAGCCATTTCAGTGCGCTCTTCTGTAAATTCATCAGATGGTGTTATGACAGAAACATGCAAATCTTTCTCAAAGCCATTTCACTACACACTTCTGTAGATTCATCAGATGGTGTAAAGACGGAAACATGCAAATCTTAATCAAAGCCATTTCAGTACACTCTTCTGTAGATTCATCAGATGGTGTTAAGACGGAAACATGCAAATCTTTCTCAGAGCCATTTCTGTACACTCTTCAGACGGTGTAAAGACAGAAACATGCATATCTCTCTCAAAGTCATTTCAGTACACTCTTCAGACGGTGTAAAGACAGAAACATGCATATCTCTCTCAAAGCCATTTCAGTACACTCTTCAGACGATGTAAAGACAGAAACATGCATATCTCTCTCAAAGCCATTTCAGTATACTCTTCAGATGGTGTAAAGACAGAAACATGCATATCTCTCTCAAAGCCATTTCAGTACACTCTTCAGACAGTGTAAAGACAGAAACATGCATATCTCTCTCAAAGCCATTTCAGTACACTCTTCAGACGGTGTAAAGACAGAAACATGCATATCTCTCTCAAAGCCATTTCAGTACACTCTTCAGACGGTGTAAAGACAGAAACATGCATATCTCTCTCAAAGCCATTTCAGTACACTCTTCAGACGGTGTAAAGACAGAAACATGCATATCTCTCTCTACTCTTCTGTAGATTCATCAGATAAAATCAGTTTTTTTATCGCCACACTTCAGCAAAGAGCAAGGATATTTTCTCAGCCCCTGTCCATCTGTGACAAAGCTTTTCATCACTTCTCCCATCTATTCTGGAGAATTTTATTTAAACTGTATAGACTATAGATGTGCAGTTGTCGTATATGCACAATAAGGATTTACTTTTTTGTTGATTAAGTTCATTCTGGCTTCTTCTCCCACACTGCTTGGAAGATTTTATTGAAACTTTGTAGGATAGATATGTGGTTTATGTAGATAGGTGGTTGGTGTAAATGCAAAATTAGGTTTTGCTTTTTCCTCTGACTCATTTTTTGCAGAAATTTTTTGAAAATTTGTCAAGAATGTGTATTTGGGGAATAAAGTTCATCATCACTTCCCCACACTGCTTGGTGGATTCTGTTGAAACTTGCTTGGCTAAATGTGTGGTTAATTTGGTGGATTCTATTGAAACTTGGTTGGCTAGATATGTGGTTGAGTTGGTGGATTCTATTGAAACTTGGTTGGCTAGATGTGTGGTTCATTTGGTGGATTCTGTTGAAACTTGATTGGCTAGATGAGTGGTTGATTTGGTGGATTCTGTTGAAACTTAGTTGGCTAGATGTGTGGTTGATTTGGTGGATTCTGTTGAAACTTAGTTGGCTAGATGTGTGGTTGATTTAGTGGCTTCTATTGAAACTTAATTGGCTTGATGTGTGGTTGATTTGGTGGATTCTGTTGAAACTTAGTTGGCTAGATGTGTGGTTGATTTGGTTGATTCTGTTGAAACTTGGTTGGCTTGATGTGTGGTTGATGCAGATGCACAATAAAGTTTTACTTTTTTCCTCTGGCCCATGTTTTGGGAAAAAAAATATAATTTTTTTTTTAAAGTGGAAAATTGAACATTTTGCTTGTTTATTTAGTATTTAAGCAATGCTATGTAATATTACTGCTGGACATTTAACAGATGTGCAGGAAACATTCTGATCTTTCATAGCTCCAAAGGGTGGATGTATGTTGCTTGCCATGTAAGAAAAATTTGTTTAAAAGAACATAGCAGATATGCAGGGTTATGCATGTTTGTGGCTTCATGTACCATATAGACTCGCGTATAAACCGATACCAACTGCAAACTCCATAGACCCATATCTGCCATCGCATAATGCAGTTTGTAAGGACTAATCAGTAGAACAAACAACACTGAACCTGATCTGCCAGTGCATTATGCGACGGCAGAACAGGGTCTATGTTGTTTGCATTTGGACCCACAAGTATATACAGTACATCTAGTTCATCCAGTGATGAATTAAATCTTAATTTGTGCTCATTTTATGAAGCTCAGAATAAACTTTATCATTTGCTCACCAAGGCCCACAAACTTGGACTAAACTGTATTGTTTGCTTACCAAGGCCCACAAACTTGGACTAAACTTTATCATTTGCTCACCAAGGCCCACAAACTTGGACTAAACTTTATCATTTGCTCACCAAGGCACAAAAACTTTTAACTAAACTGTATTGTTTGCTTGCCAAGGCCCACAAACTTGGACTAAACTGTATTGTTTGCTTACCAAGGCCCACAAACTTGGACTAAACTTTATCATTTGCTCACCAAGGCCCACAAACTTGGACTAAACTTTATCATTTGCTCACCAAGGCACAAAAACTTGGACTAAACTTTATCATTTGCTCACCAAGGCACAAAAACTTGGAATAAACTGTATTGTTTGCTTACCAAGGCCCACAAACTTGGACTAAACTGTATTGTTTGCTCACAAAGGCCCACAAACTTGGACTAAACTGTATTGTTTGCTCACCAAGGCCCACAAACTTGGACTAAACTTTATCATTTGCTCACCAAGGCACAAAAACTTGGAATAAACTGTATTGTTTGCTTACCAAGGCCCACAAAATAGATTATTCACCTAATTTCATAAATTTCATTTGAAATGAGCAATTATGTAAGATCCTGTTTAAAACACAATGTGTCTATTTATAAGGTGAATCTTTCCTAAACAGCCATGATCCAGACCTACCTTTACATAAAGCACTGAGAGATCAGGTTCTACACTGTTTACCGTATTTATCTGGTGATAAGTCCATACACATAGATTGGAAGATAGCAAATATTTTAAAAACAATTTTCGGCCTCAAACCTATGTCTGTTTAGATATGTATGCCTTCAATAAACTTTCTGTTTATTTTAAAGAAAGTATACCTTTAATTGGGTGTACACAGTTTAGGTGCATGCTTAATGGTAAACTGTTTGATTCAATTTTGGCAAGCCTCGTTAGTACAGTTGATAAAAATTCACCTTTTATTGACCAAACAAGTTATCAATATGTATCTAAGTTTGTCCAATATGTAAAGCACAAAAGCTTTGATAAAATAATCAGCAAGTTCAGAATGGTTGCTCTCCAAGTCTATCATTAAACCACAATAGGCAATGATGAGTACACAAACTGAATACCAGACTGCAGCCTATAAAATTCTAAGTACCGTATATTTGCTTATGTATAACAGTGTCGAAACTCTGAATATTTCTTGGGAAAGCAAAAATGACGTATAAAAGATCTAATAAATCAGTTCATAAGTATTTACATTATCTTTCTTAATTGACTAAAGCAGGGCAATACACATATTCCTAATCTGAGATCCACTGTTTCAAATAAATACAAATTGCCAATAAAAACCCAAAAAAGAACTCATTAAAAGAAGTTATCATTATTGAGGTGCCATTGTATGGAATAATATTCCAAAGGAAACAAAACATGTTCAAAATGCACAATCCTTTTATGAAAGGATGGTTGCTTGGATAAAATATAACAGTTAAATATTCAGTGTCCACAACTTCCTGCAGACATTTCCATGTAAATATGTACATAAACTGTCACATGATTATCTTTGTATATTGTTATCTTATGAACTTATGTGTGTAGATACAGGTGAATATGTGTATTCTGTATGTGTGTAGATACAGGTGAATATGTGTATTCTGTATGTGTGTAGATACAGGTGAATATGTGTATAGGTTTGAACATGGAATTTATATACATGCATTTTGGTGTAAATATTGTACAAAATAGAGGACTTTAAGTTAGAGTAGTTCTTTATAACTAATTGAGTCACCCTCTTAAAATTATTATTATTATTATTATTATTATTTTTATTATTATTATTACAAAATGGACCTAGATCTGCCTGTATACATTATTTGGCCAGCAGATATGGGTCTGTGCTCTTCATTCTACATGTGTATCCAAATTAACATCTCAGACATATACTCAGATTTGCCATTAATTGTTTAACAGCATATCTGGATCTCTGGTGTTCACAGATGTATATCCTAGAGGGTAAATACAGTATCATATATAGTATGTCTTGTATGAGAAAGACCAATAACTTTGTCAAAAAGTCAAGGGTGGACTTACTATCAGCCAAAAAGTCTGGGGTGGACTTGCTCTCAGCCAAAAAGTCTGGGGTGGACTTACTATCAGCCAAAAAGTCTGGGGTGGACTTACTATCAGCCAAAATGTCTGGGGTGTACTTACTATGAGTAAAAAAGTCTGGGATGAGTCAAAAAGTCTGGGGTGGACTTACTATCAGTCAAAAAGTCTGGGGTGGACTTACTATCAGCCAAAAAGTCTGGGGTGGACTTACTATCAGCCAAAAAGTCTGGGGTGGACTTACTATCAGCCAAAATGTCTGGGGTGTACTTACTATGAGTAAAAAAGTCTGGGATGAGTCAAAAAGTCTGGGGTGGACTTACTATCAGTCAAAAAGTCTGGGGTGGACTTACTATCAGCCAATTACATCCTTAGTATATATTTTCCAAACGTTTGTAAAAGTGGGGAGTGGTCTTGTCATCAAGCATGGTCCTGTCATAGGATAAATATGGTATCATATGCAGTACAATATGAAACCCCTTTACACCCATAGTGGTAATATGAAACCCCTTTACACCCATAGTGGTAATATGAAACCCCTTTACACCCATTGTGGTAATATGAAACCCCTTTACACCCATAGTGGTAATATGACACAACTTAGTACCCATAGTGGTAATATGACACAACTTTACACCCATAGTGGTAATATGAAACCCCTTTTTCCTATAGTGGTAATATGAAACCCCTTTACACCCATAGTGGTAATATGAAACCCCTTTACACCCATAGTGGTAATATGAAACCCCTTTACACCCATAGTGGTAATATGAAACCCCTTTACACCCATTGTGGTAATATGACACCCCTTTACACCCATAGTGGTAATATGAAACCCCTTTACACCCATAGTGGTAATATGACACAACTTTACACCCATAGTGGTAATATGAAACCCCTTTACACCCTAAGTGGTAATATGAAACCCCTTTACACCCATTGTGGTAATATGACACCCCTTTACACCCATAGTGGTAATATGAAACCCCTTTACACCCATTGTGGTAATATGACACCCCTTTACACCCATAGTGGTAATATGAAACCCCTTTACACCCATTGTGGTAATATGACACCCCTTTACACCCATTGTGGTAATATGAAACCCCTTTACACCCATTGTGGTAATATGACACCCCTTTACACCCATAGTGGTAATATGAAACCTCTTTACACCCATTGTGGTAATATGACACAACTTTACACCCTAAGTGGTAATATGACACCCCTTTACACCCTTAGTGGTAATATGACACAACTTTACACCCAATGTGGTAATATGAAACCCCTTTACACCCATAGTGGTAATATGACACCCCTTTACACCCATTGTGGTAATATGACACAACTTTACACCCAGCATGGTAATATGAAACCCCTTTACACCCATAGTGGTAATATGAAACCCCTTTACACCCATTGTGGTAATATGACACAACTTTACACCCATAGTGGTAATATGACACAACTTTACACCCATAGTGGTAATATGAAACCCCTTTACACCCATAGTGGTAATATGACACCCCTTTACACCCTTAGTGGTAATATGAAACCCCTTTACACCCATTGTGGTAATATGAAACCCCTTTACACCCATTGTGGTAATATGAAACCCCTTTACACCCATAGTGGTAATATGAAACCCCTTTACACCCATTGTGGTAATATGACACCCCTTTACACCCATAGTGGTAATATGAAACCCCTTTACACCCATATTGGTAAATCAATACACAAAATTCAATTATTTTAAACTATTTGCATAGCTGTTAATATATTTCCTTGTTTCAAGTTTAGCTATGATTTCTATCCCAAAATCATAAACATTAGATGTATTCATATGTTACTTTCGGGTTATTTTTTTTATTCTCAACTTCCTGGGCATGTTTTTTAAATTTTATTTACTGACTTCCTGGTCATGTTTTTAATTTTATTGCATTTTACAATAGAATTCCTTTTTCAGTCTTTATTATGCTAGGCAAAGTACACGCTGAAAAAAGTGAACATTAAAAAACTTTCAAGTATAAACTGAGTACACAAGGAACATATTCATTTTCTTTCACGTCGATTTGCAATGGCTTGGATAGCATTGTGGTAATGTACTTGCTTTTCACATATGTGGTTCTGGTTTGATATTGACTGGTGACATATTTTAACAAGAGATAGTGAGATATTTACATTAAAGATCATTTGTTGTTCCAGTCTACACTTCATTAACATGTCAGTCAAAAACTTTGTTGGCAGCTTGCCTAGATCTGTGAATAGGTCTGTTAAGTGTTAAGATAGATCCATATTTGATGATTTTGGTTATCAATTCCAAATCAGTCATCTTGATTTGATTTTAGATTTTGCTTTTGTCCTTAGGCCTGATTTTGTGACTGATTGGTGGACGTAAGGCAAAGGTCAACACATTTTTCACCCCTAAAGAACACAAGAAGACTAGATCAGTCTTGAATTTCAACTGAATTTTCAATTAGTCATACACAATTGAGTTTATAACAATGGACAACATTCATATTATAGGCAAAGTTAGTATGCATATAAGTAAGACTAATGGTAATACATAAGTAACCACTTATTTACAAAGACATATTCTGGATCTGATATCATTTCCCATGCTTTGAATTCAAGGCAGCCTTTCTTGGACAGTTACAGTACATCAGTTACACCTGGGTTGAAGTGACACTAAAGTTTATGGATAAATACAATAAAAATAAAGAGCATATCTTAACATAAACAACAGTGAAAATTTCATCAAAATCTGTCACGATGTTTTAGAGTTACGAGTATTTAAAGATGTTTCCAGGGAGATAACTCATACCAAACTTATTACCTTTTCCTGATTTTGATGATATCACAGATGGGGAATATTAATATAAGTTTTATTTAACAGCACTTAAGTCCTCTTTCTATTTCTTTTATTTTCAATAAAACACATTTAAATTAAAATTAATCTTCCAATAAATACCCCTGTAAATGACAAGGAATAAATATTATTTATATTACTGACAAAAATGGAATATTAAATTTAGTTTTAAACAAAAGTTAAATTTGAGGTATATCGAGAAATGAACAAGAAAACTCTCAGATTTCAATATATTTTTCATTGGCATAATATTTAAAATGGGTCTAGTGACATGAATAAGGTCAATCCAATATATTGCTGAGAATAGAAGAAATTAAAATTTTATTTAAATCATTTAAATTTCAATTTTCAGTGCTGATAAATTCTCCAAATAACTATCTGAAGGTGTAGAACTACCTTCTACATTTTTAAAATTGAATAAAAATTACCACACAATTTGTATTATAAGAGAAAATTATTATCTTTTCTTTTTGTAAAATCTTGTGTCTCTTCTAGAACATCATTAAAACTCATGAATTTTAATGAGACCAATGTTTTCTTCCCAGATATTTGTAAAACTTAAGTATCTCAAGAAGTTCTTAATTTTGATCGAATTTTTTCTCTTTTTTATGTTAAGCTGTCCTTTTTTTTAATTGTATTATTTATAAACTTGAGTGTCACTTTAAGTTTTTAATTTTGGTCAATTTTGAGGCACTGTGGTGGGACTTACATATTCCAAGAACAAGTATCTAGCATTCTATACTGTTAGGTTATACATCTAGAGAAGAAATGTAAGTACATGTATCAGAAATAACAAAAAAATAAAGGATTGGATATTAAAAAATAAATAAAACAAAACAGGGTTCTCCACAGGATTTTGAATATTGCAGTCCAGGACTGCTTCCTTAAAGAAAGTTGCAGTCCCAGCACTAAAACGTGCAATCCCAATAACAATACTTTTTTTCCTTTGCAATAATTTAGAACATCATGAGTGTATTGTTGTGTCACCAATATATATGTCATCAGATTGCTAATGTTTATTCATTGTGACATATTTGTTATAATAAACGAATGAAAAATGAAGTCAGTTGATAGCCATGATTGTTTGTGATGTTCCAACTATTTCATTATGCTCAATGCCTTTACCTTGCCATTCTTTAAGTTTGTGTGCAGCTAGAGGGAATCTACACTTTCTTTTCTATATTAATTTATTTAATTAACTTAATTCCATTTCAAATCAATCAATTTTCCAAGACACTAGAATAAGAAACATTTGACCATATTCCATTCACTTGTTTTATTTCATCTTTAAGCAACACATTAAACTACATTCACTTTCATCTTAAACAAACTGTAATAACAAATTTCTCCACAGCAGGTTTAGGATCTAAATCCTTAGTTCTGGACCTTCCTCCATCACCTCATCAAATTCGTTACAGTTTCTTGTTTTAAACATCCACAGCCCTTTGTCTTGATGCGATTATGTTCAACTTTGCAAGTTCAGTGTTCCATGGGTTGCCATTCGCATTATTCCTTCCACAGTCATGACACCATATACATGAAACTAATAATGTTCCATTGTTTTCTCCTTTTTTTTGCCCATGGGAATGTCCTCTTCCATGACTCATTCCACAAATCTCTCTGTCTCTTTGACGATTCTGTTTTCTTTATCAAAACTACATGCATCTACTAATTTCTGTCAGCTCCCTGTTTCGCGTTGCAGACCCTACCACTTTTTTCCCCCACCCCCAATTTTTTTGTTTGTTTTTAATTATAAACAAAATCACATTGCCGAAATTGATTTTTGCATCTAATTGAGCCATAATTACTTGGTACATTGAAGCGCTTTAAATATTATTTGTATTATATATAATGTTTTAAAAATAATAAAAAATTCCTGCCTACCCTAATTTTGAAACCAGTGCAATAGGAAACACACATATTTTTGTTTTTTTGCCTCATCTATAGTCTTGTACTTGGCACCAAAGAAATTAGGTAAAGTTGGCATCGTAACACTACATATAAGATAACGAAGGTATATTTTGTACATGAAACCAAAAAAACAGCTGATTTTATGACAATATATGACAATTAACATGTGAGTTTGTGTTCCTCCAACATACAGAAAATAAATCCCAAAATCTTGGCACTATTTTTCTAAATACGGTATATGATAAAATGCAAGTGTTCCAAACATCACATAAGGATTTTTAATATGGTGGATTAAAACTGTGCTGAGTAATGCTTTTCAAAGAGGTGTCAAAGCACGCATGTAATTATTCTTTTCATGAAAATGATCATTAGGCACTGACAATCGAGTAACAGGTGTTTTAATCTGCTTGTCTGCTAAGATCTAACGGTGTTCTGACCTATGCAGTTTCACCAAATCCCATTAAGATCACTTGAACTTTGTTTGATTGCTGGCACACTACATGATTGACACTCGCATAGTAGAAACAGATCCAAAAAAAAGAATTTCAGTGACAAAAAAGCTTGCGTATCATGAACTGAACTATTGGAATTTCAAGCATCCAAAAATGAAAAGTGTGCGTACTTTTATGCAGATTTTGGCATCCCTAAGAACCCTGCGAAAAATGTCCATGATATAAATTTAGAAATTTTAAGAACTACAAAAAATATTGGAAGAAACTTATAAAGAACTAGGATATTTTTCTCAGAAATTTATAAAGAACTAGGGTATGGTTCTCGGTAATTTATAAAGAACTAGGATGGTTCTCGGTAATTTATAAAGAACTAGGATATGGTTCTCGGTAATTTTTTAAGAACTAGAAATTTTGATGAAAGACAAGAAAATTTTAATTATCAGATTATATTTAAAAAATCATGTGAAACAGAAAACAATTTGTGTAAAATTAAAATTCAACATTATCACATTATATGGAGAAATTTCCACATGGTTTTATTAACTTTACCAATTTATGGAACCTGGTTAATAATCATGAAAAGTTGACTTCACAGAAATGCAGGAACACAACATGTATAGATTATAGGAAAATTGCACAAATTCCCTCATATATAGAATTCTTCAAATGTAAAAAGCTTTAATTTTTTTTCCATGGAGCTATGAGCATTGTATGGAAGAATTATATTCCTGTTAGAGGCGGCAGTTTAATTTGCTATTATTTTTACATGTTTGGGCCAGTTCCTGCTTGTATAAAGTGTGCACTTTTTGTGATTTAAGCTGTACTTTAACATTGGAATTATTCATATCCAACAAAGTGTAACATACATATTATACAGGGATCCCTCATTATAATGCTGATAAGGGGAGTCATACAATTGTACTGCAGTTTGACATCAAAATGACATCCAGCATCCATGCACTTACCCATGTAATATATTGAAGATGGTGTTATACTGAGGTGCTTTATAGGAAGGGATTACTGTAATATAGTATAATGAATACTATACTTGGGATCCATGACCATGTAATATATATGATGGACAGTGTTATACTGAGGTGCTTTATAGAGTATAACAAATTGTGGTTGCAACAAAGTGATTTTAAAACTACCAAGAAGTTGATCATCAAATATAAATTTGCTTTGCTCTTCTGCACACCATAATGGGTTTTCCTGCCATGACACTACAACATCATCTGCAGAATCCATTTTTTATAAGAAGAAAAAGATCATGAGCAGCAGGATATAAATGTACAATATGCATATCTCTACGGATGCAGGGAGGATAGTTTTCAATCTTCTTCCCACGCCATTACTAATTGCTGAATGGCATTTTGACCAGAAAATCTGTCCAGTAGACTACACTTGGGAATTGGCTTTTTAGGAATCCCATAATTCAGCACATGATGGTTGCTATTGGTTTTTATGAATTCTGTTCATTTCTATAAAGAGGAAAATTATGCATAGCGACATTGATATGTTTTCATCTTTCATATTGGAAAAGGCCAGATCATGAGATAGCCAATTTACTTCAAGTTGGAATTGTCATTGATTGGAATATACAACCATTGCCAAATGTCCTTCAGTTTATAGCACCAGGTCTTTTGCATAAAAGACTGGATTATACTAACACTCAAAATTCTGATTTTTTCATCTTGGGAGTTGATGTCTTGTGGTCAGGAAATAGGCCATGGAATAAAACAATACTTCCTTCATTTGAAGGATGAATACTAAATAAATCTTCCAGACAGGATCCCCATGATGAATTCAAAGTAGTCTTAAGTTTCTAAATAATTGACTGCTTGGTGAATTTTATGAATTTATTTCTTTGCACTTTTTTGCATTTCATTAAATGGGAGAATTTTTTGTAACCACTTCCTGTTTCATCAATGACTTCTTTTTTTAATATTTCTTCAGAAAAAGTGAATTAGCTTCTTTTTTAATATTTCTTCAGAAAAGTGAAAGAGCTGTTAAAATTGTTAAAACTCCTAATATTAGCATGCAAACTATTTTATTGAATTCAGGCATTTATACACACTGTAATTTAACATACAATCAATGCTATAATAAGACACTCAAGGATATAAAAAGACAGTCAAAAGGAAAATATCCTCTGGCTAACAGACAGGAATCGCATGTGCCATATTTATTCTATGATAAGCCCAGACTTGATGATAAACTCATACTTGATGACAAACCTAGACTTGATGACAAAACTAGACTTGATGACAAGCCCATACTTGATGACTAGCCTAGACTTGATGACAAACCTAGACTTGATGACAAACCTAGACTTGATGATAAGCCCATACTTGATGACAAACCTAGACTTGATGACAAGCCCATACTTGATGACTAGCCTAGACTTGATGATAAACCCATACTTGATGACAAGCCTAGACTTGATGACAAGCCCATACTTGATGACAAGCCTAGACTTGATGACAAGCCCATACTTGATGACAAGCCCAGACTTGATGACAAGCCCAGACTTGATGATAAGCCCATACTTGATGATAAACCCAGACTTGATGATAAGCCCATACTTGATGACAAACCAAGACTTGATGACAAGCCCATACTTGATGACAAGCCTAGACTTGATGACAAGCCTAGACTTGATGACAAGCCCATACTTGATGACAAGCCCAGACTTGATGATAAGCCCATACTTGATGATAAACCCATACTTGATGATAAACCCATACTTGATGATAAACCCATACTTGATGATAAACCCATGCTTAATGATAAACCCATAATTGATGATAACCCAGACTTGATGACAAGCCCAGACTTGATGATAAACCCATACTTGATGATAAGCCCATACTTGATGATAAGCCCATACTTGATGACAAGCCTAGACTTGATGATAAGCCCATACTTGATGACAAGCCCATACTTGATGACAAGCCCATACTTGATGATAAACCCATACTTGATGACAAGCCCAGACTTGATGATAAACCCATACTTGATGATAAGCCCATACTTGATGATAAGCCCAGACTTGATGGCAAGCCTAGACTTGATGACAAACCCATACTTGATGACAAGCCTAGACTTGATGATAAACCTAGACTTGATGATAAGCCCATACTTGATGACAAGCCCAGACTTTATGACAAGCCCAGACTTGATGATAAGCCCATACTTGATGACAAGCCCAGACTTGATGACAAGCCTAGACTTGATGATAAACCCATACTTGATGATAAGCCTAGACTTGATGATAAGCCCATACTTGATGATAAGCCTAGACTTGATGATAAGCCCATACTTGATGACAAGCCCATACTTGATGATAAGCCTAGACTTGATGATAAGCCCATACTTGATGATAAGCCTAGACTTGATGATAAGCCCATACATGATGATAAGCCTAGACTTGATGATAAGCCCATGCTTAATGATAAACCCATACTTGATGACAAGCCCATACTTGATGACAAGTCCATACTTGATGACAAGCCCATACTTGATGACAAGCCCATACTTGATGACAAGCCCATACTTGATGACAAACCCATACTTGATGACAAGCCCATACTTGATGACAAGCCCATACTTGATGACAAACCCATACTTGATGACAAGCCTAGACTTGATGATAAGCCCATTCTTGATGATAAGCCCATACTTGATGATAAACCCATACTTGATGATAAACCCAGACTTGATGATAAACCCAGACTTGATGACAAGCCCGGACTTGATGACAAGCCTAGACTTGATGATAAGCCCATACTTGATGATAAACCCATACTTGATGATAAACCCATACTTGATGATAAACCCATGCTTAATGACAAGCCCATACTTGATGATAAGCCTAGACTTGATGATAAGCCCATACTTGATGATAAGCCCATACTTGATGATAAGTCCATACTTGATGACAAGCCCAGACTTGATAATAAGTCCATACTTGATGACAAGCCTAGACTTGATGATAAGCCCATACTTGATGACAAGCCCATACTTGATGACAAGCCCATACTTGATGATAAACCCAGACTTGATGACAAGCCTAGACTTGATGATAAGCCCATACTTGATGATAAGCCCATACTTGATGATAAGCCCATACTTGATGACAAGCCCATACTTGATGATAAACCCAGACTTGATGATAGCCCATTCTTGATGACAAGCCCATATTTGATGATAAGCCCATACTTGATGACAAACCCAGACTTGATGACAAGCCTAGACTTGATGACAAGCCCAGACTTGATGATAAGCCCAGACTTGATGACAAACCTAGACTTGATGATAAGCCCAGACTTGATGACAAACCTAGACTTGATGATAAGCCCATACTTGATGACAAGCCGACTTGATGATAAGCCCATACTTGATGACAAGCCGACTTGATGACAAGCCCAGACTTGATGACAAGCCCAGACTTGATGACAAGCCTAGACTTGATGATAAGCCCATTCTTGATGACAAGCCCATATTTGATGACAAACCCAGACTTGATGATAAGCCCATTCTTGATGATAAGCCCATATTTGATGATAAACCCATACTTGATGACAAACCCAGACTTGATGACAAGCCCATACTAGATGACAAGCCCATACTAGATGACAAGCCCATATTTCATGATAATCTCACCCATAGTTATAACATTTTTACAATATATTGAGGATGTTTTCTTTACCTGCATTAATATGGATGAATTTCATCATATGGTATAAAAACGTGATATTTTGTTTTGATTGGCAAAAACACCAGTTACATTATTTTTTTTGTTTTTACCACAGATGAAATATATCCTGCATTAATGCAGGAAAAGAAAATTGTATTTTTACAATATACCAATCTTTCTCCTGAATCAAAGCTTAAAAGATGAACACACCCTTCAATCCCAAACACACATCACTTTCCCCCCACCCCAACTCCCAGTCTCCACTCCCCCACCCATCCATCTTGACTTCAATCATATTCATAGTTTTATCATAAAAATATCGATTTAAGAGAATGGCAGGGATTATCTGATCAATTGTGATAAGTTGCATTTTTTACATTTTATAAAATATTTTACCATATCTGACCACAACATCAAGTCACATTGTAGGGGAATCACACTGCATGTAGACATTGTTGATAGTGTAGTACAGGGGATGTAACTTCATAGAGAACCGAACATTGGTGAGTCAGATATCTAAGCAAACAAGATTTCCATCCTTAAAAGCTAAGGCAATTTCATTTTATTGATTTAGGTCACAAAATGTTCATTTTTATTTCTGCTATTATAAATATTTTAGGAATATATTTAAGCATGGCATGATGGGAACATATATTTGAGCATGGCATGATGGGAAATCTCTTTTCATAGGTGAAAATATAAGGCTGTATATAAAAAATGTAGGAATCAAAAAAGAAAAGAAAAAACATTTTCACCAATTTTTTTTTAGATTTCACTCTTATGCATATAATATCAGGGTCCAAAAATTCCACTCATCCAAATGTATTTATGAGTGATGGCTGAAGAAAGGCTGGTCACTTTTTCAATATGCTTGTCCAATGGGACAAGTGTCATTTTAAGCAGGTTCATGACCGTGTACAGTGTTGGATGATTAAAATTGATATACATATAGGGCAAGTATAAATTCTAAGTCACTTGCCCCACAGGACTAGTAGCCAAGAGAAAATCTTTAGAACCCTGAATGTTGCTAAGAATATCTTTCTGTGATAATGAACCCCCTCCCCCCCCCCCCCCCCATCCCTCTACTTTTGCTAATGATATCTTTGTATAATAGTAAGCACTCCCTCCCTCCTGTCCCTCTACTTTTTGAAGAAAAAAAAGTATTATGCTGGCCCTCTCTGGATTTGGATCAGAATAATATCTAGGTATTCATCTGGAATCAATAATGTTGTATTAAATACATCAATCACTCTTGAACTAAATATTATTTGAAAAGTGGCTTAGGTCCACTTTTTATGCCAAAGTTTTATGTCCCATCATGAATGTACTAGGGGACTGTAGTGTTACCTTTGTCAGTCCTCCATCCAGTTCATTTTTGTCTTAAATTTTCAGGTAGAGCATTTCTTTCCAAGTACATTTCTGGTTCATAATGAATTTGAAACGCATCTGAATATTTATTTATTTTGTGTATTTTATAACACAGAAAAACTTTGAAGATTATATTGTACCAAGGAAATATTAAGTAAAGTGCCCAAGGACATACTGCCATTATATACAGTACAGACTGATATGATGGTGGGAATCAAAGCCACACCCCTCTGGTCACAAGTCTAATGCCTAAATGACTGAGACACCATGGTTCTCTCTGAAGAAAAATATTTGTGAACAGAATTAAATTGTGAAGGAACTCAAAAAGTATGGGAAGTGAAAGTCATTAAAATTGTGCATTGGACCAAACTTGTCCCTGATCTAACTAGTGACTGGATACTTTGATGATGACAGTTTTATAAGTTTCCAATCCAAGGAAGGTAACTTCTGAATGTATAAATCAATTAAGGTATCCCCTACTATCCTTGGTAGATTGTCTCCCCATTATACACAAACTGATATGTTATATATTACAAATGTTGCTAATTAATCTTCAAAACAGTTGTTGCAATATGGATTTAAAAGAAGGAGGAACAAATGTGATTAAAGTGATGAAACACAATAGAGACAGGAATTTTTTTATATTAAAGAGGGTTGCCCAGTGTGATAAAGCACAATAGAGACAAGATTTCTTTAATATTACCAAACAGTTGCCCAGTATGATAAAGCACAGCAGAGACAAGATTTCTTTAATATTACCAAATAGTTGCCCATTGTGATAAAGCACAGTAGAGACAAGATTTCTTTAATATTACCAAATAGTTGCAAAGTATGATAAAGCACAATAGAGACAAGATTTCTTTAATATTACCAAATAGTTGCCCATTGTGATAAAGCACAGTAGAGACAAGATTTCTTTAATATTACCAAAAAGTTGCAAAGTATGATAAAGCACAATAGAGACAAGATTTCTTTAATATTACCAAATAGTTACCCAGTGTGATAAAGCACAGTAGAGACAAGATTTCTTTAATATTACCAAACAATTACCCAGTGTGATAAAGCACAATAGAGACAAGATTTCTTTAATATTACCAAACAATTACCCAGTGTGATAAAGCACAATAGAGACAATATTTCTTTAATATTGCCAAATAGTTGCCCAGTGTGATAAAGCACAGCAGAGACAAGATTTCTTTAATATTACCAAATAGTTGCCCATTGTGATAAAGCATAGTAGAGACACAGTTTCTTTAATATTACCAAATAGTTGCCCAGTGTGATAAAGCACAGCAGAGACAAGATTTCTTTAATATTAAAAACAGCTACCCATTGTGATAAAGCACAGTAGAGACAAGATTTCTTTAATATTTCCAAACATTTTCCCAGTGTGATAGATAAAG
Organism: Margaritifera margaritifera; assembly: GCA_029931535.1. NCBI lineage: Eukaryota > Metazoa > Mollusca > Bivalvia > Unionida > Margaritiferidae > Margaritifera > Margaritifera margaritifera. The sequence continues at coordinate 1,547,251 of JAQPZY010001497.1, forward strand.
TACAATGGAGACAAGGTTTCTTTAATATTAAAAACAGTTGCCCAGTGTGATAAAGCAAAATAGAGACAATGTTTCTTTAATATTAAAAACAGTTGCCTAGTGTGATAAAGCATAATAGAGACAAGGTTTCTTTAATGTTACCAAACAGTTACCCATTGTGATAAAGCACAATAGAAACAAGATTTCTTTAATACTTAAAATAGTTCCCCAGTGTGATAAAGCACAATAGAAACAAGATTTCTTTAATATTTAAAATAGTTGCCCAGTGTGATAAAGTACAGTGGAGACAAGGTTTCTTTAACATTACCAAACAGTTACCCAATGTGATAAAGCACAATAGACAAGATTTCTTTAATATTAAAAACATTTGCCCAGTGTAATAAAGTACAATAGTGACAAGACTTCTTTAATATTAACAAACAGTAAAGATGAGTTACATAACTAAATAATAATCTTTTAATTTTCTGTTTTTCTACTTTCAGCAACAAGAACAAGATCCTACCAACCTGTACATAGCCAATCTTCCAATCTATTTTTCTGAACAAAATTTAGAGAATATGTTCAAAGACTATGGCACAGTAATATCTACAAGAATCCTGCGGAAACCTGATGGAATCAGCAGAGGTGTTGGTTTTGCTAGGATGGAATCAAAGGACAAATGTGACCAGATCATAACAGCATTCAATGCAAAAATTTTACCAGGTATACTACAGTACTGTATATACTTGTGTACAAGTCGAATCCATCTGCAAACTGCATAGACCCAGATCTGCCTTTGCATAATGTGCTGGCAGATCTGGGTCTATGCATTTTGTTAGTAATCATTAGAACAAAGAACATAGACCCTGATCTGCCGGTGCATTATTCAGTAGCAGATCAAGGTGTATGTTGTTTGCAATTGGACTTGACTTATAAGGGAATATATATGGTATGTTAATCTGCAGTGTATGAACACTTGACATTGTATACAATTTTACCAGGTACATGTATAATACAGTATATAGTGTATGAACACTGACATTGTATACAGTTTTACCAGGTATAATACAATATATAGTGTATGAACACTGACATTGTATACAATTTTACCAGGTATAATACAGTATATAGTGTATGAACACTGACATTGTATACAATTTTACCAGGTATAATACAGTATATAGTGTATGAACACTGACATTGTATACAATTTTACCAGGTATAATACAGTATATAGTGTATGAACACTGACATTGTATACAATTTTACAAGGTATAATACAGTATATAGTGTATGAACACTGACATTGTATACAATTTTACAAGGTATAATGCAGTATATTGATGTGCAGTGTATGAAAACTGACATTGTACCGGTATACAAGTTTACAAGGTATAATACAGTATATTGATGTGCAGTGTATGAAAACTGACATTGTATACAATTTTACAAGGTATAATACAGTATATTGATGTGCAGTGTATGAAAACTGATATTGTATAAAATTTTACCAGGTGCAGTATATGAACACTCACATTGTATATAATTGTACCAGGTATATAGAGGATATTTGCTTGAAATGAATGAATAACAGATATATTTCATCAAGTGGGTGAAAATACTTAAGTTTTTCAGCCACGAGATTAAATTAATCCATTATTCACTCTGAGCAAGCAAATATTCTTTTTATTTTATGCTCAAGCGTATTGTCTAGCAATTTGAATTACACACTGAAGTAGCTGATTTTTTACTGTATCCCGCGCGATAATGTCAGCAGTTTACCGTTTATGTTGTGCTCTGTTTTGTGTATATTTGCACATAAAATATCAGTAGTTACATAATGCTCATTTCCAATTCAAGGTAAAACAGCAGATTAAAAGATGTGAAGGGGCAATCTTAACCTTTCCACTACACAAGCGTCTTACAAAAAGTTTGAAATTTCTTACTTATAATGTTATCAATGTCTATTGACGGCCAGTGAAAAAATATCATAATTTTTCACTGCAGTAAAATATCACAATTATTTCACTCGGATAATCCAGTAATTCACTGCCTAGCATAAAATAAAATACCATATATTGATCTGCAGTGTATGAAAACTGATATTTTATACAATTTTACCAGATGCAGTATATGAAAACTCACATTGTATACAATTTTACCAGGTATAACACAGAATATTGATCTACAGTGTATGAAAATTGATATTGTATACACTTTTCATTCCATCATAGCCATTAAAGCCTCTAATAAGGTCTTTCAATTCTAAATATACATGCATTTTTTGTTGGGATTTTACTACCCCACTTTTTAGAACAGACACAAAGCAGTATATAATAAGAAGGAAAGTACATGTACCCATATATATTAATAACAAGGAAAGTACATGTACTCAGTGTATATTAATAACAAGGAAAGTACATGTACTCATGTATATAAATAACAAAGAAAGTACATGTACTCGTGTATATTAATAACAAGGAAAGTACATGTACTCATGTATATTAATAACAAGGAAAGTGCATGTACTCGTGTATATTAATAACAAGGAAAGTACATGTACTCATGTATATTAATAACAAAGAAAGTACATGCACTCCTGTACTTTAGTATTTTATTTTTGTGAAAATGTTAAAATTCTAATAGAAATATGGAATAAATCACAAATTTCCATCTGACAGTCAGTAAATACATTTTATATTTACAAATTGATTGAAAACTATAATGTGAATATTTGTTCAAGAAATTAGTCAAATAACTAGGTTGATGGAATTTAGGAAAAGTACAGAATCTGAACTTAATTCAGGTAAAACCCTGAAGAGAGTATAATTTTATAACTGGTAATTCAAAAAAGTGAAAGATATAACTTCACAAACATGTCAGAAGGAAAGAATCTGGTTTTTCCATGCAAATAGTTGTGCGATATGTGATTAAACAGTCATGGTTCAAGGCATCGATTATATGGGAAGAGTCGTTGTCAACATGTCATTGTTCTGTTTCTTGGTTGAGTTCTTCAGCTCTATCACTTAAGTGTTTGAAAAATGCTATACTGATTTCATTTGAAGCATCTGTATGATTATGAGTGAGGCCAATACAGGTAGATCCCTTGAGTTTAATACATGTATTGTGATGAACTGTTGACAAATAACTGAAGAAATTGGATGTATTTTTACTTTGAATAATAGAAGAAATTCATTGTATGATTACTCTGAATAAAAGAACCAATTGGATGTATGATTACTCTGAATATTAGAAGCAATTCAATGTATGATTACTCTGAATAATAGAAGCAATTCAATGTATGATTACTCTGAATAATAGAAGCAATTATATGTATGATTACTCTGAATAATAGAAGCAATTGTATGTATGATTACTCTGAATAATAGAAGCAATTCAATGTATGATTACTCTGAATAATAGAAGCAATTGGATGTATGATTACTCTGAATAATAGAAGCAATTCAATGTATGATTACTCTGAATAATAGAAGCAATTATATGTATGATTACTCTGAATAATAGAAGCAATTGTATGTATGATTACTCTGAATAATAGAAGCAATTCAATGTATGATTACTCTGAATAATAGAAGCAATTCAATGTATGATTACTCTGAATAAAAGAACCAATTGGATGTATGATTACTCTGAATATTAGAAGCAATTCAATGTATGATTACTCTGAATAATAGAAGCAATTCAATGTATGATTACTCTGAATAATAGAAGCAATTGTATGTATGATTACTCTGAATAATAGAAGCAATTCAATGTATGATTACTCTGAATAATAGAAGCAATTCAATGTATGATTACTCTGAATAATAGAAGCAATTGTATGTATGATTACTCTGAATAATAGAAGCAATTGTATGTATGATTACTCTAAATAATAGAAGCAGTTGGATGTATGATTACTCTGAATAATAGAAGAAATTCAATGTATGATTACTCTGAATAACAGAAGAGATTGTTTTAATAGAAATGAAGGTATGGACAAAGAATTTGACTATGCATCAGCCAATTCATGCAAACAACTATTGATATAAGGTGGTGAGGGTGGGTGGGTTGTCAGCTTATTAAAAGATCAGTGACACCAGAAATAACGACATGCATACTTCATGAATTTCTTCAAAATTGTTGATGTTGAACTGACTGACAGTGTAGGTATGGCAAACTACAGACAGGTGGCTACAATTATACATTGGACTTAGGAAAACTACTGTTAGACATCTGTCAGGGTAAACAACATGTTCCCTTTCTACACAACCAAATAAAGTCAATAAATAATGTCAAAACAGAGTTGCATCCCCTTGTATGAAATGTCATTGTAGAACATAGAACTATATAGCAATTTTGTACCCTTCTTAACAGGGGAAGCAACTCGTACAGAAAAATGTTACACCTCTATACAAGTTTAGCATGGAAAGACCCTGAACAATCTCATGTCTTAAGCAACCAGTGTTTTACTGCAACAGATGTACAGAGAAAAAAAAACATCCATAAAGTGACACCTATTGATTTTCATAGGCTGCTTTCTTTTATTATTTTTACAGAAGGTGGCTTTGACAGTATTTTGAACAATTATGGATGACAATTGTCACCAATTTTTTTGAGTATTTTAGGACCCGAACCTATCCATAACACTACAATTTCCTGATCTAACTGATGATATCATTACAAGTTAGATTTTAGGTGTATTTATTTTATCTGTATGTCACTGATATATGTGTTTTAGGTATATTTATTTGATTTGTATGTCACTGATATATGTGTTTTAGGTATATTTATTTGATCTGTATTTCACTGATATATGTGTTTTCCTTCCCACAGGTTGCACTGAGCCTTTGCTAGTAAAATTTGCAGATGGAGGCAACAAAAAGAAGAATCCTTTACAACAGAAGTTTTCTACAGATGTAAGTTTATCGGTAAATAGACTTTGTTTTTTAACACTTTTTTAAGATACTATATTTATGTACATATCTGGGTTCAATAATGGTAAACTAGTCATCTGTAGCTGAAGGATTTATTTTAAAGTGTACAGGTGTAGAGAATAACAATGACAGACCATCAACAGTTCAGATATATTTGCATTATTCTCCCTCCAATGATCCAGTAACTCTAACAGCTTGAAGCACTTCACAGTAAATTTCTTCTATAAGAAAACTCTTTGGATGAGAATTTTAAAAAAAAAAAAGAAAGAAACATAATAAGGTATAAATATGTGCTGTTTTACAAATAGAAATTTGTTATTACACGCTTTGTAATGAATATACTCTAGAAATTTGTTATAACACGCTTTGTAATGAATATACTCTAGAAATTTGTTATTACAGGCTTTGTAATGAATATACTCTAGAAATTTGTTATTACACGCTTTGTAATGAATATACTCTAGAAATTTGTTATTACAGGCTTTGTAATGAATATACTCTAGAAATTTGTTATTACAGGCTTTGTAATGAATATACTCTAGAAATTTGTTATTACACGCTTTGTAATGAATATACTCTAGAAATTTTGTTATTACAGGCTTTGCAATGAATATATTCTAGAAATTTGTTATTACAGTCTTTGTAATGAATATATTCTAGAAATTTGTTATTACAGGCTTTGTAATGAATATACTCTAGAAATTTGTTATTACAGGCTTTGCAATGAATATATTCTAGAAATTTGTTATTAAACGCTTTGTAATGAATATACTCTAGAAATTTGTTATTACAGGCTTTGTAATGAATATATTCTAGAAATATGTTATTACAGGCTTTGTAATGAATATATTCTAGAAATATGTTATTACAGGCTTTGTAATGAATATATTCTAGAAATATGTTATTACAGGCTTTGTAATGAATATATTCTGTAGTGTTCTGTTGCTTGAAATATTAAGAATACAGTGCAAAAGTAAGCTTTAATCTTCCACGAAGATAAGAAATTTAAGTTTAAATGGATAAATGTAAATTGGATCTTCATTTTTAAGTACTATACTAATAGTCATTAATGCTGTGAATCAAATAAGGACAAAAAACAAAACAAACATGAAGGAAAAAAATAATGTCTTTAAATTAAAAAGATGATCTTAATGGATGTTTGTTTCTGTTTTTTTTTTTCTCAATAGACCTTACAGTTGGCATATGACCAAGCAGCCCTTGCTCAAAATGGGTAAGTAATTTCCCAGTTACCTCCCTTTGGCAACCATCTCGTTTTATAATTAGCCATGATTACATTTACTCTCTTTACAATCATCCAGAATCTTTAATATAATTCTCTAAGTGATATTAACTAAATAATGTGGATTTAAGGAATATATTCAATAAATTTTGCAATTCAACAACAACAGTTTATTTCACCAAATAATGTTGAGAACTTTATTTCTTTTCAGATTCAGATAGACTGTCCTTTTTAATTAAAATTACTTGTCATTAAAAAAAAAAAGATCAATGATTCTTGGATGAAAAATCATTTCCAGTTTTAATAATAAAAACAATTTTAAAACTAAATTAAAACCAAGTGTGTATTGTGATGCATGGAATATTTTCATTATTTCTGTAAAAAAAATTGGGAGTAATACATCCTGTTAATATATACCCAGCTATATATCCCTGAGTGTGTGACCACATATATATATATATATATATATATATATATATATATATATATATATATATATATATATATATATATATAATATTCATATTCACTTTATCCTTGTATAACTTAGGATCCGTATGTAATGCAAGATATTATAACCTTCAAAGATGACACCTTTTTGTCGAGCCTATCTTGTAGGAAGCTTGACAAATCAGTCACTTTAGTGATTATGTGCATGCTCATCTATTGATCAGTGCACACCTTTGATTAACATCAGTTTTAAAGTTTTTCACTTTGCCGACATCTTCAGATTTGGAATACAAGTCACCATGGCCAGCTTCTTGTTAAAAAAATAAAGTCTGAGTGAATCCACATATGCTTTTTTATTATAATTCTACCAATCATCCTTTGCATTGAAATACTTCTAGTTTTGTATGAATTTGGCCATCTCCCACAATTATGGTTAAGAAAAGATACAAAAGTTTTAAAAAATGTCCACTTGCAAGAAAGCTTTGGTAATATGAGGTTTTGTTTTATGCTAGCCTGTGAATTAGTGGATTTTCCAATAGAAATAATTTTGACAATTTCTTATCTTATTTCTTTGAATAAAATCTATGAGGTTTAATCAAATCAAATAATCAAATCTTTCATTTAATACTTCTTTGTATTCAAAATTCTTGAAATAAGACTGGTCTTTTTATCATTAGTATTTAAAGAACAGGTATGCAATTTACAGTCATTGATCAGTCTGGTTTACATTTGTTTGCATAATTCATATAAGGCAAAAAAAAATTTTTTTGTGTTTCGTATTGATCTGGTTTTAAAATTAGGGTTGGCAGGTAGGTTTTTATTTTTTTTAATTTTTTTTAACATTATATATAAATCAAATAATATTTCAAGTGCTTCAAAGTACTGGGCAAAACCAGCTCAATTAGATGCACAAATCAATTTCGTCAATGTGATTTTTTTTTGGTGGGGTGGGGAAAAAGTGCTAGGGTCAGCAACAAGAAACAGGAATGGTCGGCTGACCGGAAACAAATTTTTTTTTTTGCCTAAACAGCTTTGGACAAAATTATATGCAGTCACATGTCTCCTGTTTTTTTTTGTTTTTTTTCCTCTAAATTTTAGGAAAACTGGAAATAACTACCATTTCATTTGGGCATAATAAGATTCTGATGTTTGTAAACTATTCTAACGTTTTGCATCAGCATTTCACAGATTTTTTTTCCCATGAAAAGCATACATGAGAAAAAGTAATATAACATTTATTGCTATATAGTAAGTTTTGTATGTAATTTTTATTATTACATAATTACGGCATTATCAAATACATTTTATTTTGTGAAATGTATCAATTTAATGTACGTTAATATACATTTTGACCAGTATAATCTCATAATAATACAGAGTTTCCCTAATATATTCATGAGCATTGTGAATAATAGTTTTTAGAAAGAATTAAAATTCAGAGAAATGTGTAAAAGTACTGCATGATGAGTTCAACCAAAACTTCTAGAATTTCTGAAGGAAAAAAAATATATTATTTATTATTTTAAGACTTTATGCCATTTGGCCATGCCCTGGAGATAGGCATAATGTTTTTGTTGCATAAGAAAAGTGAACCAAAACTTCACAGATTGCAATTTCATTTTGAAAGTTAACATTATTGTATTTTGTCTTAAAGATAATACAACTTATTATATATTGAAAATTATCATTATTGCATTTTGTCTCAAAGATAATACAACTTATAATATATTGAAAATTAACATTATTGTATCTTGTCTTAAAGATAATTCAACATCTGTTTGTAGGTTACACAATACGAGACCACCATTTTGGCTGGAACATGCTATTTTAAATTGGCAAGAAAATAGCTTCAGTTACTGTGTGAAGTTTTGGTTGTTTTTGTTACCAATGTATTTGTCATTTTACCTTAATTAGTATTTCAGACAGAAGACTTACATATCATTAGTCTTAATGATATTAACTGTGGATGATTGCTTACAATGTTTATTTTGATAGAATTGAGTACCAATTTAATCTGAGTTTTAGAAAAATTTCAATACAGTGCAATTGCTAAACATTTGTTTCAATTTAATCTCAGAATATAAAACCAGTCTGTTTGAAATACGTAAATTCACTATACTCATTTTGTTGGTGACCCAAATTTTACAAGTATTTCAGTAATGTGAAAGACTCATAAGAATTCTATCATTCTCTAAAAGCAAGTTTGAAGGAATTATTGTAAAATTTGAGTCACCCATAAATCTTGTTTCTGGTCATACTTTTGGTCCAATAAAAAGTACACAAGTTTCTATTTGGTTTTCTGGATATTAGTTGATCTCTCTTCAAATAGAGGTAACAAGTCATTTTTTGTGTTAAAGCTGTTAATGGCAAGAGATAGATTACGTCTGGCCTATTCAAGCTGTACTATCATAGAACAATTCACAAGCAAGTCCCCAAGTTCTGTAGTACCCTATACACTATCATAGAACCATTCACAAGCAAGTCCCCATGTTCTGTAGTACCCTATACATCATCATAGAACCATTTACAAGCGAGTCTCCAAGTTCTGTTTTACCCTTTACACCATCATAGAACCATTCACAAGCGAGTCTCCAAGTTCTGTTTTACCCTATACATCATCATAGAACCATTCACAAGCGAGTCTCCAAGTTCTATTTTACCCTATACACCATCATAAAACCATTCACAAGCAAGTCCCCATGTTCTGTAGTACACCATCATAGAACCATTCACAAGCAAGTCCCCATGTTCTGTAGTACACCATCATATCATAGAACCATTCACAAGCAAGTCCCCATGTTCTGTAGTACACCATCATAGAGCCATTCATAAGCAAGTCCCCATGTTCTGTAGTACACCATCATAGAACCATTCACAAGCAAGTCCCCATGTTCTGTAGTATCCTAATTTTACAGCTTAGTCCACTTTGTTGTCAGTACACTGTATAATATCTGCTGTAACCAGAGACAAGAATAACCTTTAGTTTTGTAATTGATAATCTTTGTATTTAATCATGATGCATTTTATATTCTTTTCCAATGAGCTAGTTCCTGAAAAACTGCAAATTTACCTTTGAAGAAGATTGAAATATCAAAAATAAAATAAATTGAAACCTGTAAATACAATTTTCAGAAAGTTAATTATTATTAATGGCCATGAGAATGGAACCTCCTTAGCTAAGTTGTAGAGCATGGGATTCATAATCCAATTCGGGTATACCCACCCAGGCCAGCCCAAGTTGGCTGCCACTGTGTGTCCTTGGGAAATGCACTTAGCTCCAATTTCCTCTGCATGATATAGCCAATAATATGTTGAAAGTGTTGTTGAAAGCCAAGCAAGCAAAAAAGATCACCATCAGAAAAATAAGCAAGAGCTTCCCTAAACCAGATACTGTTGGGAGTTGGACCAAATGTTTTGGCCATTTTATAGAGGTAGTCAGTATTGAGGTAATCAGTATTCATAGGTTTAATTAATACTAGATCAACCTGACTTGAATCAAAATATTGGGGTAACCAGTATTCATAGGTTTAATTAGTAGGGGTGAAACGATTAATTAATATATCAATGTATCGACCATTTTTCCCTGTTGATACCCATATCAATAAAAGAGGTGAAGAATCGATGCAAAACGATACTTACCCTTTACAAGCTACTCTAATCTTCAGCAGCCATGAATAATTATTAGTCATTTGGCTTTTTATTCTTTAAATTGAGAATACATCGGAGACAGCCATACCAGGCATATGCACTCATTTCTGTCAGTAAAAGATAAAAACTATTGACAACACCCACTCGCCTTCAACAAATTAATACAAGGTGACTAACTCACGTGGTTAAAAAAATCTCTCCCCCCCACCACCCCCACCACCACCACCAATTCCATGCTAATTATCCCATCAGCATGTTCAGCCACTGATAACACATATCAACATAAAGAAGACATTCCAGATTTATTCTCCACATATGATCTAAGTACTTTACTGATCATTTAATAACCACTTTTACACAAAGTTTATCTGTTGCTTCATATCTCGTCTACTTGGATCAAATTTGAAGGTTACACTTCTGGTGTGTTACACAGTGAAATAGGTTACATTCAGTTCTGATTGGTGGTAATTGTTTGTAAAGTCCAGGGTAAAACAATAACCACAAATCAGAACTAACTGTAGCTTGTTCACTCTGTGATACACCAGATGTATTGGCATCCAAACTCAATCGAAACAGATAGAAAGCAACATTTAAACTTCGCGCAAAAGTGGCTTTTAAATAATCTGTGAAGTACTTCAATTATATGTGTGGAACAAGTTTGGAATGTCTCCTTTTTATGCTGATATATGTAATCAATGACTGAATGTGCCAACTGGATTAAAAAAGAACAAATTAGCACAGAATCGGCAAGGGGGCAGATTCCAAACCACACAAGTTACGAGTTGTAGCCATCTTGTTAATTTATAGAAGGGGAGTGGGTGTTGTCAATAATTTCCTTTCTCACTGACAGAAACGAGTACCTGTGGCTGCAGCAGTTGTTTTGCATCTGCTGGAAGTACAATGTGAAGGATTTGGTTCTTTGTTATCTCCGCTCCCACATTCATACTTGTTCTAGATAGGATTTTCCTTGCCCGAGGAAATTGCACTATTTCTTCTGTTTTGAAGATAACACCGTAATGCCTTCCAACTTCAACGTGAAACATGAAATTGGTAATAAGATGTTTTTAAAGCATTCATGCAGTGCACAACAAATGGCAAGATGAGTCCTGCATTTAATCAAATGGAGCAACCTGAAATGGCCTAAAAAGTTGAATTAAAGTCAGTGACAACTAACAGGTAGAGTAGTCTGTTTGGAAGTATTTTTTTCTTAATCTTGTCAAGGATGAGAAAGGCATGTGAATAGATGATAATTCTATGTCTGTCTGTAATTCGCATCCTAAAAATATAACCAATATGTCGACACATTAAACCTTTAATGGCACCACCCTACCACTGACAGACCTTCTAAAGATGAAAAGACTAGCCAGTTGATATGTGTATTGATAATGTATCGTATTGTAGGCTGTGTATCTTGAATTCTATCATTACGCAGCAGAGGTGTATTGTTTCACCCCTATTAATCAGTACTAGATCAACCTAATTTGGATCAAAATATTGGGGTAACTAGTATTCATAGGTTTAATTAATACTAGGTCAACCTGACTTGGATCAAAATATTGGTTTAATTAGTATTCGATCAACCCGACTTGGATCAAAATATTGAGGTAACCAGTATTCATAGGTTTAACCAGTAATAGATCAACTTAACTTGGATTGAAGTACATGTATATGGTCATTCTACAAAGGAAACTAGGTTACAGATTGGCCAGATTAATATTGCTGTATTAAATCCAGTAAGTTTATATGTTTAATGCAATCTATATTGTGATAATGCAAAAATGTTTAAGTATACGATAGGAATAAACTTTAAACTGAGTTGCATATTGGAAGTATCGGATTCAAATTTGCTTTGGTTTTTTACAAATATTTTTTATGACACAGCAACACTTTGAAGGTCATATCATGCTGAGGCATGCTGGGTAAATTGCCTTGCCCAAGGACACACCACAGTAGACAATCCAGGCTGATCTGATAACGGGAATTGAACTTGCACGCTTATGGTCACTTGTTCAACACCCAGTGGGCGTACTAAGTATAAATGGCACCCGGGGAGACAGTGATGGACCAAAGGGCCAGAATACAATTTTTTTTTTTTATCAGCTGTTTTGGCGCCCCAAGACCTCTGGCACCTGGGGCAACCGCCCCGTCTGCCTCCCCGTTAGTACGCTATAGTCAACACCTTAACCACTGAGCCACCATAACTTTCAGAGGCATTAATGGGGAGCAAAATAAAATTAAGCTTATGTTTAAGGTGTAGTTGCTCATAGTTATTATTGGAAGAAAAAGTAAAAGTTCTTTCCATCAAAATAATTGAAAATTTGTAACAAGTCTTTGTAACAAGCATATTGATTGGTTAAAATCTTATCATGTGAAACAGACAGTGTAAACAATGGTTACAATATTATTTTGTTATTTATTTCTTGAGATTCATTATTATTTTTTAAAATATTTGTAATTATTAGAATTTAACTTCAAATTTTACAGAATTCATGAAATCATGAAGCTTGAAAATTGATTACAAACTTGACATGAACAGCCATTCAAGCCTTGTGCAATGCTACAGCCTTCACTTTGCTACAGCCATTCAAGCATTGTGTAATGCTACAGCCTTCACTTCGCTACAGCCATTCAAGCATTGTGTAATGGGTTTTTTAAGCTTCATGAATGAATGAATTCTGTATGAAGTTCATTTCGTAAATATTACAATACCATTTTATTTGTATTGCAGTCCAGAATCAGAAGTAGCCCATTGGATTCTGTAGTATTCCATATTAGCAGCACCTACCTTATATTCTTGTGACTCCATACATGTATAGCCAGGTTGTACTCTCCACTAACATTCCTACTTGTCATATTACAGTCTTTACATGCCTTACAGTATGGCATCACCATCCGGTGCCACAGCTCTTATGACACCAGCAGGACTCGTTCCTAGGTACACAATGGCGCAATCCCCTGCCCCCAGCTATCAAGTACAATCAGCACATGGTGGCTGGGCAGTCCATCCACAGTACATTATGCAACCTCAGATGGCACATGTAAGTTTGTAGACATGCCAACCATGGCATACACCACCTACTGACTTTTAACCCTTATGTATATTTTATTACTTCTCAACCAAGCTCAACTGATAATATAAAGATTAAATAGGTGATAGGTAAGGAATGTAAATATTTATATTTATATTACCATCTCATGTACTGGTAAAACCACAATAATATTTTTTTTCCTTCTTAAGTTGAACACCCATTTTCCTAGTGTAATAAATCTAGTATAAGCTTTTGCCAAGTTCTTTTCTAAGTAGATCATAAATTCGATGGAAGCTTTGTATGATTATAATTAGAAATGGTCGGGCATAAAGTGGATATGTAGAATATAGATATACCCTGTATATTTGCTTATAAGTCAAGTCCAACTATAAACAACGTAGACCCTGATCTGCAATCACATAATGAACTGGCAGATCAGGGTCTATATTGTTCAACTGTTACTCCTAACAAACTGCAAAAACCCAGATCTCTGAAACATTATGCGATGTTAGACCTGGATCTGTGCAATTACAGTTGGACTTGACTTATAAGCAGGTATAGATGGTAATACAGGCATACTTTCTAAAGGTCAATAATTTGAAATTTGGTCAAACAATTTTGTGTGTGATGCATTAGATGCTTTGGATTTAAACAAGTATTTGTACAAATGACAGAGGGGAGGCAACTCCTTCTTTCACATCCCTCAGTATCTGATATAGACTGCAGACAAATACTGTAAAATTTATAAAATTACACATTTCTAATTTTGATTTTGTGACATTGTGCTTTACCTGCTTTAACCATGGATGTTTAGATTAGAAATTAGTTTTCCTCTCTCTGTATTAGACTGGTGTACTTGATACAATAGACACAAATTTTCATTTGAATCTTTTAAAAGTTTCCTGTGTATATGGGTGTCCTTTTTGTAAAATTTTTCTAGATAGGGTTGAGCTCACAATGCTTACAAATCAGTGTGAGCTTGGTGTTTGATTTGAAAATTGTATATAGTTTGGTACATTATATATATCCTATGCTTCTTGCATATATACTTTTAGTCAATCATATAATTACTTGTACTAAAATTTTCATTATTATCCATCTCTCTAATTAATTGTATGCCTTAATCAAGAGAGGATTTAACATATTTTGCTGACATTGTGGGAAAAAGTTGGTTAATTAATGGAACCAAAAACAGAAGACTTGTGGGGAGGTTCAGGGTCTATTCTTGAACTGAAAATTAAAGGGGAAAATTCCCTCTCTATTTTGAAAAAAAGGGGAAATTTTCTGAATAGAGGAGAGATTTTCATGTATTTGGTTGATTTTTCCGTGCCTTTTTTTTAGAAATGAGCTTGAATCCCATAATCTTGCATCCTAGAATAGACCCTGGAGGTTAGACATGGCTTCCAGCATGCTTGACAGTATATAATGTTCACATACTGATTGATATATCAAACTCATGGCTTCAAAAAAAAAAAAAAATGAATCAGTTTATTAGTTAATTCATCATATAAATTATTTTTACAAAATCGAAGAAAATATAACATTGGATGAAAGTTGGTCAAAGGAGGGCTGCAAGACAAAAATTATGGGTACCAGTTTTTGTGGATTTGGGGATTGCTACAAACAACAGATTTAAAGACCCCCTTGAGTGATGTTCTTCTGTGGAAACGATAAGACCCCTTCCTGAATCCACAAATTTAAAGACTCCCTTAAGCAATGTTCTTCTGTGGAAATGATAAGACCCTTTCCTGAATCCACAAGTGTAAAGACTCCCTTGAGCAATGTTCTTCTGTGGAAACGATAAGACCCCTTCCTGAATCCACAAATTTAAAGATCCCCTTGAGTGATGTTCTTCAATGGAAAAGATAAGACCCCCTTGAGTGATGTTCTTCTGTGGAAATGATAAGACCCTTTCCTGAATCCTCAAATTTAAAGACTCCCTTGAGCAATGTTCTTCTGTGGAAACAATAAGACCCCTTCCTGAATCCTCAAATTTAAAGATCCCCTTGAGTGATGTCCTTCTGTGGAAACAATAAGACCCCCTTGAGTGATGTTCATCTTTGGAAATGATAAGACCCCTTCCTGAACCCACAAATTCAAAGACCCCCTTGAGTGATGTTCATCTTTGGAAACGATAAGACCCCTTCCTGAACTGACAAATTTAAAGACCCCCTTGAGTGATGTTCTTTTTGGAAACAATAAGACCCCCTTGAGTGATGTTCATCTTTGGAAACGATAAGACCCCCTTGATTGATATTCCTCTGTGGAAATGATAAGACCCCCTTGATTGATGTTCCTCTGTGGAAAAGATAAGACCCCCTTGAGTGATGTTCCTCTGTGGAAACGATAAGACCCCCTTGATTGATATTCCTCTGTGGAAATGATAAGACCCCTTCCTGAATCCACAAATTTAAATATAGACAAAAATGTCATTTTTCACAGAATCACAAAAATGGATACCCATGGAAAGAAATGAATTTACAGAATCTGAAGAGTATCTAGAAAAATTCTTTTCTTTTTTGTAGCTCTAGTTTCAATCCAGATCTTTCAATATGTTTGTCTTGATATTAAATATTTCACAACAGCAGCCAGCCTTCAGATAAAGTTCATCTTAATAATCTAATTATTTACCACAGGTTTATCTTCTATCTAAATTTTTTCACAAATAAGTAAATTTTTCAATGATAGTTATATTTTGAAAAGTTTGAAAAGAGGTTTCTATCTCATTTATTTCTCAGAAAACTTCCAAAATATTTAATTAAGAAACAGCTAAACTTTGTTTTTCAGGGTGTTTTTAGTAAGATTATACATTTTATATTATATATCTTTGACCTTTAACATTTAGTTGTACATGTTTCAAAATGTACAGCCATTTGGCTCCTGTTTTTGCCAGATGATTCCATCCACAGTTCATCCGGGTAATGCAGGTCTAGACCTTCAGTCCATGCTGCCTACCCTCACCACACAAATGGGACAGCTCCACTTGTCCAGTAATTCGGTAGGAGAGGAAATTACCAAAATTAGCTAACACACTGATCAACCAATCACCTCAATGCTGAACGCAGGACTCTTTATTTTGAATGCATATGTTCGTTGCTTTTTTCTGGATAGGACTGATTTGGACTGCTTCTAACATGTTTATGTTGCCATGGCAACAAGGTTTCCTTCTCTGCCATGTTATGAATATTTGTTACTTTTGGGCTGCAAACCTGGTTGTATTGTATAACAGAATGAATTCTTTTATGTGCATTTTGCTAAGACCTATAAAAAACAAAATCTTTGATTCTTGCTCTGTATATTTCTTGTGTTATGTTAGCATGTGGGTGTAATAACACAGACTGGTTTAATATGTCATGCCTGTTCTGTAAGTAGGAAATTATAGAAGAGCATGATAAAAATTTGTCTTTGAAACAAGTAATTGCCAGAAATATATGCCTTAAAGAAAGTATATTAATGAATAGAATCATAGAATTAGTAAAAAGTTTACACTCAGTAATTTTTCTTTTCTTAATTGAATGGCAAGAAAATATTATCATGTTCAAAAGTGATAGAGTATTTTGCTCATTGCCTGGTTTGCAGCTTCTCAAGCAGACTGTGATAGTGTTGTTTCTAAATTAACCATTCTTTACAGTGTCATCAGTCCTTGACTGGGATCTAGTTGTTTTTCTAAGTAGAGCTAGAGTAATGCTCTGGCAATTAGTCAACCATTCAAAATTTGCATACATGTAGATATTACATCAGTGGCTGCATCTGTTGCTTTCCTGTATTATACTTTTAAATAAGCACAACATTAGATATATCTAGTAGCTATCATTGATAGAGTTTATATATTTTTCTTCATAGGTTACTTGATTTCTGTAGTCAAGTTTTCTCTTGTCTGTAAATGGTAGGTTAGACATAGGGGTCACTTTAATGATGGGTACATTCAAATTGGAGAGTACTACTCACCATGGCTAAAAGTAGGTCACAGTGACTTTTTAGACTCCAGTGATTTTCGTTATTGTTCTTAGCTGAGATTATCTGACACCAGTGTATGTATATTTATGAAACTTGGGTGTATTCATCTTGGATGATACTACTTAACATGAGGAAACGTAGGTCACAGTAATGTTTTATTTTTCATTTAGCTCAGTTTGTATGATGCAATTGTATTTACAGTAATGAAACTTTATGGGTGCATTCATCTTGGAGTACTACTCACCACAGGCAAAAGTACGTTACAGTGATGTGTTTCACACTCTAATGATTATGTCAAGAGTTTACATTAAGCTGAGTGTCAGTGATCTGTTTCACACTCCAGTGATTATGTCAAGAGTTTACATTCAGCTCAGTGATCTACTTTTCATTCACACTCTAGTGACTACATCAAGTTTCTGTATTTAACTAAGTTTCTTGGACACTATTTTACACCTCACCCTCAAAAACACGCAAGTGATGGGGTCCATAAACATCAACTTTGGCATAAGCAAGGGCATAAGATAGCAAGGGAGACTAAAATTTTTGTTATCGGGGGGGGGGGGGGGGGGGCAAATGTTGTTGATGCATGCGAATTTCAATTTCCATTGTCCAACACAAATATCAGTCTATTGGATTTTTATATTTATGGATAGGAGTTCTTCAGGAATTAATTAAGGTCAATTAAATGACAGGATTTTAATATAAATCAAGTTGACATGTAGTACTCACAAAGTCATGCATCAGTGAAGCTGGAGTTGCCTCCCTTTCCATATCAGAGCATGTGTATCCAAGTACAAACAAATCAGAGCTTCACAGGTTGAATTGCACTCATAAATTGCTGGAGGTGAACTCGTCAATATGGCTGAATCCTCAAGATAATGATTGCATGTGTAAGCATAAAGTACTTATTGATATCACATGGCAAATGACCATGTACAGCTCCATGTTGTTGTCAGTAATGAACAAACTTCAGCAGCAGTTAACACACAGCAGTTGCATGGTCACAGAAAACCACAGCCGGATCAACAACAAAAAATCTGGTAAAAAAGAATGAGAAAAGACAAAAATATGTTAATTTAATTAGAAATTACAAGTTATTTTTGAATATATAACTGCAGTGTTTGAAGAATAATCCACAGATAAGCAAGAAGTATAACTTAGGAGTTCTCTACAGTGTGTGGTTTCAACAAGAAATTGGACTGACCTACACCCAGATATTAGTGTGAGATCAACTTCTTTCCTGTATTATAAAGGGCTTAAGACCATTTATCTATTGATTAGATTGTGTCAAAGTTGTCAACAGTTGTCAAAATAAGCCAGCTTACCATACTCAGTATGTACTTATTACAGCTTTCTTTTATCCTTTTGATCTCACAACCTCTCAGTGCTGTAGCCATTAGTTCTGAGACTAAGCGGTCACTAGACAGCATAAATGTATATTTACTGATATTTTCACATATTTCTCTTTTAATCCTCTTTAATATACAAAGATAATCAGGCATTTTAACATTTTAAAATGTGAACATTGGATGTTCATTATTATTGGACTGAAACAATCTCACTTTATTATCATCCATTTCTTGATTTTTCTTGCCAACCTTTACAAGAAAATGGGATCTGAAGATCATCTAGCATTGTAAGCAGGTTCACATGGGAGTGGTGTAATGTACAGCTATGGGTATATTCATCTTGAAGGGTGCTAGACACCATTGGGGAAAAATTAGGTCACAGTGACCAACTTTTCTTGCTCTAGAGACTTTGCAAAGGTTTTGGATTAAGTCATTGTGGAGCAAGCGAGATATACCATTCTGTAGAATTCTTATTCATTGACTGGAAGCAAAGTTTACCAGGATAAAGGTTGATGTGGTGATTATATCAGGAATAATGTTGATGTGGTAATTATACTGTTATTACAAACTGTGAATTACCATTGTCTATGGCTTTATTCACACAGCAAAAGCATGTCTAAAATATTTAATGAATTCAAATCAGTTTATCTAAACAAAATTTATAAAATTTCACTCAGAAAGTATTCTCAACTGAAGTCAAAGTTTATTTTATTAATTTAGTGATGTGTCAAAAATCTGCTTTTATTACTACCACTCAATATTACTACGTCAATATTACCACTCAATATTGCTACATCAATATTACCACTCAATATTTATTTATTTATTGAACACCATTGCTTATAGCATATTTATTTATTTATTTATCAATGAATAGATTTTTTATTCTATTAATTTCAGTATGATGCAGAAATGAGATGTATATCTAATATTGCATATAAAAAGGAAACAAATGCTTTAAGTCACAATCAGAAATTTGTTGATAAATTAGTAGGATATAATTTTTATTATGATATATAGTTTGTATAGAGCAATATAAAAAAAATATTTTAAATATTTCAAACTTCAGAAATTAGTTATGCTATTCAGTGATGTTTAGATTTCATAAATGAAGGCCAGTTTTGTCCCTTCCAAAAATTATTTTTAAAAGGTGAAGGTTTTATTTGGACCATTTATTTAAGGTTATATTTCTCCAGGTCTGGTTTATGTTCCAGTTATACCATTGATCTTTAACTTGTAAATATATTTGAAGGATTTTGGTTTTCAGTGCAGATTGCTGTTGTTTTTGATGTGCTATGAAATGCATGGATATAGGCTAATTGTTAAATGTAGGTTTGAATAACTTGATTTATATGTCATGTTTTTGTGTGCCAGTTGACAAGTCAAGGAAAAGCTAGGTATTTTATTATCATTTAAGTAAAGATTGATTGTGGTCGGCTGCCATAAACGATGATTTATTTTTAGTGTAATTAGTTTTATTATCTACCGGTCATAGACCAGAAGAACTTATGGGATTGTCTTTCATCCATTGTCCATCCATCCATTACCACAAGTTTCCTATCGCTACTCCTCCTAAACTACTTTGAGGATTGCCATGAAACTTTACACAAATTCATCCCATGGTCTAGTTGGTCCTAAATGAAAATGGTGCCACTCAGACATCCAATATGGCAACTACAGCAGCCATCTTGGAAATCTTGTTATCACTACTCCTTCTGAATGGATGATCATATCATCATGAGGTTTTCACTAAAAGACTTCTTATGATGTCTAGTTGGTCCTAAGTGGAAATGGTGCCAATCTGATGCCCAATATGGCCACCATGGTAGTCATCATGAAAATCCTGTTATTGATATTCCTCCTGAACAGAAAGTTATATTGATATGGGGTTTTCACCAGATGACTTATTATGATGACTAGTGGGTCCTAAATGAAAATGATGCCAATCTGATTTCTAAACCAGCTATAAAATCTTGTTATCACTATTCCTGAATGCATGATCATATCAACATAGGGTTTTCACTAAAAGACCTCTTATGATTGGTACTAAATGAAAATGGTGTCCATCTGATATGCAATATTGCCACCACAGACGCTGTCTTGAAAATCTTGTTATGGATACTCCATCTCAACAAAGCATTATATTGACTTGGGGGTTTTCACCAGAAGATTTCTTGTGATGTCTGGTTGGTCCTAAATCAAAATCCTACCACTCACACATCCAATATGACAGCTACTGCTACTGTCTTAAGAATCTAGTTACTGCTACTCCTCCTGAATGAATGGTCATATCAACATGGGGTTTTTACTGAAAGACTTCTTATGATATCTAGTTTTCCTAAACAAAAACACTGCTGCTCAGACATCCAGTATGGCCAACACAATAGCAGTTTTGAAAATTGTTTTATCACTTCTTCTCCTGAATGAATGATCATATCAGCATAGGGTTTTTACTGAAAAACTTATGATGTCTAGTTGGTCATGAATCAAAATGGAGCCAATCTGACCTCCAATATGGCCACCACAGTCGCAATCTGGAAAATCTTATATCCAGTATGGACACCATGGTATCCATCTTGGAAATCTTGTTATTGTTACTGCTCCAAAATGGAAAGACATATCTACATGGAGTTTTTGCCAGAAGACTTCCTATAATGGCTTGTGGGTTCTAAATTAGAATGGTACTGATCTGATGTCTAGTATGGCCACCATGGTCACCATCTTGAAAATCTTATCACTACTTCCCTTAAATGGAAAGTCATTTTGACATGGAGTTTTCATCAGAAGAGTTCTTATGGTGTCTAGTTGGTTCTAAATGAAAATGATGCCAATTAACTCTCAATATGGCCACCTTGAAAATATTATCTCTGGTCCTCCCAAATGGATGGCTATATGAACATGGGATTTTCAACAGTACACTTCTTATGTTCCTAGTTGGTCCTGAATGAAAAAGGTGCCTCATACATCCAATATGGATGCCATCTAATGATGCTTACTTTGTTCTAAATGAAAATGGTACCAAACTGACTTCGAATATGTCCACCACAGCAGCTAATTTGAACCTCTAGTTACCACTGAAGAACAACAGAAATGGTTTCAACACAGCAGTTACAAGGAACAAATGGTCTTATCTTGAATTCTTGGAAATTCTTTTTGCCCAGTAGAGTGTCAGCCCCATCGAGGGACTCTTGTTGTTGTAATTAACTTCTGATGAATTTGTAAATGCAGTGTATTATAAGGAAAAATGTTCATGATTAAAAATAAACAGAAGAATCACCTGTACATATACTGTGTTACAACAACAACAACTAGGAGCTGTTTCACTTACTAAATAATGCTAAAATATTCTTTCTTGACAATGTGAAAAGAGATATGTGAAATTGGTTTTATCAGCGTTTCAATTATTGAGCATAATTTACCACTTCGCTTGACAGTTCCCATATTTTTTGCTGTCCACTGTGGTGGTACTTAAACATCATCTGGATCTTTCATGAAAGCTTTAAAGGGAAAGTTTATTTTTAAATTATGTTCCCTTAATACATTCTCTTTTTTTTCTCTTTGCTCATGAAAATTGTTTTGATACACAGTATTTACAAAGATCATATATCTCTATAATATGAAAACTTTTTGGGGGTGGGGGTGGGGACCATTTTAAACAGTTCTACTGTATTTATGAATAAAGTGCACCTGATTGTGAAAAACATAGACCAAGAGTTATTGTCTGATAATACACCAACAGATTAGGGTTGTCTAAATTGTTCCCTCTACTCATGATCTGTGTAGACCTTGATCTTCCAGTGCATTATGGGATGGGTAGTCCATGTCAGTTAAGTGCAGGTTTTTACACAGATAAATATTTTATATCATTTTTATAAAAGTGAAAATCTATATTTAAATTAATTCTGATTTATTAACATAGTATTCTTTAACAGGACATAATGGACTTTTCATAAAAGGTACCTGTATACTTTTGTATGTGTTTGTAATTACCTATATATGGCAATATGTACTTGTGTATCAGTATGTACAAGTGGTTTGCAGAGTTCATGGAACATTTTTTTTATTACTTGATAGATACTCTCCCATACAGCTGTAACAATCATTTTTATTTTGGTATTATCTCTGCTTTCCTGAAACTTTCCAAAATCCCAATGTAATCCTTTTCTGTGCCCAGATATAGTACATAATCTTTGTATAGGAGCTTGAAATTTGTATGTAAATTATATATACAGTAATAGCTTCAAGCTTAGGTTTGTTGTGAAATATATAAAGTATATAGTATATCCCAACTATACAAGGACTCAGGTTGACCTTAGTTTTGTACTATAGTAAAGACTTTTGTCTTACATCATTTCTATTTTAGGAATATATAATGTTAGGTGAGTTTTACACCTACCTCCCCACCAAAAGAAATAAAAGAAATACATTTAGCAGCTTCTATTGATGTTTGTCACACTTGTATTAGTACAAGTTTGCTAGTCAAGGGTCATCAATCAACATAAATTAGACTTCAACCCTTTGCATATGTCACTGGTCAAAATATTGATTTTTAACATTGGCTTTAAATTTATCTTGGAATATTGTACAATGTCAGGTTTTTATTTAATAAATTTTTAACTAGTCACATGAATATCAGCAGATATATTATTTTGGCATTTTCTAAATCTAATTGTATTTCAAATTGTATGGGCAAACTTGATCTGAGACATGAATACTTGTTAACTCACCGCACGGCTCGTTACTCTGAGTGACACCCAATTGTCCATCAATTTTTTTACCCACCAAGTTTTCATACACCATCAGTCTATAGAAATCATATATATTTCTTGTACTTTACTTTTTTGTACAGAGAATTTTTTTTTCTTCAAAACTTGGCAATTATTCAAAATTTGAAAAAATATTAATTTTATGAAAAATTACAGATAATATAGGTACATGAAAGATAAAATTATAAATGCAAAGCTAAGGTCTATCTTTTGTCATCTAGTCAGGACATAATTGTTGGCATTTAATTTTTTATAATAGCAGCTTTCTTACCCTCTTTTGATGTTTAATACTATATGACATTTAAATTCCACAGCATGACATATTAAAAGGAAAATGCAACACAAATTTAAATTTGTCATATTATATACGTTTAAAAGTGTAATCAATATTCAATGAATCCACATTTTCAAATACATACCATTTTTCATGCCTGCTGGAGTTTGGTTTTCTTGCTCTTACAGACTCAAAAGCTCTTTCATTTTACTCTTTTTACACCTTCATTAGGCGGAGATTCTAAATAGGAAAGCAATTTTTATTGCAATTTTAAAAAATTGTAATGAGAAAAGATTGAGGCATAATTAAACTCTCGTATGGCAGTTGCAGAAAGGGTGTTGCTGGTAAGACCGTATGATAGTTAAAAATGATGTGATTTGATAGTCATTTTATGCCCCTGCCATGTCCATCCTTTTACATCTCATCACATACATCCCACATTTTGTATCCATTTGGAGGACTTCATGGATTCAAACAAAAAACATTTACATCCCACATTTTGTATCCATATGGAGGACTTCATGGATTCAAACAAAAACACGTACATCCCACATTTTGTATCCATATGGAGAACTTCATGGATTCAAACAAAAACAGGTACATCCCACATTTTGTATCCATTTTTGGAGGACTTCATGGATTCAAACAAAAACAAGTACATCCCACATTTTGTATCCATTTTTGGAGGACTTCATGGATTCAAACAAAAACATGTACATCCCACATTTTGTATTGATTTGGAGGACTTCATGGATTCAAACAAAAACACATACATCCCACATTTTGTATCCATTTTTGGAGGACTTCATGGATTCGAACAAAAACACATACATCCCACATTTTGTATCCATTTTTGGAGGACTTCATGGATTCAAACAAAAACACATACATCCCACATTTTGTATCCATTTTTGGTGGACTTCATGGATTCGAACAAAAACATGTACATCCCACATTTTGTATCCATTTGGAGAACTTCATGGAATCAAACAAAAACAAGTTGCTACAAGACTTTATTTTAGGATGACCTAGCTCAAGTTTCCTTTTCACCATTATTTTGACATTTGATGGAGTTGTGAACAATTGGATCATACTTGTTGTGATAGAGTTGTGAACAATTGGATCATACTTGTTGTGATGGAGTTGTGAACAATTGGATCATGCTTGTTGTGATGGAGTTGTGAACAATTGGATCATAATTGTTGTGATGGAGTTGTGAACAATTGGATCATAATTTTTGTGTATGACCATAACGTAAACAAAGCGCTTAAGCAGCAACATATTGCACAAAGCTTTTCACCACATTGGCAGGGGCATTAATGTCATTTCTAGTTAAAAAAAGAAATTGAAATTCCTATTTTCACATGTGTTTTGGCATATCTTTTAACATCATTGCATTGGCATTAACATCAATCAACATAGTGATATTATTGATTTTTATTGCAAACCAATCAGGTCGACTTTGTTTATAAGTGATTCAGTCTTTTTATTCCACTTCATATTGGACATTAACATCAAGCAACATACAATGATATTATTGATTGTTATTGCAAACCAATCCGGTTGAATTTTTTTAATGATTTATTCAGTCTTTTTATTCCACTATGTATTGGACATTAACATCAAGCAACAAACAGTGATATTAATGATTTTTATTGAAAACCAATCCGGGTGACTTTTTTTTATAAGTGATTCAGTATTTTAATTCCACTTTGTATTGTTACTCAGGATATTTATATTTCTGTTTGATATTCCAAGTTTTGTTTTAACTTGTCCATTATTTTGCAGTAATTTGTATTTATAATGTCAGAATTTGTTTTACACTTGTAAATAATGTAAATATGCTGATTGTTGTAACAAGAATAATTTGTGTTAAAACTTTGAAGCTCTCAATTTTCATGTTTTAGCTTTCTTTTACAATTTTTTAAAAGTATTTAGCCAAATAAATAGAAATATTTTACCACAAATTAATGCATTTTTTTTTAAAGCCATCACATTAAAGGAGTTCTATTCCCTTGTTAATGGTGCAAGTTATAGCATTGGTTAAATATCAGATGTAGACCTCCATTAAAAAGTGTTCCTAACTTGACAGAGTTTGTGTTTCATGTCAGGATGCAAGGCAATTCGGAAACTTTGGCATAAAATGTGTTTGTATGAGTAATGCACATGCATCTTCATGGAATAATACCAATTAGTGATTTTCACATTCAACCGAGATATTAATGTACTTTGTCCAAATTGACCGAGATGGTATATGGTGTATTGCATTCAGCCAAGGACAGTATACCTTACAATGCATTCCCTGAAGACAGTATGCCCTATGCTGCATTCAGCTGACAACTAGGACCAGAGTGGTATATGGGGAGTATATCATCCTTAGTCAAATGCTATATAGTACAACTAGGACCAGAGTGGTATATGGGGAGTATATCATCCTTAGTCAAATGCTATATAGTACAACTAGGACCAGAGTGGTATATGGGGAGTATATCATCCTTAGTCAGATGCTATATAGTACAACTAGGACCAGAGTGGTATATGGGGAGTATATCATCCTTAGTCAGATGCTATATAGTACAACTAGGACCAGAGTGGTATATGGGGAGTATATCATCCTTAGTCAGATGCTATATAGTACAACTAGGACCAGAGTGGTATATGGGGAGTATATCATCCTTAGTCAAATGCTATATAGTACATACTGTCTTGCTCTCATGTGATATAGCTATTACCATTTCAGGCAAATAGGAAAATTGTAAATTGTTATTTACCCTATATCTTAGGTTCAATTCAGCATAACCATCATTTGAGTCTTGAACTGTACATGCTGCTGATGACAGAGTTAAAAAAAAAACTTCGAATATACATATATCAGCATTACTTTTTGATCAGAAATATAAACAATATAGGTCACAGCAACCTGTACTTCACAAGAACTATGGTTTACTTTTATGCTGAACTTTCTTTTCCAGTTATCGTTAATGGTAAATTTATGCAAATTAAGGAGCAGATGTGTTTCTACAATTATAACACTTTAACTTCCATTATAGGTCACTGTGACCTACATTTAGATTTCACATGTCTCGTACTCTGGTTATTATGTATAACATGATATCTTGGTACATGTACCATAGGCATTCATACCAAATGGTCGCCATGCTTGACTTGGTGTCATGAATGCATTCAGCATTCGTTTGAGTGACCTTGACCTTCTTTTGACTACTCTTGCTTTTGTCTTGCCTCTTGAAACATTGGAAGGATGATGGGGGGATGGGGGCATGTGTGCCATTTTTTTTATTGCTATGACAGTCAGTGTGAAGATTCAATATTAAAGTTTTCTATGAAAGTTTTCAAGTCAGATTCATTGGGAGTAAATTGAAGTACAATGCAGTACAGCTGAGACACCAAGTTCTGAGGAATACTTGTTTTTTGCATTATTGTAAGAAAAGAGAAACAGAAGGAAAGATAGAAGAATTGTTTACAGGTTACTCAAGAAAGAAGCTGGCAAGAATTACCTCATGGTACAGAATGCACTTATAGTCACCACAGCTTTTAAAGTGTGTTTCATGAAGAAAATTGTCTTTTTCTGCAATAGTCACAAATCCTTGCACTTCTTTAAGAGTTCACAATACAAGATTGACAAATTGCCTCATTTAGAAAAATCTTAAGCAAAACTGAGTAAGAACACCCACAGGCCACACTGATAAGCAAACTAGAGTAAAAAACACCAACAGGCCAGACTGATAAGCAAACTAGAGTAAAAAACACACACAGGCTTTAACAGCAAAACATTGGACAAATTGGCCATATGTACAAAGTACAATGGAATTACAATAAACATCAGATCTCTAGTAGATTTAGGTCCCAACTGAGCAACATGCATTAAGTTTAAATGAATTTGATTGGTTAAGTTATGTTAAATATTCTCCAATCACAAATTGATGGATTCTTGATTTAAGTCCCAAATTCAATTTTGTTGGTGAAGTCTAGGCCATTTGTCATGAAGCTGTATTGGTATAGGAAAGCATTGAATGTAGACACTGGCTTGTACCATATTTATGTGCTGATAAACCAAGGATTGATCATAAACACTCATCTTTACCAAATTTTGGCAAATATTTTAAAATGATATCTTTGTCTGATATTAAGCCTACCACCTTCTTATTTTAGAAAGACTGGTCCCATAGTCTTATCAAGTGAGAAATACTGTTTGCAGACACAATAACAGGGATCCAGTCTTGATTGATTGTTTAATACAAATTTGGCAAATCACTTGTTAAACTCTTATCTTGGGTTATAACCAGAGATTATCCGCAAGCATGAAACAAATCTGTCAAATTGGTTTATCAAATTTGACATAAAAGAACTGATGTTAAAATTTACCATATGTTACAATAATCGTCAACAAAAAAAAATATTTTTGCTTTTTAATAAAAACAGTTAGCAAAATCATTTACGAAAATGTGCAGAATTTCAAAATAATGTTTAGAAATAAAACACATTTTTTCAAGGAAGAAAGTATTTCTGGATAAAACACGTTAGAAAGACAAATATGCACAGGGAGCTGTGGTACATCATTTAGTAGTGTCTAACTCATAATCCAAGGGTCACAGACTTGATACCTGCGCAGTCCAGGCTGGCTTGGCTGCCTCATTGTGTCCTTGGGAAAGGCACCTAGTTCCCATTTCCACGACATGTGGTAGCCAGTAAAGTGGTGAAAGTGCCATTAATACCAATCAGCCAATAAATTTGCACAATATACAACTTTTAATAATTTATTGCAGTTGTGGTTTACTTGGTAATAATGTTTGGTGTGTTCTTGTGTTGCAAAGCCATTTTTTTAAAACTTTCTAAAGAAAAGCACATTAGAAAGAAATATTTCAATTTGGCAGATAGAAATTATAATCTTAATTCAGTCCAATTTTTCCATGATAATATTTTTCTATTCTATATATTTGCTTTACTGGATTTCTTTAATTGGGTTAAATTTGATGCAATAGCATTTTCTTTACATCAGTTTATATATTTGGTTGCCTTCAACTTATTCCTTCCTAGAAATTTTCTGATGGAATTGTAGTCATTCCTGCCAATTTGAATATAATCTTGATTTGTAGAGTATGTCATTTTTATAAAGGTAAAAATGTTGTTATAACAGAATGTTCATCTAATTTTTGTTTTGAATTGTGAAATAATAATTAACTGTTAATTTAATTTGATAACTATTGTTACTAGAAATCAACATGTGTGTTTGATTTTCACTGCTAGTAATTCTGGATGTATCAGTTAATGACTAAATCAATATCTCTAACCAATTAAAGAGTTAATACATTTATATATATATATTCACAGTAGATATCTTTAATAGTGTTGTACCCCATAAAGGCTACTTTTAGTAAACAAGCTTTGCATTCACTCAGTAAAGTCCAAGATATTCAATGAAAAAATTAATG
Source organism: Margaritifera margaritifera (assembly GCA_029931535.1). Classification (NCBI taxonomy): domain Eukaryota; kingdom Metazoa; phylum Mollusca; class Bivalvia; order Unionida; family Margaritiferidae; genus Margaritifera; species Margaritifera margaritifera. The sequence goes on from JAQPZY010001497.1 coordinate 1,576,330, forward strand.
TTGAGAAATCTTTGGGTAAAATCCACACCCCTATATAATTATACAGTTTGAACTCGGATACCATGCAACTCATTAATAATGTGACATTTTAAGCTGTTAAGAAAAAAGACCAATACTTGATGATGACCTTCAAAAAGCATGTGTTCTTTACATATCTGAGATAGAAATTTAGAAATTACTGGTTCTTTTTTGCCATGAAACTTTATTGTATGATTTTTTTTTTAATAGATTGTGTATGAACATTGCACTTGTTGTTTTGAATGAACTAATATCTTTGATTTTTTTTTTTTTTGCTGTTTGTATTTGTTAATAACTTGTTTAAGTATGAGGTGGTTGGTTTTGCAATGTGTGGCGCTTCCAAACTTAAATTTACAATGCATGGACTGTGGCAGGTTTTTACTAGACCTGACTTTCTTCAAAGCAATCTTCATCTAAAACATGCTCTGAACTTACTTGAGCAACTTTAACACTTTGACACCGTTAACACAAATTGTAATATATGCAAATTGCACTAGTTTATGGGAAAAAGGGCCTCCTGGGTGTTCTGCATGACAATTTAAAAGATATTTTTAGAAAAAAAGTAAATTAAGACATTGATAATCCTGTTTCTTTTTTTTTTTATGTGCCTTTTTTAATATTTTGATTAAAAATGTATGTATGCAAATATATATATTCTTGTGTCATATTTGATAGAATTCTAAAGTATTTTATATAGCAAGTAATGATTAAGTCTTCAATATTTATTGATTATAGACTTTCAGATTGGATGGGGTTAGTCACGCAGGCATGGCTTACCCTTATTTACCCTGCGTTATATCAAGTAACAATAAAACTAACCATTTATTCTAGCCATGCATGCATGGCAAATCCTATTTGGATGAATTATAAATACCCATATATAAGCAACTTTTTTAATTTATTTACAGGCATTTTTTTTAAGAGACTCATAGAAATTTTAGATAATTTATTTGACTTCACTGTGGACCTAGTATGTCATTGTTATATATGTGAAGGTGTGATTTGATGGTCTCTGCAATCAACATGTAATTTCAGTTTGCATTTAGAATAACTTCCCTATAATTATCTGCCATTGTTTCTTTGTGAAAGTAAAACTGACATAAATATGTGAACATTCTGGTAACTTTATGAATTAAAATGATAATATTTATTCTATAGCACATAATGGTCTGTTAAAAAAATAAATATTCATTGGGATAAACTTTTGTGATTTGGAAGTAAATTGATGATATCATGGGGATACAATTTCATGGGGTCACTGTTTACCTTAACACCCAATGTACACTACTATTTTTATATTGGATTTAGTTTTGTGAATATTCACTATCCACAATAAAAACAAAGTTAAATCCTCCACAACTATTTCTGATTTTATAGTATATAAACATGAAATATAAAACATGAGAAGGATCGCAATATTACCATAGTGCTTTAAGTTTGGTATACATTTATTACAACTGATTGAATTATTTATTTATTTATTTATTTATTTTCAGTATGCAGCCCTAACTTCCCATGGTTACACTCAGATTCCATACCAAGCAGGAACAATTTTGCAGACTTTGCCAGTAGAGGTATCATAGTACTTTTTCAGCCCACATTATTGTGACAAACATATAACCAGTCTGGATTGCCTACATATTTGGATTGATTCATATATGGATGACTTTGATCAACTTTAAAAACCAAAAAAAAACTTATTCAACTAGCCTCTCGGAATTGTCAAGCAAGAGTCTGGAAAATGTTTGCAACACAAATTGTTACTAGTACTTGTCACTTAGTCTTATTTTCTACCTAATTACATCAGAAACTTAATTGGAAGATACATGTATCTACAAAGAGACTGTAAGAGTCACTAACTCCATATATGCTTCAAATTGAAAGTGACAGTTAGGGCATTTAAGTTGTTTTTATGAAGATTTTGACATGTTTTGAATACTGATTTCAGTTGTCTCTTTGACGACATTCAGTGAACAAGTAAGGGCCCATACAAGACCATAGGTTAGCCTTAGATGTTTGATTACAGACTCCTGTTTGGCATAGAAATTTTGTAGTCATCCGAGGGTGGGTTGGTTGAATGAGACTTTACAGAGAGGCAATATTTTGAATTTGAATGAACTTAACAAACAACACAGCTACCTAACCTTTATTTTAAGTGACAGATTTCTTTTTGAAAACCCCCTGTGCTGCCCCCCCCCCCCAAAAAAAAAACTACAAGCCAATGCCACCCCAATATTAATAGCGATTATAAATAATTTCTTATCTTTGGCAGGAATACAAAACCGTAAGTAAATTTTAAGGTTGATCAGAGTCAGAAAATGTCAGTATTCAGTGACACTAGCTGGAAAATTATTAAATCCTCTTCATCTTTACAAATCTTGTTTCAAAAATATAGGCCTCTTGTATTTTTCATTGAAACAGAGTAGTGTTAGTATCAAAATTTACAAGCCATTTTTATAGACATCTTGTTTTATATTTAATTGACTGCTTGTTTATTACTTGACACATGGCATTTTGCATAAAGTGTAACCTCTTGCTTTTATATACCCTCCATGAACAGGAGTTTCAGTCAACATAATACATAGCATTCCTACTTTAAAATATTCAATTTTTGTCCACCCCGCTTTGTCAGAAGCTTGACATATCGATCATTTTGGCATCCGTATGCATGTCCATCCATACGTACATCCACACCCTAGATTAACCTCAATATTAAAGTTCTTTATGTATGTCTTTTGTAGCTAAATTAAAGGTTAGCTTGACAAAAAGAGTCTCATGTTTAGTATTTGAATCCACTCTCAGAGCCTTATAGATTGATATGAATAAAATCATAATAGCATCGGCATTTCTTTAATTGATAACAAAATTGTTTTCATTCATATTGTGTAAGAAACATTCTTAAGAATGACTTCAGAATTGAAATTCCCGTTCATTGTCCATGTTTGTATGTCCATGATATTCCCGTTCATTGTCCATTTTCCTATGTCTATGAAATTCCCGTTCATTGTCCATGTTCCTATGTCAGGGAAGATTACTCTAATACTAGGAACTCTTCAGTTTGAAAAATTTAGTTTTATAGGTTCTTACTGACAGAGAATGCAGTCTTCTGGCATAAACCATACAGCATGTTATGAATATTGCCATACTTGGATTTGCCGTATCTAAATGATCCCAACTTTGACTTTATTTTGCTTCTGTCTGAAAAGATTGTTCCACTTGTAATATGAAACATGTCAGAGCATTTGGCTTCAATAGTAAAATAAAATATTGATTATCCAAAACTTACATCTTCACATTTTTTGATTATGTGGACCAAGAAAGTATTGCCAAGATACACACTTTATTTGGCAACATGTTTTAAGAATTTTACATGTGTTACCTTCATCATATATTTTATATACCTTATACAAAATTTTAACATTGTTACTGTTATATTTTATCTTGTACTTCTTGTTGACACTGACTTGGAAGGGTTCATCATCCTAATGTTTTTGTTCAATTCTTCATTGTTTCATTTTTTTAACTTTACCTTTAGTTGGCACCATATAGCCACCATTTTGCTGAGGTGCCATTAAACACTCTTGCATACATATCTTGATGAACACATTGGTTATTAGAACCATGATTTTTCCTGACAAAATCTGTGTCTTCTATTTAACTCTATTGGTCCAGACAAAATCTGTGTTTTCTGTTTAACAGTATTGGTCCAGACAAAATCTGTGTCTTCTATTTAACTGTATTGGTCCAGACAAAATCTATGTCTTCTATTTAACTGTATTGGTCCATACAAAATCTGTGTCTTCTGTTGAATTGTATTGGTCCATACAAAATCTGTGTCTTCTTTTTAACTGTATTGGTCTATACAAAATCTGTGTCTTCTGTTTAACTCTATTGGTCCATTATCAGAAATATTCTTAATGCATTTTTGAATTCTCAATAATAAGAAAAGGAATTCATGCTTTCAATTAATTTAATTAATGACCTGCAGTTTTAAAGTTGTATTTATCACAAATTAATATCACAAATTATAATTTTAACTGTACACTTAGCATGTATTGTACAACATATATACTTATGTACAAGTCAGATCCAACCACAAATAACATAAACTAGAAGATCAACGTCTATGTTGTTTTATTAGACCTAATAAAATGAATAGACCCAGATCTGCTGGTGCATTATGCAATATCATGTCATGGTCTATGATGTTTTATTAGTCCTATTAAAATGCATAGACCCAGATCTGCTGGTGCATTATGCAATATCATGTCATGGACTATGATGTTTTATTAGTCCTATTAAAATGCATAGACCCAGATCTGCTGGTGCATTATGCAATATCATGTCATGGACTATGATGTTTTATTAGTCCTATTAAAATGCATAGACCCAGATCTGCTGGTGCATTATGCAATAGTACATCAGGGTCTATGTTGTTTTATTAGTCCTAAAAAAAAATAGACCCAGATCTGCTGGTGCATTATGCAATATCACATCATGGTCTATGTTGTTTTATTAGTCCTAATAAAATGCATAGACCCAGATCTGCTTGTGCATTATGCAATATCACATCATGGTGTATGTTGTTTTATTAGTCCTAAAAAAAAAATAGACCCAGATCTGCTGGTGCATTATGCAATATCACATCAGGGTCTATGTTGTTTCATTAGTCCTAGCAAACTTTGTAGACCCAGATCTGCTGGTGCATTATGCAATATCACATCATAGTTTATGTTGTTTCATTAGTTCTAGCAAATTTTGTAGACCCACATCTGCTGGTGCATTATGCAATAGTACAGTTTCTATGTTGTTATATTATCTCTAGCTTACAGCATAGACTCAGATCGGCTGGTTTAATAGAACTTCTACAGCAACAATGAAGTGGTTGTTGCAAAAAACAAGCATTCTATGTACCTGCCAGTATTTCTCATATTTAATTTTTTCTCAGGAAAAATGGGGTGATTTTTGTCGAGCCTACCTTGGCAAAAGATCAATATAGCAAAAATTTGGGAATCGGTGTATGACAGTACATCTGTACATCCATCCACACCACAGATGAAGGTCAATGTTAACCTGTTTTAAATTAAAACTCAATATTCAAGTTTTTTACTTTTTAGCTAAATCAAAGGCGGGCTTGACAAAAAGTGAGTCTCTTGTTTCAAACTTCCACAAAAAATAGTGCTCCTCAGACTGTAAATGAAACATGTGAAAATTGTCATCAGCAAGAAAATAAGACAAATGTAGAACATGACAAATTTGATACTTTTAGCTACTAGGTCATAGTTATCAGGGCAAAAGGGTTTGATCATTTTGTTATCCAATGGATGTCCTAGCACATTTTACCACATTCTTTAAAATCTGCAAATACTGAAGACATAACTAGCATTCTTAAAAAAAGACCAAGATCACTATATTGCCCAGTCACAGATTCTGACTTCAAATGTTTGCTATTAAGTGCTGTTTTGTAAAGTTACTACGTTTATATGCTATCACTTGGCTAGAATTCCCTTAACCTTTGTACTAATATCTCCATCACAGGACCATACATTGGAAGAGGTCACCCAGCCCCACTTCCAGGCTTACACATCAAACCCTTTCACCAAGTAAGGGCCTAATTATGTTGTCTCCCCTTGTCCTTAAAAGGAGGGACAACATTAGTATTTATGTCATTTCCTCTAAGTTGGCCTTAAAAAAATAAGACCCATGTAGATTAAATAATATAATAAAAAGAAATAGATTGAATAAGTCAGACTTTGCTTGTAGGTATTCAAGATTTATAGATTTTTTTTCCATGTGCCTAATAAGCAATAATAACTATTAACAGTCAGTTGACTGATTGCTGAAAACTGCATGTTACTTCAGTCATGAGAAAAATCTAATGTCCATGCAGTGAACATATTTGTAGTAGAAAAAAGCTATTTTTTCTTGATTAATTTATATTTGGGCCTTTTTGTATTTTTTTACACAAGTAATATTACACATGTTGGAATGGTTACTTAGAAACAAAGGGAAATGATGAGAGCAATAAATTCTTGAAAGTTTTGCAGTGGACCATGTCTTTATGATTCCTTTTTATAGTTTTATTTAAAGATTAACATATATTTGAAAAATAATTGTCTGATAACCCAAAATGAAAGAAAAACAATGAACTACTTTAAATCACATTGATTTGTCAGAAAATAAGGATTTTGTTTCACATGTGGATAATAAAAATTTTAGAGGTCTTGAAAACTTTGTACCAGTTCTGAGTAGCGAAATTGGGCAATTTATCGTACAAATTTAAGGAGTTTTGTGACACAGTCTATTGGTGTCAATATAACAATGAACCTCCATAGCACATTGGTAATGTATTTGATTTGCATCTCTGTGGTGCAAATGCTTAATGCTCAGGATAATTGGTTTCCCTTGCAGAGTATTGTAGTCCCTACCCTCACCACACCCCCCATAATATTTATTCTTTAATTTTTCCTGGAGGCCTGCTGACAATGAAATAGTTTTTCTTTTAATAGTTTTTAAAAGAAAGCAACATCATAACCTAAACAGAAAAAAAATGTTTATTAAATTCAGCATTTAGGCTTTTACATAGGATTACAAAGGTTTCAGGTGTAATTTGACCCATTCTTAAAAGGTCTCTTACACTAAAAAATCCAGTAATTTAATTCAGATGCAACTATTGTTATGAAAATGCTGCACAACCTGTGACTAATTTTCAATATATTTAGTTATTGGTAATGACCAAAAAATTTAACTAGTGTTGGTGTAGACTTGATTATAACAACTAAACAGGAACTTGTAGACAATAATGGAAACATATAAAGAAACCAATTAGTGCAGTAATACTTCAGGCTTAGTCAGTGGCTCCACCTGGTTTTCCAGATTGTCCATCCTTTACCTACAATACCCCACATCTACCTCGAACATGCACTCCATCAATTGTTTATACCCCACATCTACCTCGAACATGCACTCCATCAATTGTTTGTGCTGCAACTTGTAGAAACTAAAATTATTACATAAAGTTTGAGGGAAAAAGTTATTAATTTAATGAATAACTAATTAATTTATTTATTTTGACACAGTATTCATAGCTTTAGAATGAAACATAAATTTAAAAGTCTGTTATTCTTTAAATAAGAAAATCCAGTTTTTGTTGAGCCTGCCTTGGCTGAAGCTCAACAAAGCAGTCACTTTGGCATCTTGGTGCATGTCCATACACACAGCCATCCACACCCTAGATTATGTTTTTGTGGGTTTAATGCCATTTTTCAGCACATGATAGATTATATATGGCAGCCAGTATATTTGGTGCAGAAAGAACCCAGGAAAACCCCTGGAAGAACCACCAACCCACAGAAAGCTACTGGCAAGCTTTCTCGCATACCCACATTGGCCGAACCAAGCTGAGACTCGAACATGCTCAGACAGAGGTGAGATGTGTGAGTGATCTGTAAAGGCGAGCGCCTTAGACCACTGAGCCACCCAGGCCCCCACACCCTAGATTAACCTCACTGTTAAAGATTTTTACTTGTCTAAATAAAAGTAAAAAATGGGTCTTTTGTTACGTAGGTACAATTTAAAGACTAGGTCAAATTTTCTGATATATATATATATATATATATATATATATATATATATATATATATATATATATATATGCATGTATATATTGTGTAGCTCCTTAAAAAATAGAATGCATTTTTAATTGTCATGTACCACCAGTACAAATTGATGATGACCTTATCTCATCAAAATGCATGAAATTAGCATTAGATCTTTTCTGAGTGATAGACAACCAGTTGTTTTATCCATGTGAGATCTTCCCAAACTTTGTTTTGTTTTATGATACATAAATAAACATGATATTGCAAAAAAATAATTAAAATGAAAATGGTTTTTAATTATTTTGAAGGTTATATAATTTATATGATACAGGGTCTTATTTTTTTCTCATAATGGTGATTCAATATGAAGTGTTTTTTACATTATCTTTTCATACTATTCAAAAAGTTTGTCATATTTTCCATATTAGGACTCGATAAATGACTACAAACCCAGACTGAGATATTTTAAACTGTATATGGGGATATTTCCACCTGATGTTAATATTTAAACTTAAATGGTAGAGTCAAAATTCACGGAAATTGAGATAGTAACATAATTTGTGCCATCAAGCACTGCATATTCTAGCATATAAGTCAGGTTCAACTGCAGACATCATTGACACTGATTTGCATTGCATAATGTGCTGGTAGATCAGGGTCTGTGTTTGTTCTACTGATTACTCCTAACAAACAGCATAGATCCAGATCTGCCAGCGCATGATGCAATGGCAGATCTAGGTATGCAGAGTTTGCAGCTGAATCCAACTTATATGCGAGTATATACAATATTAAATCACTGTCAATCACAATATATTAGCATCATTCAATTTTAGTGAATCTTTCATTTTAGCTTATTAGCAACAGTTTTAGCGAATTACTAACGGGGAAAATAATACATTTTGGTTGTAGTTTTACTGTGCCTAATGCAGAGTGCTTGCATGCTCTGTTGTGCCAATTCAGATGAATAAAGCATGGTGTTTTTTTTCAGTACAAGGTATTATCAAACAGAGATGCCAATTCAGATGAATAAAGCATGGTGTTTTATTTCAGTACAAGGTAGTATCAAACAGAGATGCCAATTCAGATGAATAAAGCATGGTGTTTTTTTTCAGTATCAAACAGAGATGCCAATTCAGATGAATAAAGCATGGTGTTTTATTTCAGTATCAAACAGAGATGCCAGTTATTACAGATTTTATGAATTTCCTATGAATTTTTAATGAGAATTCCGAATTATGTTGACAATATTTTGGAAAATCTAAATTTTGGGGAATAAAAATGTGAACAGGAGTTTTCTGGACACAAGTAGGGAGAATAGTTTCTAAACAGAAAAAACAAATGTAAATAACAAGAAACCAGATGACCAGTTGACCAGATTGTATATTTGTGATAAATGCAGAAAAGATGAAGAGAAAAAGAATATGCTTACAATTCATAAGGAAAACTAATGTTTATAGTTATTGTATTGGCCAAAAATGTTAAAGGAATTCAAGGTCCTGGAATTTGAGGAATAGATATACCAATTATTCTCATTGGACCTTAATTGTTTCTGACCGTGTATAAATATATATTGTCTCATAAAAATATGCATTATCTTATTAATGAACATGTTATCCAGTCTGGAAAGGCTTCTAGATTCCGAACATGTTATCCAGTCTGGAAAGGCTGTCTAGATTCCAAACTTGTTTTCCAGTCTGGAAAGGCTGTCTAGATTCTGAACATTTTATCCAGTCTGGAAAGGCTGTCTAGATTCTGAACATTTTATCCAGTCTGGAAAGGCTGTCTAGGTTCTGAACATTTTATCCAGTCTGGAAAGGCTGTCTAGATGCCAAAAAATGTATGCTAAGATTACTGATAAACATAGTTTTGAGTTGGCATCTCTAATCAAGCCGCATCTGACATGAATCGCTGTCAAAAATTAGAGATGTTAAAATAAATGTATTTACAAAACATCATTTAGAACAATTATTCAAGTCAACATTCATAGGTCCTTATAATAACTTGGTATTTATGAAATGGTAGCTAATAAAATACTCTGTTACAAATTACATGGTATTTATGAAGTGGTTGCAAATACAATACTCAGTTACAAATAATCTGGTATTTAATGAAGTGGTGGCCAGTACAAATACTCAGTTACAAATAATCTGGTACTTATGAAGTGGTAGCTAGTATAAATACTCAGTTACAAATAACCTGGTACTTATGAAGTGGTGGCCAGTACAAATACTCAGTTACAAATAATCTGGTACTTATGAAGTGGTAGCTAGTATAAATACTCAGTTACAAATAATCTGGTACTTATGAAGTGGTGGCCAGTACAAATACTCAGTTACAAATAATATGGTATTTATGAAGTGATATCTAGTACAAATACTCAGTTACAAATAATCTGGTACTTATGAAGTGGTAGCTAGTACAAATACTCAGTTACAAATAATCTGGTATTTATGAAGTGATAGCCAGTACAAATACTCAGTTACAAATAATCTGGTACTTATGAAGTGGTAGCTAGTACAAATACTCAGTTACAAATAATCTGGTACTTATGAAGTGATATCTAGTACAAATACTCAGTTACAAATAATCTGGTACTTATGAAGTGGTAGCCAGTACAAATACTCAGTTACAAATAACCTGGTACTTATGAAGTGGTAGCTAGTACAAATACTCTGTTACAGATAACCTGGTACTTATGAAGTGATATCTAGTACAAATACTCAGTTACAAATAATCTGGTATTTATGAAGTGATAGCCAGTACAAATACTCAGTTACAAATAATCTGGTATTTATGAAGTGATAGCCAGTACAAATACTCAGTTACAAATAATCTGGTATTTAATGAAGTGGTGGCCAGTACAAATACTCAGTTACAAATAATATGGTATTTATGAAGTGGTAGCTAGTACAAATACTCAGTTACAAATAATCTGGTACTTATGAAGTGGTAGCTAGTACAAATACTCAGTTACAAATAATCTGGTAGTTATGAAGTGATAGCCAGTACAAATACTCAGTTACAAATAATCTGGTACTTATGAAGTGGTAGCTAGTACAAATACTCAGTTACAAATAATCTGGTACTTATGAAGTGATATCTAGTACAAATACTCAGTTACAAATAATCTGGTACTTATGAAGTGGTAGCCAGTACAAATACTCAGTTACAAATAACCTGGTACTTATGAAGTGGTAGCTAGTACAAATACTCTGTTACAGATAACCTGGTACTTATGAAGTGATATCTAGTACAAATACTCAGTTACAAATAACCTGGTACTTATGAAGTGGTAGCTAGTACAAATACTCAGTTAAAAATTTTCATGGCTGTCCATCTGGGTAGACATATTGTTTCTATCATGCATATATTTTCATCATAATTTTGGTGAGCATGTTTGCTCACCCAGTTCACTAAAATGTTGTGATTTGCAGCAAATAAATGAAATGTTCCAAAATGTCAATTCCAAATTTCAATTTTTTTTTTAACAGTGTGGAAATTTCTCCCAATGCAATTTATCATGAATCACCATACTAGTATATTGTAACTTCTGAGCCTTGATCTGTATGTTTTGTTATTACTTATATATTTTAACCCTCTGAATTTCTATATCTGTTTTCCTGCTACTTTTTTGTTTTGTAGCTTGCAATATTGTCTAATAGGTTTGGAGATAGGATTTGTGTACAGAACAATATTAGTTCCAAGAATGTCAAAGATCTGGTCTTTTTGGTGTATCCGGTATATGATAGAATTTGTGTACAGTACAGTATTACTTCCAGGAATCTCAAAGATCTGGTTTTTTGATGCAAATGAAATTTGTTGCAGTAATTTAATTCTCAGCCAGCTTTTGTTGTAATAATCAAGTTCCTTGCTTTGTATTATCTTACCTTTAATTCTATTTATATACCTCATTCCTTCTAATTTACTTATCTTGTAGCATTTCAAGGCACTTGCTTTGCATGTGATTTTATTATCTATAATTTTACTGCATGCTGAGTCTACATTGAATGTAAATAAATTCATTTGATAACTCTTTTCTTTTTTACCAACAGTTTTTTTAATGATTTATCTGTTTGTTCTGTGTAATACTGTTGATAGGTAACTTAATTTTTGGCAATTGTGTGATCCAGTTTAAACATTTATGTAGAAAAAAAAGATAATTAATAATGATTATTATCATTAATATTATTATTATTCTTTTGTTTAGTCACTAATTATACAGAATTGTATGCCCATCATATTACTAGACACAAATGAAACTGAAAATGAAATTCCTTAATAACCGTTACAATCACAAGTTTTCCTTTTCAATTTTCCAACCACAAAAATCAGTTGTCCTAACAAATTCCAAAAGTAATCTACTTAATCAATTAACAATGCATGAAATATTTAAATCCTTTCTGTAACATAATTATTGAAAAGCATTTTTCTTTTTCAGCACAACCATTCTGGTGTAGAAACGTCATCGTTGATGTGATAAGAGACCTCAAACAGATGCATCATGGGATAGCTGCACTCCTTTTTTACGATAATTTTTTGTTAAGTTGTGACGTTTGCATGACCAGGAAGAAAAGAGAAATGATTGATTCCTATGATGAGGAGCCAGTGTTTTTTACAAGTTTTATTTTCTTATTTTTTATGAAAATTGTACATTTTATTCCATATTGACATTATTATGCCATCATGTCGGTTACAGTATGTCAGCGTGAAGTTCATCTCCAGTCTGCGATCAAAAGTCTTCGACCAAAATAAATATTACATATTCCATCATTACTGAGATGAAGGAATTGGATGGATATATATTTTGTAGAATATTCCTTTTTAATTTATCAATTAATCAATAACGTAGTCAATAAAATCTGTTTTTATCTCTTTTTGAACTTTATCTGTTTGAAAATTATAAAAAATTGAGATTATTTTCTATGCTTTTCCAAAAATCATAGTTTGTAGATTAAAAAGTATTATGGGATGTTCAGTTTTCGTAGCCTATTTAAAACAAAAGGAATATTTTTACTGTTGGTGGTTGGAATGAATGACCCCAAGTCTACTTTTGTAGACAAAAAACATTTTGTAAATATTGTAGAAAGTTTAAAGTCATCGTTTACATGAGACATATTTACAGAGTATAGTGACAATTGAATGTTAAAATAACAATTCATGGTATCCTAGTTGAGAACAATGCAGATCTTTTTGGTACCAATAAAAGTAAATTATGCCAAACATTAGTAAATTTCTTAAAATACTATAAATTTGCTTTTATTTTCTAAGTACCAATTATTTGTGGATTTTGTTGTTACTAAAAAGAAAGAATTTAAATACAAACCAAAAGAAAATCAACAAAAGAAGAAAATGAAACCCCATTACAGTAAAGACAAAAATGACAGTAAAAAACAAATTTAAACTGTAATGGGGGGAGGGGTGATTAAATGAAAATGCTAAAGTGCTATCTATACAGAAGAGTTTCAGTAACATGTATTATGAAGCATACTTTTTTTGTTTTGGCAGTGTCAAATATTGTTCAGATTAGCATTTTTTATTCTCATTTGCTTTTAGCTGTCGAGGAATATTGATTAAAGGGACATGAAAAAGCTGCTTAAAATATCACTTGACCTAGTTTCATGACAGAGTAGAAATTAGTTTCAAAAAGGAGTGGAAAATGTTTCCCAATACAGTACATCCCATACAGTTTAGTCCTTTATTGGCAAGTGGCCCATAAATAGGGGCTAAATAAGTGAAGGAAAAGTTTAATAAATACTGTCCCTTATAAGCAGGTGACCTTGATATGAAGGCATCTACTTGTTTTACTGTTTGAAAATGTTGAAGTATGAAAATGCCAACTGGAATACAACTTCAGTACCTTACAACTAGGATTGCAAACTTGAAGGATACGCATTATTTCTTTACGACAAGGATAGGAGAAAATTTGCATAAGAATTTAGATTTTCTCATAGATTTGCCATGGAACAAAACTCATAGTATTGGCTACCGTATATATTCCTTTATAAGTCGGATCCAACTGCAAGCAACATAGACCTAGATCTGCACTCATATAATACTCTGACAGATCAGAGTCTATGTTTGTTCTACTGATTACTTATATCAGACTGCATGGACTCAGATCTGCCAGGGCATTATGTGACAGCAGATCTTATTCTATGCAGTTTGCAGTTGGATCTGACTTGTACATGAGTATATACAGTACTTCTACAGCGTTATCATAGTGTTACAAAGATGGTACAGATTAGTGAGAAAATTGGAAGATTTGAAAAGAAAATCTTCAAAATGTTTACCATTATTTTTCCACATATTCTTTGTCACTATTCTCAGTTGTACAGTATGATTGGCATGCATCTTTTTGCAAAATGATGTACAAATGAATTTCTTTTTTTTTTTCTTTTCTGTCTTCATTTTAGTCAGCAGATAAATGTAGTTGATAGAAGACATCTTCGTAGAGGAAGGCATTTTCATTGTTGTTTTTCTTTATTTTTTCATTGATTTTTATGTTGATGCTATTATGTACGATGACTTTTAACCATCATGAATTTTATAGATTAAAGATAGTGCTTAGTTTTATGTCTTGTGAGCAAGTGTGAATTTAAGATAAAAATGTCTTGTAAATAATGAAAACTTCTTTTGTCATTGAAAGAGAATCATCTTTTTTAATTGCTTTTTTATGTATAGTTGTACAAAGTTTTTCTTTAATTTTTTTTTTTTTAATTTTTCAACATTTTTTTTTAATTATTCCGTAGTTTTAGTTTAATATAGTTTGCTCTTCCTAGAGCAATAGTTTTAGTTGTCTGCTGTCATTTGAAAACACTTTTTATACTGGGGAAAATCATGGTAGTTACATATTTTTGCAAATGTAGTTTCACTGAATACCACTTCTATTTGTGCCAGTAGCTAAGTCAAGAAATGTCTTAAACCTTTCTCAATTCCTTTCCCTAATATTGAGGTTATTTCCCTTATTTTCTTTAGGTTATTTCCCTTATTTCCATTAGGGTGGATAGAGGCTTAACATAGCAACGTGTTAAATTTTTTAAGTAATTTATTATTGCTGGATAGAATTGGTAGAAGTTTGAAAAGGTTCATTTACAATGAAATGTATTTATTTAAACAATATATTATCTTTATTTTATTACACACTAAAAGTGTCTGTTATTATTGGAAAGCCTTTATATTGTTTCCCCACCAAAGTGGAATCGAGGGAAGTAGCCCAATTCATGCAGGGATAAAAAATGTCGGAGCAAAGAAAAATCTCTGAACACTAATCGTACAATGCAGTTATTTGCCCTTGTATGACAAAACAGCCCATAAATTCAAACATTATTTTGTTTGAAAATTCATGTTGATATTCCCAAATAACAACTGAAATGTAAAAATGAAGCTTATTGTATTTTGGGATGACCACTCTCATGCTACTTAACTGCCAACATAAAAGTCACACAAACATTGGAAATATTTGTCAAAATTTGCTTACCTATTTAGAAAAAACTTAAATAAATAAATAAACTACTTGAAATGAAGTTACTGTCACATTTTCTGGTATATAATCTTGCTAAAGAAATTTGTGCTGGAGTGTACATCATTAATTTCAATGCCAAGTGATATACATATGTCAGTATGTAATGGTGCTGTTAGATTTCAGATGCATTTTTGGGGTTTGTTTTTTCATTTGAATGATAGAGTTAAAGTTTGTAAGATTAGAAACAGTTTTTATCAGCAAAAACCTGTCGAAACAATTATAAATCTTGTACATAGGCTTTAAAAGGTATGATTGGTGTCATATGTTTTTGTCAATAGTTTCATTTTCTTGTCCTTTTTTAATTATAATGGTCAGTTTCATACATCAAGCTTTCTTTCAATCCTTTTCCATTTGTGTTCTGTTTAATTCAGGGAAATTCCAAACTCTACTGATTCTAATGTCTAGCAAAAAGTAGAAGTGATATTTCTAAATCATAATTGTACACCATCCTCATCATTTTTCATAACCAATGACTAATAACTTTGATTGATTGATTGATTGATGTTTAATAGCACATCAGCACATTAAAGGTTATACTGTGCCGAGTAAATTGGAGTAACATGCCTTGCCCAGAGACACACCACTGTGGCTGACCCAGCCCGACTGAGCAGGAAATAAACCTACACACTTTTGGTTGCATGTCTGCTACACTAACCTCAAGGCCACCATGGCTTTAGTAACTTTAAATGTAGGAATTCCAAACAATTTGTGAAATTTATAGGATTTTAAATTCAAAAAAAGCACATCAGGTTTTTTTCTGGTGTTTAATAAAGATTTCCTGTAAAACCAACACAACAGGAAATAAGTTTGATCTGCATAGGGTCTTATTTAAGTTTGATTTGTATAGGTCATGACCTGGGGTTTGGGAACCACTGGTACAGGGCCTTATTTAAGTATGATATGTTGAATAAGATTTGATATGTTGAATAAGATTTGGATGCATTTAGAAACCTGACAGTCATAGATAAAAAGTAAATGTGCTCAGCAAAACAAGCATCAAACTCAAAGTCACATCCAAATCTTAGTCAACCTTGCTTTAAATACTTTGAAATGTGAAATTATAACATAATTGTGAAGTATTATCTATCAAGACAAAATTATGACATAATTGTGTAGTATTATCTATCAAGAGAAAATTTCAGATACTTTTGGTATAATAAGTTCTCGGAATAGCTGGAAATTATTATAGGGGCTGGGGGCTGGATTGTGAATATGTGAATAGATAATTCTTTAGATGACAGATGTAACTTCTAGAAATGGAGAAGAAAAAGTCATTTAACATTTAAAGTTCTTAGTTTTTTTTAAAGTTGAATGGTGCTAAGTATGTTGATGTATCACTATAATTAGACACTTCTCTCTGTACATAAAACTAGATCAAATTAATCAGACACTTCTCTCTGTACATAAAACTAGATCAAATTAATCAGATACATTGGTTTTTTTTCTTCAAATAAGGAGCAAATAGGGAAATCCTATAAAGTGCTTTACTTTCATCACCATTTTACAAATTAAGGCAACCCTGCTAAATCAGGGTATTGGAATGCCTTTGTGTATTTAGACCAGAGTTGTAAAAACCATCAATGAAAACCAATTTTTAAGATATAACATAAATTGTTGTCAAATGGCGATGTGACAGAGTCATCATTCCCAAGGGAGCACAAATTAAATCATCCACAGTTCTTTTTGAACTGGTGCTTTTTTATTATGTAAAGGAACCGTCCATTTTGACATGGATGGAATTTCCAGCAAACTATAATTTTTTGCTAATCCCATTACCTCATCTTTTCCAAAGAATTTATCATTTCAAGTCATCTTCACTTGTTAGATGATATTTTTGTGTCAATCTGCACATTAATTTTGGGTACTTTTTTGTTTTTCTTAGATACACAGTGTAGTATTAACATACTTAATGTTTCTCTAACCTAAAATCAGAAATGACTATTTTAACCTATTGTAAAGACAAAAACTATATGCTCATTTATCCTAATAGGCATGTTATGCAAACGCCTTTTCTGGAATTTCCCCTAAAATAGACTCAGACAAGAATACACGACTTTAATTGTTTTATGCAGTTTATTTGTAGGGAAAGATAAAAATATGTTCTAGAACACTTTAGAATATTTACAATATTCCACTATCTATAACTTAATTGGACCTTCTAATAAACGATTTAAGTCTGTAAGTTAAGTTCAGGCTAATGATCCTTAATTATCCTGAAGGGTCGTTTTGTTTGTAAAAAGTTATTCTCAACTATATGTCAAAAGAATCTCACACAATTGTGATCCTTACTTTTCTTTATTTGGGTCGGTTATCTTGGGTCGCTTGTCTCTGTCTCCTCTTAGAAGCACATGCTAACAGGATTTTGCAATTTGCTATATATGTAACTGACAACACTCTGAGATTTTGATGTCAATTTAATGAAAAATAATGTTGACTGCATGTCAACAGTTAAGAGGACAAATTAATATAATAAATTAATAAGCAAATGAGTTAGAAAAAAAAATCAGTGCAGGGTTGGCACCAAGATAAATGAAATCACAATCTCAGATATACATTTTTTTGTCTTTTGCTTGGTAGATTCTCGCAGAAGATAAATAATGTAACCACTTGACTGAGATTTCCTTGTCTCCATGCCAACACCAACATAGATGCTATATATCTTGTTCCGTTTCCTTCTTGTCCATCTCTAATGTCACTTGCAATGGATTTTATACCGGTCTTGTTACATAGGTGTATAGGGAATTTATTGAAACTTAAAGATTAATTGTCAATTCTAGTTGGTTGGAGATATTTTATGTTTTTTTTGGGGCGGGGGGGGGGGGGGAAGGGGGGGGGAAGTAATCATTTTTGCATACTTCATCATGTTCCTTGTATCCTGGAAATTTGAATGTTATACTGGCATATTTGTCATCTGCCATGTTGCTAGTGTTTGTGTTCTACCAATGGAAGGCTATATTAACTTGAAACTTTAATTTACATATTTAAGAATTAGTCCCAGAAAAGTAAACTACTTTAAAAAGAACCTAAACTATTTGTATTTGATTATGAAAAATCACCAATGTATGACTGGCACATGTAATTTGACATTTCCAACCAATTGGATCATCAATGTATGATTGGTAATTTGACACTTCCAACCAATTGGATTATTAGGATTAATTGTCACGCCACTGTTGTATTGTTTTTCGAGGTGATTGCATGTTTTGCTTATGTTGTTTGATTGGTAGAAATGATTTCTGTTATTGCATTCTGATTGGTCCATCAGATATAGTTAGTAATAAGATCTGACTCAGTAGCATAAGTTTCAGAGGATTGAAGTTTATTTCGTAGGAGCCAAGTCTGCCTACAAACACCTTCATAGATGTAAATGTTATATAAGTTTTAGTTCTGTAATACATCCTTGATTGTCTAAGCTTGTACTGAAGGCTTGTTTTCCCTGTCTAAGTTTGTAATGAAGACTTGTTTACCCTGTCTAAGTTTGTAATGAAGACTTGTTTACCCTGTCTAAGCTTGTAATGAAGACTTGTTTACCCTGTCTAAGTTTGTAATGAAGACTTGTTTACCCTGTCTAAGTTTGTAATGAAGACTTGTTTACCCTGTCTAAGCTTGTAATGAAGACTTGTTTACCCTGTCTAAGTTTGTAATGAAGACTTGTTTACCCTGTCTAAGCTTGTAATGAAGACTTGTTTACCCTGTCTAAGTTTGTAATGAAGACTTGTTTACCCTAAGTTTGTAATGAAGACTTGTTTACCCTGTCTAAGCTTGTAATGAAGACTTGTTTACCCTGTCTAAGCTTGTAATGAAGACTTGTTTACCCTGTCTAAGCTTGTAATGAAGACTTGTTTACCCTGTCTAAGCTTGTAATGAAGACTTGTTTACCCTGTCTAAGTTTGTAATGAAGACTTGTTTACCCTGTCTAAGCTTGTAATGAAGACTTGTTTACCCTGTCTAAGCTTGTAATGAAGACTTGTTTACCCTGTCTAAGCTTGTAATGAAGAATTGTTTACCCTGTCTAAGCTTGTACTGAAGACTTGTTTACCCTGTCTAAGCTTGTACTGAAGACTTGTTTACCCTGTCTAAGCTTGTAATGAAAACTTGTTTTCCCTGTCTTAGCTTGTACTGAAGACTTGTTTACCCTGTCTAAGCTTGTACTGAAGACTTGTTTTCCCTGTCTAAGCTTGTAATGAAAACTTGTTTTCCCTGTCTAAGCTTTTAATGAAGACTTGTTTTCCCTGTCTAAGCTTGTAATGAAGACTTGTTTTCCCTGTCTAAGCTTGTACTGAAGACTTGTTTACCCTAAGCTTGTACTGAAGACTTGTTTACCCTGTCTAAGTTTTTAATGAAGACTTGTTTACCCTGTCTAAGTTTGTAATGAAGACTTGTTTACCCTGTCTAAGTTTGTAATGAAGACTTGTTTACCCTGTCTAAGTTTGTAATGAAGACTTGTTTACTCTGTCTAAATTTGTAATGAAGACTTGTTTACCCTGTCTAAGTTTGTAATGAAGACTTGTTTACCCTGTCTAAACTTGTACTAGAGACATGTTTACCCCATCTAAGCTTGTACTGAAGACTTGTTTACCCTGTCTAAACTTGTACTAAAGACTTGTTTACCCCATCAAAACTTGTACTAGAGACATGTTTACCCCATCAAAACTTGTACTTGAGACATGTTTACCCCATCTACTAATGTATAGTATGCATCCAACTGCAATATGCTTCATATAAAAAGTTATCTCCCTTAGTCTGACCCATTGTTTATGTTGACATATGCCAATAATTATGGTTCTGCCATTAAGTTTAATTCTTTTTAAAGAAATATTTTGTAAACTGAGGAAACACTAATGCTTGAGTAGTACGACTTTTATCAGTTCCATATTTATAAACGTGCATGGTCAGTTCCATATTCATAAATGTGCGTGGTCAGTTTTCATGATGTTTTAAGAGATGGATGTTTTCAGCAGTGTTATTTTTTTTATTTTTTTTTAATTTTAGGTTGATGAACATTTTTTCTAAAGGTCTTGAGTTGAACAATATGTTCTATTATTTAAATACTAAGCCTAGATTAAACTATGCTAGATCCATGTGCAATATGGCAGGACTTGTGTAGTCCTTTCTACCAGTACCGTAGGTAACTAAAATTGTTTTCCAAAAGTGAAGAGTAGCTACCAGCAAAGTACCATGTTAGCATAGACCCAGATCTGCCATCATATAAAGCACTTTCAAATCTGGAGTCGATAAAAAGCATGTTACCATAGATGCAGATCTGCCATCATATAAAGCACTTTCAGACCGGGAGTCGATAAAAACCGTGTTACCATAGATGCAGATCTGCCATCATATAAAGCACTTTCAGACCGGGAGTCAATAAAAAACGTATTACCATAGATGCAGATCTGCCATCATAGAAAGGATTTCAGATTGGGAATCGATAAGAAGTGTGTTACCAGAGATGCAGATCTGCCTTCATATAAAGCACTTTCAGATCAGGAGTCGATAAGCGTGTTACCATAGATGCAGATCTGCCATCATAGAAAGAAGATTGGGAATCGATAAGAAGCGTGTTACCAGAGATGCAGATCTGCCATCATAGAAAGGACTTTGAAGATTGGGACTTGATAAGAAGCTTGCTAGCATTGACCCAGATCTGCCATCATATAAAGGACTTGTAGATTGGGAGTCATTAAGAATCATTTTAGCATAGAAGCAGATCTGCAATTAATAAATTACTAGCAGAGTTGGTGCTGTTAGCATTGACCCAGATCCACCATCATATATAAAGAACTTCAAGTCAATGCTGTTCATTTAATCTGATTTGAGGCAAACAGCGTAAATCTGGTTCATATGATGCTTGCACTTGGATGCACTTTATACATGATGAATAGATAATTGAATTTATACTGTACAAGTTAATTACATCCATTGAATTTATACTGTACAAGTTAATTACATCCATTGAATTTATACTGTACAAGTTAATTACATCCATTGAATTTATTCTGTTCAAGTTAATTACATCTATTGAATTTATACTGTACAAGTTAAATACATCCATTGAATTTATACTGTACAAGTTAATTACATCCATTGAATTTATACTGTACAAGTTAATTACATCCATTGAATTTATACTGTACACATTAATTACATCCATAGTACATAATTCTTAGTAGAAACTGCCAACAGCAGATCATAAGTGACTTCAGTTTGGTTCTTTAACTAAAAACATTGTGTGCCTTACAAACTTGTATTTGGTTGGAATGCCTGGGACCTAGAATCAAGTGTATCATCTATTGGTAGTGTTCATTTTGAAATATATTTTTTTTTACCTTTCTGTTGTAAGAAGATTTTCTACTATTAGTATTCTATTGAAAAGCAATACAATTACACTGATCATATAACAGGGAATACAAGATTTTTCGACATGGATTTTTTTTTGACATTATGCTTTCATTGATGTCATTTTGTATGCCCCCATTACATTTTTTCTTGATGTCATGAAAAATGTCCACATTTTTTTCTTCTCAAAATATGTTGTAAATGATGGTCTTGTTCATCAGATGTAAAAATGAACTGATGTAAATGTTATATATTGAGGCAAAACATTTGGAAATTTTGTAATGCTGTGTTGATCTTCCATCTAATTTTCTCACCATTTTCTGAAATTTTCTTAAAATGGACCATATATGGCATTTTATTTTGTAAAAAGGATGCAGTTTGAAGGTTGTTGGCAAACCAGTTTAGCATTATTCTTATGAAATAAAGGCCACATATTTGTTTGGCTCTCAGTTTTGAGAAGGATGCATTATTGTCCAGATAAATGTTATGCTACGCCAAGTTAAAGATATGTTCATCTTTGTTTTATCTTTAAAATGTATCAATTACTGTCAGATATTTAGAACCACTTACTTCAGCCTGTTTACTGCTTTAAGAATTTAGAAAAAAATGAATAAATTTGTGGATGGGCCAGTCGTTGGTAGAACATAATTATTCTTATTCTAACAACAAACAGTGTAAAGATAGTTTTAATGCCAGGTAAAGTCTTGATTTAGGGTAGTTGTCCCTCAATATAATGTACCTCAGTATAATGTCCCTTTTACAAGGTGGATATGGTCACAGATCCTATTGCATTAGTAATGCCACATTATAAGTACCTCAGTGTAATGTGGTCCCTTTAATAAGGTTGATATGGTCATAGATCCCATTGCATTACTAATGCCACATTATAAGTACCTCAGTGATCCCATTGCATTAGTAATGCCACATTATAAGTACCTCAGTGTAATGTGGTCCCTTTAATAAGGTGGATATGGTCATAGATCCCATTGCATTAGTAATGCCACATTATAAGTACCTCAGTGTAATGTGGTCCCTTTTATAAGGTGGATATGGTCATAGATTCCATTACATTATATAATAGTAATAATATGAATTGTCTACTCCAATATAAGGTGACTTCATATATAACATGGTATATTTTTATGGCTCATGTACACAGCATTATATTGAGGGATCACTATTTGCTTGGGTAAAATGTGGATCCAGCTGTGGACCTTGTAGACTATGAGCTACTGTTGTATAATGCCCTGGTAGATCACAGTTCACACTGTTTGTTCTATTCATTATCTGAAATGAAGAGCAAAGAACCAGATATGCTAGTCCATTATGCAATGACAGATCTAATGGCAAAGATCAAGATGTGCTAGTCCATTATGCAATGACAGATCTAATGGCAAATACCAAGATGTGCTAGTCCATTATGTAATGACAGATTTAATGGCAAAGACCAAGATGTTCTAGTCCAGTATGCAATGACAGATCTAATGGCAAAGACCAAAATGTGCTAGTCCATCATGCAATGACAGATCTAATGGCAAAGACCCTGAGGTACTAGTCCATTATGCAATGACAGATGTGGTTCTGTGCTGTGTACAGTCTAGTGCATGTGTGACACAGGTAGATAACAACTTCTGGAATGGCTAGAGTCTGTGGCTAGCATATCAAAAATTTATAGTCAAGTTTAATGAAAGTGAGAAATGTGTATTCATTAAATTACAATTTAAGCTTACATTTGTGTATTTTTCTCTATAAAAAACAAGATTTAAATGAAATATTTTGATCCAACCCCATCAGCTTACAATAATAAAATTTAGCAAATCATTCTGATACAGATCTGTTTTAAAACAAATGTAGTCAAGAAAGTCCTTGCTTTGACAGATCTGTTTTAAAACAAATGTAGTCAAGAAAGTCCTTGCTTTGACAGATCTGTTTTAAAACAAATGTAGTCAAGAAAGTCCTTGCTTTACAACTATAACCAGCTTAATCATCATTTCTAGCAGTTTTTATTTTCAGTGTCTATGTTATTGCCATGGAGATAGTTTTATTTTATTTTCAGTGTCTTTGTTATTGCCATGGAGATAGTTACTCAGACTTTTCTCAGTCTTTTAATGCTATGACTGAAAATCAGCTGTGATACAGTTAGATTATATTTTACACATTATAACACCTATATATATCTGATGGGGTGAATAATTACTTCAATTTATGCTCGAGTCCAATACTTTGAATAAATAAGCTTCCAAATTTACCACTGTGTGCTAAGTTAATGAAGTTCTAGATCAGTTACAGGATATCTGGATGCTAAGTTAATGAAGTTCAAGGTCATTTATAGGATATCTGTATGCTAAATTAATGAAGTTCAAGGTCATTTATAGGATATCTGTATGCTAAGTTAATGAAGTTCAGGGTCATTTATAGGATATCTGTACACTAAGTTAATGAAGTTCAAGGTCATTTATAGGGTATCCATGCTAAGTTAATGAAGTTCAAAGTCATTTATAGGATATCTGTACTCTTAATGAAGTTCAAGGTCATTTATAGGATATCTGGCATGGAACTCATCAAACTCTTAAGCTTCACAATAAACTTTAGGTTTGTTTTGACCAATCAAAAATTACATTATATTTGAAAAGTCATTTTTGATTGGCTGATAGTAAAAACTCAAGCTTGAGCTTAAGTTTAAAGTTTTATGATCTCCAGACCAGGACATAAGTCATTTAAGAAAATTTTATTTTTTCATCTGGGTCAGTTGAGCAGTGAATTGTTTAAGTTGAACTGGAGAAGAAAAAGCCCCTCCCCCCATCTCATTGAAACAACCTACCTAAATTGCCCAAATCTAAACCTAGTTTTATTTCTTTGGGGTAATTTATCCTATTTTTACTTTAAATTACATTTGAGTTTAGAACTCCTACAGATTAAGCACATCTAGTAAACAGTGGTAAATTTCTCATCTTATATTAACCATTTGACAAATTTCTTTTAACTTTATCTTTTCATCTTGTAACCTATATTGCCAACTTTTGTTATCAAGAGAATGATATTTGATGTTTTACTCATATTTTACAAATTTTAAAGATATAACTATTTTATGCAACTGTTTTAGATTTTTATAATCTACATATATAGCTAGTTGATTTTTTTTTTTCTTATACAACACCAACACAACTACCTGATGGAAAACACAAGGGAAGATTATAATTATCTCCCTTGTGGTGCAATATTTTTGTCTTAGCTATCGGTATCTGATGATTTTCTGGACAAACTATTAATAGTACAAACATCCTCTCGGGTAAATTTCTACTTTACACTTTAGGACCTACATGGCTTTGAAGACACCATCAGAAGATTTTCTCTTTAATTTCTTTCCTCTTGATTTCTAGCTTTACATAAGAGGTCTTGCATGCACAAGTTGCATCGAGCAAGGATTGCACTATGAATAGTTGCATTGAGCATGGATTGCACTTTAAATAGTTGCTTTAAGATAGAACAGGTCAGGGTCAGTAGAGGTTATAAGAAGGTCAAGGTTAGGCACGGCAATGATTTCTTGGAAAGAAACGACCTAGATTCTTGCAAGAAAATGCGTTAGATGTGGGCAAACTGGTGCTAGTTACATTTGAAAATCAGTGTAAAACATTTATGAAGAAAAATAATTAGTAATATAGACATGTAAACCAGTCTATGAAATATATTTATGATGAATGCATTTTTCATTGTTATTACCAAAAAAAAAATATATGGGCATTTTCACAGAATGCTAAATTTTAAATAATAATATAAATGTAAAACAAGGACAGAGAAAAGCTAAACTATTGTATCTTCAGGATTATTTACAGATTGTACAGCTTGACTTGCCTCCTTGGTATGTCTTCCAATTTCAACAATATGTAATATTCTGGAGGTTTATAACTTGATACATCACAATCTCATAGCAAAGTGCTAATGTTGAAACAGCATTCCAAATTGGCAATAATGTTTTTATTAGTTGTACGCTACATTTTTAATGTAAAAGTCCTGATATACATGTGCTTGTCACGTTTTTTTCCCCAGATTTCCTTTTTGTTTATTCAATCCCTTATTACTAGGTTAGAGTTATTGCCCTTTGTCCAGTGGCCTGCATAAGCAACTTGGCATTTCATCTCAGATGCCAAATGAACAAGTAGATGTTGAATATTAAAGTGTTTTCTTTTATATGATAAGGATGAGAAATACTTCATTTATTGCATTAAAAAAAGAAAGAAAAAAAGGCCTGTTTTCATTGTAGTATCATGGTTTTTTGTACATTTTAAATGATTTTTGAGGTAAATATGAGGATCTACAGAGGCACTTATTTTGGACAAGTTCTGTGGTACAAGTTACATGCAGTACAAGTTATTTGGAGTTAATCAGTGACAAGAAGAATGTGATCTGAAGGAAAAATGTATGTCATGTAGATTTAAACTCGTTCAAATTTCAAATGCATCACCAAATAAAAATAAAATGCCATTGTTGAACACCTTAGTATTTATTTTTATTTCAAGTCTTCTGAAATGTCTGTCACTTTTTTTCTACCCATCTTTTTATACCCCAGCCATATCTATAGATGGATCATATAGCGTTGTCCATGTCCATTGCATTCTATCAAATCATGACCAGTCAGGTCACAGTTTGTATCCCCGCCATACAGTAATTGAACAAATCATGTATCTATGCTAAAACTACATTCTCTCTCCCCCCTCCCAAATTATAATTTCTATTTTAAAAAAATAAATGTAGAAAAATCAGTTTACATGAATAGATTACATTCTATAATCACATACAGTGTTACTATATACAAGCATAATGGCTGGCCAATATACACTGAAGATACCTACGCAATCCACCTCCAAATTTATAATTTCTATTTAAAAATTCAA
This sequence comes from Margaritifera margaritifera, assembly GCA_029931535.1. Classification (NCBI taxonomy): domain Eukaryota; kingdom Metazoa; phylum Mollusca; class Bivalvia; order Unionida; family Margaritiferidae; genus Margaritifera; species Margaritifera margaritifera. The sequence continues at coordinate 1,602,699 of JAQPZY010001497.1, forward strand.
TGCAGAGAATCAATTTCAATGAATAGATTCTACTCTACAATTACATCCAGTGTTAAATATACATTCATAATGGCTGGCCAATACATCCTTAAGATCCCACTTTACATGTGTATATATATTAAATATACAAAGACAAGGAGTTGGACAAGACTATGTAAAATGTAAAGAATGCGCATATATACAATAAGTGTTAATGCATTGGAAGCATATATATGATAAGTGTTGATGCATTGGAGCCATATATACGATAAGTGTTAATGCATTGGAAGCATATATACAATAAGTGTTAATGTATTGGAAGCATATATACAATAAGTGATAATGCATTGAAAGCATATATACAATAAGTGTTAATGCATTGGAAGAATATATACAATAAGTGTTAATGCATTGGAAGCATATATACGATAAGTGTTAATGCATTGGAAGCATATATACGATAAGTGTTAATGCATTGGAAGCATATATACAATAAGTGTTAATGCATTGGAAGCATATATAGGAAAAGTGTTAATGCATTAGTAGCATATATATCACTAGACAGATCAGTTGTGAGCAACTAATATATACTGGGAAACGGAATAGAAAAACAGTGCAGGAATGAAAAGTAACTGACAGCTATAAGCAAACTACATAACTAAGAACTATAAGCAAAACAAAAGAAGTAAAAACTAAAAACATGACACATGCGGCAGAGTTTTAAAAAAAATATATATATATATATATATATATATATAATCTAATAGGATGAAAAATCCATCTAAAATTGTGTGTAAGCAATATAAGCCAACATTTAGGTTAACTAAAAGCAATAAACAAATACACAAGACTAGAGACTAAAACACTAAACATGCAGTCGATGTTTGAAATCCCCACGGTGTTTACATACCTAAAAAAATGAGATTTTTAAAACAAAACTACCAGATTATTTAAGTATGTTGGATAGTTCCTGATAAAAATTTTGAAAAGTTCATGTGCCATTGTCTTCATCTTTCGGATGTGGAGTGTTGATAAATTTACTAAATCCAGCCAGTCGTCCTTCAGTTGTCAGGTACTTTCCAGAGTGTTGATAAATTTACCAAATCCAGCCAGTCGTCCTTCAGTTGTCAGGTACTTTCCAGAGTGTTGATAAATTTACTAAATCCAGCCAGTCGTCCTTCAGTTGTCAGGTACTTTCCAGAGTGTTGATAAATTTACCAAATCCAGCCAGTCGTCCTTCAGTTGTCAGGTACTTTCCAGAGTGTTGATAAATTTACTAAATCCAGCCAGTCGTCCTTCAGTTGTCAGGTACTTTCCAGAGTGTTGATAAATTTACCAAATCCAGCCAGTCGTCCTTCAGTTGTCAGGTACTTTCCAGAGTGTTGATAAATTTACCAAATCCAGCCAGTCGTCCTTCAGTTGTCAGGTACTTTCCAGAGTGTTGATAAATTTACCAAATCCAGCCAGTCGTCCTTCAGTTGTCAGGTACTTTCCAATTCGTTTGTTCACATTTAATTGTTTAGATACTTTTGACTTGCTGATTCAAGTTTAGTCTTCACAAGATATATTAGTCTTGCTGGAGGAGAAAGTTTCAAGCTATTCATTAGTTTTCTTTCCAAATGTAATAGCTTGAAACTTGTCAGGATTTGCTTTTATTTCAACGTCTGTAAGCCACCTAATCAAACTCGTGTACTTCGTTTCCAAAGTAGATTTCATAATAAAGTCGTGGCGAGCGCAGGCAAGCGTGTTGTCATCAGCATAGTTATATAGACCAGAATCATTTGCAAAAAAAAACAAACAAAGAAAAACAACAAAGATGTCATCAATAAAGATATTAAAAAGTATGGATCCGAGAATTGATCCCTGTCGTAGCCCTTTGTGGATATTTGCCCATGAACTAGTAATGTCCTTCCATATCATCACATCACATCCTGTCATGTCACAGTTTATACCCCTGCCATATCTATACAGGGAGCATATTGTGTTGCCCATGTCCATTCCATTCCATCCCATCACGTCCTGTCATGTCAGCTTATACCCCCACCATATCTATAGAGGGAGCATATAGTGTTCCCCGTGTGCTTTCATTCCATCACATCAAGTCGTGTCATGCCACAGTTTATACGCCCGCCATATCTATGGAGGGAGAATATATCGTTGCCCATGCTCGTACACTCGATCACATCGTGTCCTGCCATGTCACAGCTTATTCTCGCACTATATCTATAGAGGCAGCATATACTGTTGCCCATGTCCGTATATTCAATCACATCATGTCCTGTCATGTCGCAGTGTATACCCCCGCACTATAGACGAAGCACATAGTGTTGCCCATATCCATTCATTCTATCCCATCGCGTCCAGTCATGTCGCAGTTTATAACTCCGCACTATCTGTAGAGGGAGCATTTAGTGTTGCCCATTTCCATTCATTCTATCACATCACGTCCTGTCATGTCACAGTTTACACTCCCATCATATCTATAGAGGAATCATGTGTTACCCATGTCCATTCGTTTTATCGCATCACGTCCCGATATGTTACAGTTTATACCCCAGCAATATCTACATAGAATGCACATAGTGTTGCCCATATCCATTCATTCCATCCCATCACATCATGTTCTGTCATGTCACAGTCGTTGTCAATTTCATTTCTATTCAGTGACTTTTGAAGGACTTTAAATGGATTCAAACCAAATTTAGACAGGGGCTTTATCTTAAAAAGACCTGGGACGAGTTTGATTTTCATCATTTTCAAACGAAATGTAATGGAGTTACGGTCATTGTTTGACACACTTTGCCTATTAATTGAATCTGAATGTTGTTTCTGTTCAGCAAGTTCTGAAGGACTTAATGGACTGAGACCAAATTTGGAACGATGCTTTACATTAGGTGAAGTTCGGTTTACACCAATTTCTGACAAAAGGGAAAAGAGTTATGGCCGCTGCTTTTGACATAAAACTTTGCATCATATTGACAAGGACATCCGTATCGTATTGACATATTTCTATCTTCGTTCTTGTTTTTGACCTTCTTCAGTCCCTCCACTAATTTAGTTGGGTACCTTAATTTGTCCAACTTTTTTGTTTTGAGAGGCTGAACTGTAAAGAAACAGCTTGCCATGGGTCACAGATTTCACTTCAGGACATGCATCAATGTCAGATTACTCCCTGTACATTGTCGCCAAAATACACATAGACAATCAAACCACAATGCTCATATTCTAAAGAATAAACAATTTCCTTTAAATCAAGACCAATAAAGGCAAGAATCAGCACCAAAAGAAGAGATGAAAAATACTCTAAAAATAGACTGGGACTGCATTCAAAAGTAATAATTTTGACCTGACTCCAAATCGCTCGTTAGAAATGGTGTAAGGGTTTCAAAAGAGCATCTCTTTACATGGAGAGACTTGCATGCATTTATCTGAGCTAATGGAAGTGTAACAGGAAGATTTACGTCAGCTATTACCGTTTGCAATCGAACCCAGTTCGTCTGTTTCGCAGTCGGGCACGTATATAACCAGAATAAAAGGTCCAAAGTAATTAGGCTGGTTCGTAAGTTTCCATCGAAATGCCACCAACTGCAGAGTGTTGGACGATTTCATGAAAAGAAAGGGATACACAAAAATAGCTGTTGCCTTCGGAAATTGAACCCGGTTTGTCTTTTCCGCAGTTGGGTGAACATACCATCAAATTAAAAGGCCCAGACAAATTGGTCTGTTTATTAAGTGATCTCGCATGTCCTCGTTTGCTGCAAAAGAGCTGAAAGATCAAAGGTCAAGGTCACAGGGATTGATTGGTCAGGTTTTTCGAACAAATCAATGGCTTCTGTATTCCATCAGTTGAATGTCGCCAAACGTTTTGTGCTTAAATATCCATTATGATAAATCCTTAAATATCCATTGTTATGATAAATGCTTATACATGTATATCCATTATGATAAATGCTTAAATATCCATTATGACAAATACTTAAATATCCATTATCATAAATCCTTAAATATCCAATTTTATGACAAATGCTTAAATATCCATTATGTTAAATACGTGAATATCAATTATGATAAATCGAGAAGTTCAAAAATAGGGTCACAGTTATCATAACTTTGGATGCCGCAAAATAGTTATTTTTTGTTTTGATGGACGTGGGTTTATTAGCTTTTGCAAATAATAATTTAAAACATGTTTCAAAGTCATGTTTTGAGTGACTTTAGAAATTTTACCTTCCATGACGGTACAGCTCTATATTGATTTAGAAGGTCTAGAGATAAAAGTTAAAGTGACTTAGATAAAATTGCAATTTTCTTTATTTTTGTTTATTTGTTTACAAATATTTTGTGTGTGTGTCTTTCCTTTTGTTTCTTTGGGTGTTTAACTGTCAAATGTTATAGTTAGACTGTTCTGGATATGGGCCGCAACTGATTGACTTGTGAGCCATAATGGTAAATATCATGATCACTCAAAATAAGGGACCAGAATGTTGTTTTTTGTACACAATAGTTCTACTTTCTTTGAGTGATTTATAGTCAAATTATGAATATTTAAAAATGTATAAAGTGCAATTTTAGTTAATAAATACAAGTCAAAATGGTATTAGAGTACATGTATACCGGAGTACTGCAAGATGGTGTACTACTCCATAAGTTAGTGAAAGCAACTTTGGTTGTAAAAGTGTTGTTTATCATGCTGCTGTCTTACACTTGCTGATGCATTCACAACTTCGAGGTCAATCCACCCGATCATACCTCTAATATATTCCGATAGCAGCCGTTCGGGACGACCTCAGGTATTTACGAAACAAGAATTGACGGAAAGTATTGAACTATTATTTCATTCGCCAATTATAGAAATAGCCGAGGTAGTCCGAATTTTTTTTTTGCGAAGGCAATTGCGGTGAACAATATGTATGATTTTTCTGTAAACTACGAGTCATATGTTTGCCTCGCAGAAATAGCTGAGGTGGTCCGAATGTTGCAGATTATATTACCTCTTTCAAATTATCTTATACTGGATCATTAAATACATGCAGCTACTCTCACAGTATAATTGCTTACACCAAATCGTTCATGTAGTGATATGACAAAACTAAAATATGACAACACTAAAATAATAAATCAAAAGTGTCTAGCGAGTAGTAATTTGCTCATAAAGAGATGACAGCACTAAAATAATAAATCAAAAGTGTCTAGCTAGTAATAACTTGCTCATAAAGGGATGACAACACTAAAATAAAAGATAAGAAAAACTGAAAGCGTAGCAAAATAGTGAAGTATACACTAATTTGATTTTTTTAAAACATCATCAATAATGGCACAAAGGTACATTTTGTATTGAATTCAACAGTTTTGAAAGAAACATGCAGCGAACACAAAATGTTATATGTTAGGATTTTACAGGTAAATAAATATTACTATGCATACATGGGTTAGTAAGCAAATCCGCGTGTAGATATAAATCATAGGATATATGGATCCAAAGGTCTGAGGTTCAAAACTCCGCAGAGTTGCAAATGTTTTTCTCTATGGAGAACATCACATGTTAAAAAGAGTGATGAATCAGAGCGTAATTTAAATTTATACATTGAATTCTACTTGTGTGCTATGTCACTACACAAAAACTGATGTAATATCCGAGTTAAAATCATAGCATGAATTCGACTTGTCTGCTGTCAGAATACAAAGAAACAGTGCTGTACTAGACAAGTTAAAATCATAGCATGAATTCGACTCGTCTGCTGTCAGAATACAAAGTAACAGTGCTGTACTAGATAAGTTAAAATCATAGCATGAATTCGACTTGTCTGCTGTCAGAATACAAAGAAACAGTGCTGTACTAGACAAGTTAAAATCATAGCATGAATTCGACTTGTCTGCTGTCAGAATACAAAGAAACAGTGCCGTACTAGACAAGTTCAAATCATAACAAGAATTCAATTTCCGTGTTTCATCACAATACACAGAAACAGAGATGTGATAAAATGGTGCCGTATTTGTACAGATAAAATAGAGACATAGTTCACATATTGGAATATCTATAGCTAAATAAGTAAAAACGAAGACTTCTATAATTAATGCACCAATACCAAAACAAGCGACCATAACATCGCAGCTCCCCTTAACACGTCTTCAAAATATCGTATCATTAAGAATGATATTTTTTTAAAAATCACAGCGAAAAGAGATTCATGTAAGAGAAATTTAAATCAATATATATTTCACAGCATTAACAATGAAGATTTGGATTATTTTTCAATGACATTGAACCATAATAGAAGAGGATTAGTAGGATAATTAAACAATCTGGTCTTGTGAAGCTAATTATGACTGGACTTATGAAGAGACATCCAGAGTGAGGGGGGAGGGGGGAGTTAAGTATATACATTTTAACTATATAACAAAGTTTCTAAATATATTGAATAGAGGTGAAATGGATATTTACATTGTCACGGAATTGTGTGTACGAAAATGTCTATATATTATACATAAATGAAAATGTATATGGGTTTCTTTGCCGCGTACAGCGTTACCCTGGGGTGTATTAATTTTAACCATGGCGATTTAGAAATACTCTGATTTCTGTTCACAAAGCGCCGGCAGTAGGGAACCCGTTTTACCTCGAGTTCTCTAGACGTTGATCAGGAACAAAGTCTCTCTCTCTCTCTCTCTCTCTCTCTCTCTCTCTCTCTCTCTCTCTCTCTCTCTCTCTCTCTCTCTCTCAATGTATCGTGTATCGTCACAATACCGATGAGTCTTGTCAGGAAGCTGTCGACTTTACGGAAGCAATCTTCAGCTGTAGAACTGTTACGGGGAGTCGTCGAACTCTGTGGGTTTGTGTACCCCGGTACTGCGGTCAATGATGACGATGGTTTAAAGGACGATACTGGTTTATTCTTGTGAGGGGCCAAAGGTGCTGGACCAACGGGTCTGCGGGATAGGGAGGTTCTTGAGGGATCCTCCAGCAGACTGGGAAGAGCGAATTACGTTCCTTCATCATTTGTCAAGAACGGTGGAATCTGAATCTCATGATCATCGCCTGGAATAAAAATATACTAGGTTTTGAAATTAAAAATCTATGTCACTATATGTGTGATAATCAATCTAAGACAGGATCATATTTGTTGATGAACAATACATTGATCATACTTGTTGATACTTGTATACATCAATCATATTTGTTGATAATTCCATATATCAGTTACATCTATTGATACATTTCATATATCGATCATATCTGTTGATAAGTTCGATACATTGATCTTATCAGTTGATATCCAAGATCATTGTGATATTTGTTGAAATTACATGCTTTGATTGTATCCATTTAGAAACGATATCATTTTATTATATCCGTTGTTGAACTTTGTGCGCATGAGAAGGGTGTCATATTCAGTCGTCATTAATTTACATTATAAATAAACATCTCATTCACGTAATTGTGTTAAGTATTTTCACTTGATTCAATCACACCCGGTTTAGTTCTGTTACAATGGTGTAAGAAGTGGGATCGGATTAGGCGGAGCGCTGCCATTGGTTCACATAGGTCTAGACTCCAGTACTGTTTTTTCACTTTTCTCTCTCAGATTGTGACCTTCCTGAAAAGGAATAACGCAGGTGGGATTGGCAAATATCCCGCTAACATTATCCCTTGCTCTCTTCGTCCATTATATATATATATATATATATATATATATATATATATATATATATATATATATATATATATATATATATATATATTGTTTTTATGTTGTTGCCATCTGAGAAGGAAGATACAGTCGATTTGTGTGTTATTCCCATAATTGTACGTCTCATATGGTAGAGCACTTGGGATTGGTGATCTCATCAGCAGTATTAATCATGTAGTCACTTAAAGATCTCGTGGAGATGGACAAGCAGTTTGGTTATGAGGGAGAGTCCCTTAGAAAATGTGTTCAGGAGGAGCAGGCTCGGGAGAGGGACCAGCGAGTAAAATAAATGGATACAGAAGGGGAAAATTAGAGATGGGGCGGAAGGCAGAAAGAAACAGAAGGGATTTTGAGGAAAAAAGACAACATTTGAGGAGGAGAAGGTGTAAGAAATTCCAAAAAGCGAGCCCTGGAAAGAAAGATAACATTTGAGAAGGAGATGATAGAGATGGCAAAGCATGCAGAGAAGGAAATAATAGGGTGGGGAAAGGAAAGCAGAGGGGAGAGGAAAGCAGAGTTAGAAGCAATATAGTTAGAAGACTTGAATACGGAGAGGGAGCACAACAGGAAAATTGAATTATTAGAGGCTAAAAAAGAGGGGGAACAAGACTCTAACTCGAATAAACTACGACACCCCAAATTATCCCCGTTTGATCACGATACAGATAATATCGACAGTTATTTGCGTAGATTCGAACGATATGCCACAGTCCAGAAGCGGATAAAGGATGATTGGTTACTCGATCTCAGGGCGTTGCTAAAGGGTAAAGCGCTGGATGTATGTTCGCCTCTCCCCGCAAACGACGCGTTAGATTATGACGCTCTAAGAGAGGCACTCCTTAAGAGATTTGAGGTAACTGAGCAAGGGTTCCGATGGGTTGAGTGTGGTAAAGTTGAAAGATTAGCTTTTAACCACTTGTAATAGGTGTTTATACCTGTTTCTGAGGGAAAAATCCTTTACAAATATCTTTGACATGGGTACACAAGGAAATTATTTCGCTGAAGCTCAGAGAAGTACTCAGAATGTGGCCTCGAAAGACAAAAATTCAGGAAATTGTCTAAAGACCAAAGACACCAAGAACCCGAGAAAAAAATTGTTGTTAGTAAAGGTGGAAGCTTTCAGTCTGGAAAGGGTACCAATAGTAAAGATAAGCAATGTTACACATGTAATGAGTGGGGCCGCATCTCGCCCAATTGTCCGAAATTAAATAGGTTTGTAGAAAGAGTAGCGGTGGCTATTGAAATCAAGGGGTGCTCAGGAGGCGACAATCGTGATGATTTTCCAAGTGATAATTTGGGAACGAATAACGCGAGTACAGTGTACGATTCCACAGCGCGTGCGCAGATCAGTCGGGATGTTATTCAGTCGATCGGCACTTGTTTTATCGCCGAGGCGAGGGTACCAACAGCTAGTGGTACCCCCAATGGTCAAGAATTTACGGTCTTACACGACACCGGGTGTACGGGCGGCGTGGTAAAGCGGAGTCTCGTTAGGGATGATCAAATGCTTGGTTAAAAATCTCCTTGTTTATTGTTAGATCAAACGATTTATCGCGTTCTCTTTGCGAAAATATAAATCGAGACGCCTTTCCTGACCGGAGCCGTATATTCGCAACTTCGAGGTCAATCCTAAGGATAATACCTAGAATGTTTGCCGACAGCTGACATGCAAACCACATCGGCTATTTGCGAAACAAGGATTGCCCGAGAAGTTACGAATGCATCGAACTATGTTTTCAATCGTAACTTCTCAGTCAATCCTGCAGTCAATCCAATCATAGAAATAGCCGAGATAGTCTGATTCGGTTGGTGTTTCTTTTTCTGCGGAGAAATTCCCGGCGAACAAAATGTATGATTTTTCTGCAAATTACTGCGCCGACATACATCCGAAGCATAATTTAGTCTCGCGGAAATAGCCGAGGTCGTTCCGAATGCGGAACCGTCAAAGTGCTGTGTAAGGACAGTCCCATATACAACTGAACGATTGGAAATGTCGAGGGCTTCAGATTTCCAACTATGTTAGAGTTTCATTTTCCATTATACAAGCAGTAGAAACTAGGTCGGAGGCGCGGACTGGGAAAAGGCCAATTAGAAAATTGAAAGTTCCGGAAGCGGTGACCGATATCTCGCGCGATGAATTTCTACAGGAGCAAGGGCATGACGCTTCCTTGAGCGGGACCGGGGAGATAATTGTGTCTGGTACCGAGAAACATTGTAAAGGCGGAGGAAGCTCGAAATTCTTACGCACGAAAGGATTAATGTATCGAGAATTTACCATGTCGGATGGTAGAAAATTCTTTCAACTGGTTGTCCTCCATAAATTCAGGTCCCATGTACTCAGATTGGCACACGAGTCCAATATGGCAGGTCATTTAGACATGACAAAAACTACCGATAGGGTGTTGCCGAATTTTATTGGCCTGGCGTGAATAAAGACGTATCACGATTCAATCGATAGTGCGATGTTTGCCAGAAGATGGTGTCGAAGGGAATAATAACCAGAGTACTATTAGGCTACACGCCTTAAAATATACCCCATTTAAAAGGGATGCCGTCGATATTGTTGGAACCATATTTCCTGTTACGCAACTATATACCCAGAAACCATAGCATTACCAACTATTGAAACCGAACGTGTGGCAGATGACTTGTTGACACGTTCAGCAAGGTAGGAGTGCCTGAGTAGGTTCTCACAGATTGTGGGGCCCAATTTACTTCAAAACCTATCGCGGAAATTAGAAAGTTGCTATGGATTAAACAGTTGAGCACAACACCGTATCACCCAATGTAACGGCTTAGTCGAGAAATTTAATGGGACGTCAAAATAAATGCTACGTCGGATGTGCGCGGAGAGACCACGAAATTGGGACCGATATTAAAACGTGATCTTGTTAGCTTATCGCGAGGTACCACATGAAAGCTTGGCATTTTCGCAGTTCGAGTTGTTACCGGGTAAGACAATTCGTGGTCCGATGAGGATTCTGCGCGATCTAAGGTCAGACGATGTGGCGGACGAGGAAGTACAAACGACCTGCGAATACGTTGTCATCTTGCGCGAAAGATTAGAGAGTACGTGTCGGATGGCACACGACGAGCTCGCGAAGTCGGGTCGTAACTATGAAAAATATTACAACCGCAGAACGCCGAATAGGAAAATCCACGTATGTGATCGAGTGTTGGTGCTTCTCTCTACTAGTAGGAACAAGCTATTGGTCAAATGGAAAAAGCCGTATGAGGTCAAGCATGTCAAGGGCGAAATGGATTACAGACTAGACATGGAGAGATGGTTGAGAATATTTAATGGCAATATTTATAAACGATACGTGGAGAGGTCTGAGGAAACGATATAAAAAGGAGTATTTAACTCAGAATGTACTGCGATCATCGAAGACGAATCGAGAGGCGAACTAAAGGAAGACACCTGTACATAAATTCCATAAGTTCCAATGGGGATAGGAAAAGAAGGAGTTGATAAGGTCTCCGTGTGTCCAGAGTTACCGGAAGCCCAGCGTCGACAAATCGCGGGGATTTAAAATGTATTTCCAGACGAGAATCATCCATCAGGAAGCCTTCCATAAAGTGGACAGCTTCCTGACAAAACTCGTTGTATTGTGATAATACAGCGTGAATGTACTCTATAAGTACCCTGGTTGTGGTGAAAATCCACAGCCAGAGAACTCGAGGTAATTGGGTTTCTCACTACGGGCACTTTGCACGTGCATCAGTATGTAAACTGAACTCAGTGTTTTGAAATAGCTAAGGCTACAAATAAACCATCCTCGGTTAACGCTGTAAACGACTACGAAACCCGAGTACAGTCATATATATAGCATTGACATTAAGTACACACAATTCCGTGACAAACTTATTTTGATTAATTTGGAAGTAATTATTTGCGATGGAAGGGTTTTATAGACACATTAAAATCTACACGGTAAAAATATTGTTCAGGAAGAATGCATAGTTGATTGTTTAATTCTTTATATAAAATGTGAGAGACTTTTAAGTGTCCCTATGATTACATGAATATTTATGTGATTTTTCATTAACTTTGATTATCCTCAAAATTTCGTTGACTAATTTATAGTCTTTTACATTCCATTTGTTTTTCAGCTATTGAGAGATGTACTTCGATTCATCTTCGTCTTCTCTAATGTTATATCTTTTCATTTCTTCTGTAATGTTATTTATTTTCTTTCAAGGACATTGTCTATTCTGCAGTCGACTCATTATGTTCTTAATGTGTACCATTTTCTTATTTACCTATGATTTTTTGAATGTACTTTCTTTTTTTCCCTCTGATAGTTCTTGATGCTCTAATGTACCGCTTTTTCTCCGTCTGTCTCGTTCTAGAAACTCATTATCTTTCAAACACTCAAATTTTTCATGCTACTTAACACTGCTGGTTATGTATTGTGCTTCCTATGTCTCCGATGGAGCGGTATGCGTGGCAAAGACTGGAGATAAGAATCGTCACGGGCTGCACCATTTTCGTGATATTCTTTGCGATGGGAATGAATCTTATCATCAAAGCAGCGGAAAGAGATTCCCAAAGGGCCAAACACCATGGCAGGAATCAGACTCCCATTCAACAGAGGGTTCATGTAACATGACTGTTACAACACTAACATATATTTAGGCACGATGGGTTCTAGCAGCTATAGACAATACAGTGACATGGGCCACAATGAGGTTTAAACCAAAGCAGTCGAGGTGCTCGGTTGTTAAGAAGGGACGTGTCACAGACCAGTTTAAACTAAAGATACAAGGAGAAAACATCCTATCAATAACAATAACTGGTAGCCAAATGAAGTGCCTAGGAAAGTGGTTTCATGCCAGTTTGTCAGACAAGGAAAGTGGACATAGATTGAAGCAACATGTGGAAGAGGGTTTGCTATAAATCGACCAATCCGGCCTCCCTGGAATGTTCAAGGTATGCATGTACCAGCATGGTTTTGATCCAAGGTTCACATGGCCACTCATGGTGGTTTTTGGTGGTTCATCCGTGTATTTAAATTTAATAGCTTGCTTTGGTTTGCTCTTCAAGATTGAAATGTAATTATCCTTTAGTCCACTAGTATTCATCTTGTGGCTTACTCTATTTAATTACGTAATTATTTTATCTGGTAGGATCCAGTATGTTATCAAGTAGCCTATTGTAAACAGGCTTAATGAAACTGGAATAATCAGATTTACGACTTGTTACGACTCTAGGTATTAAAATAATGTAACAGAGAGAAAGTGAAACAAACAATGTAAGTAAAATCAACCAGCAATTTATTTCTAGACAATTAAAATGAAATTTCTAAAAGACTCTTACAATAACGTGAATTAAAGTCCAAATAATCCAATAATCCTAAGTGTCCTATTCATAGGTCCTAAATATGGAATGTTCAGAATGAATTCCAGTAGTCTTCAATGTCCTAAGGTGTTAGTAGTCTTGAACGTTCTAATGTGTAAGTAGTCTTGAATGTCCTGATATGCATGATTGATGCAATCCATAATATCTTTGAATGAATTCACATAAATCCCAAGGTTAAGTATTAATCCAAAATGAGAATGAGCACTTTTGGTAATTCCAATGAATATTTCAAATAAATAATTCCTCTCTCTGAATTTGCACTGATTTTAACAACTGCAACATCTGATTACTAAAATAAGTTTCTTAATAGACTGATCTTAAGAATATGAAGTTTAGTATTGGAATGAAATCTTGTTTACCAAACCTGTATAAATACAAGGATAAGTCACCTGACAGAATATTCTAGAATATGAGCAACTCTAATGGAAATTTTCGGTGCGTACGTTACTTTTCTAAGTTCCAATCTAACTACTAAATGCTATGTAAATAAGTCTGACCTTAGACCTTGAACTCAAATGCAGTAAATATGTTATTTACAAATTAATGACCACTTAAGTACAACTTACCTCATGGACACATATTATAAATTTAATATACATAACAGACTTCTTCAGCATCCATCTTAGTTGGTGAACATTTTGTGAGTATCATCATCTTCTTCAAAAGAATAATATAATCGACTGCAAGGGCTGATTTTAATGTAGCTTTGTAGACAGTGTTAATGATGTTGTCTCGTTTACCATTTATTGCTATGAAATTTCAAAACAATTACGCTTTGGGATTTGGCTGTTATTTTTGGCTCATAAACCATATTTACTACTTAATCTTGAGATGTTTTATCAGTTATAATAGGTTTGACAATGTAACCAACTTTACTATTTGCATACATTAACACCAGACATAAAACAACAAATACTACCACCTATCTATCCAGTAATATATTTTGTTTGAACTAAGCAAACTTGTATCATTTATATCATCTTGTGATGCTACATTTTTCTTCTACTTTTAAGGTCTCTGTTTTTAATCATTTAAATTCTTATGAACGTTTCCCAAGTTGTATACCAAGTTAAACGCTATATAAATCTTGTTTCTTTTGTAAAATAACCTTTTCTGTTGTTTTTTTTTCTCCATATATTTCCAACCAAATTATAAGATGGACGTAAAATAACTTTAAAATTACTCGTAATTATTCTACGTTGTATTTTAACAACTTTACATTTAATTAAACCAATACAAAGTTCATTGAAATATAATAGTAAAGTACAATAAAAAGAAATAAAGACATGTTCAAAACATGAAGAAGAGAAGGACGTTGCTAAATTCAACACAGGTGATAGTTATTATTAACCTTGAAGAATGGAATACATAACAAATTGGAGAGAAGAAAATTTTTAAAAAAAACACGTGAACAAATACAGCAAAAGTATACAAATCACAGACGACACAATGATGAAAATTTCAGAATAATTCACAGAAATATAATTTTTAATGTATTGAAACAAAATATTAAGTCAGATAGAATATTGAAAATAATCAACTGATTCTGAAGGTGTGGATGAACATAACCTTCATATTGATCATGTTAATCCCTGTTTATCTGACTCAGCCGACCCGGAACAGTAGATAAGATGTTTTCACTGATCAAATACCAGATACCTGGTAGCCAGTGAAAACATATTTTAAAAAAGGATAGGCTGGGAGATACCAAAGCACAATAGAAAACTTTCAGCTTAAAAAAAAAAAAAAATTACGCTGTCATCATTGAGGGCATACGGAATAAAATCACTTTTGTCTGCATTGTATCCTCTTTTCTTTTCGCGAAAGACTTTATTACACAGTAAACAGACGCTCCTGTAATAAGAACATTTTTGACAGCTTGTGGTCAAAGGTACCAATGCATGGATTTACAAAGCATCCGGTACACATTTACTTCGTATTATTTTCTGTATTTTATTTCCTCAGTCGACTTTGGGAAACCGATGTGCTTAAATGTTATCAAACTAGCACTCAATGAATATAGAGGCAATAATTTCATCTTTAACTAAATCAGGCAAGTGATGTATCTAATTCCATTCTGTGTCATGTAATCTTCTTTTAAATATTTGTCTGCAATCCATTAAAATTATCAATCGGTAGAAGCTACTCATCAAAGATGTCACTTCTAGGATCTTGAATCTTTAAAATAACAAACATTTAATAGGTTTTCTTGATTTTGCCCTTCGTCCAATTTATCCAACTCCTTGTCAGTTAAAAACTTTCAGGTTATCTTTTTTGTAGGTCCTATTTGTTATACTTATTTACAATTCTTATTTGTATTCTTCTATTTCAAGTAAAACAAAGCTACTGACATTTTTTCTCTTCCGTGAAACCCACCTCATTTCCAAGTGAATATTGATCCATTTAAATGTTGAAAAAATGCAGAAGATGGTGTGAAAGATCTTGATCAGACGTATGGGAATCTTGTTCACAAGGAACACATTACTTTTAATACAAATGAAGATCATTTTATCGTAATACTTTATCTGATTAAGTATATTAAACTCACGTATCCACAGCATTAGTGAATGAATACGAATAATATATTACACAAGCTTGTAACATAGATGATGCACAATATAAAATATATAAGGTTAAAAATTTATTTCTAGATAGTGTAGCCCAAATAAAGTGAAAACCTGACTCAACAGCTACGAAAATCGCTAGAAGTACTTTCCTGAAGTCATTAAGCCGAATCTAAGAAGGAAATAGTTTGATACCACCAAATGATAAACCTCTAGAAATACTTTTACAGTAGTCGTTATAAGGCATTGTTGTACAAAGACACCAAATCAGAGTTCGTGAGGGAATAGAAATGTCAAGATATGCAAATAAACAATGTGACCGGGAAGTAAGAGAGGATAAGACTATCATAGATGAATACAAAAAAATAATTCAAAGCAGAGGACTTTTACCTACAGAGCGCAGATTACATACTATTCAAGAAGAAAGAGTATTAAGGGGTCATCTAGATTCTATGAAAGTGATCAATTCGAAAAGAGAACTTATGAGATTTTTAGACAGTGACATGTATAACAAACATATACAGGATATACAGAAAGATATGAGCAAAAAGACAGACAAGACAAAACATCTTAACTTGCAAAAACTGCTGGAAAGTATCCAAAGTAAAGAACACAATTAATTCAACATATGAAAGATTCAGGGAGAATTCGTAGACGCGACATTGAATGGATCAATGAAAAAATTATAAAAAAGGTACATATCGGTAAAAGGTTGAAATGTTTGTTCAAAGAGAAAGTTGTGACAATTGTGAAGATTTTTGCAGCTATAGATATGACTATATCAATTGTTGCTTTCTCGATAGCAAACGTGGCAAAAGACTTAGTAGGAAGTGGTGTTATCGTGGGGGTCCTGGTAGTGGAAAAGGCAGCACAGAGTCTTTAATAGACAAAGTCAAACAAGACACGGAAAATATTGGAAACTCTATGCTTGATGTATTCAAAAGGTAGTAGTAGCATTGCCTAGAAATTAATGGCGGTATGAAAGAATTGCTTTTAAAAGCATCTAGACAGCTTGTTTCTTTCTTGGCTAATCATGTCATTTGTTCTTATTTTAACAATTGTTGGCCTTTTGTGTGCCCCTTTAATCATAAGTGTAGAAGCGGTATCAAAAAGGATTTTAAAAAAAAAAGGCATAACCTGTTTAAAAAAATAATAATTTTTTGTTTTTTTTCTTGATCTCTGTCTTTTAAACCACGGACAGTTACGATTTCAAGATGGTCATCCTCTTTTTTATGTTAGCTTGTTTTCCTTCTACATAATTCTTTGCCTTATTATCTTCTATTGTTCCATTGTCCATGTTAAAGACTCTTTATCAGCTGCTTGAATACTATTCAGAACCACGTCGGTATTTGTGTTAGTGTTCCACCTCAGTCTAAAACTCTCGGGTCGCTTTTTAAAGTTGTTGTTGTTGTAGCCAAAAATGTTACCAGCTTTCATCACAATACTACTCAGCAATAAAAACTATACAAACAATACCAATATCATAGTCAACTGTAACATTTGAATCTGAAATATATTGCTAAAATAGTATCGTGATGTTTTCATCTGAGTTATAAACTTCTTGACCAAACATTTAAATAACTTTTCAACAGTATCTTGAGCAGTGGAAACAGACGTGGTAATTCTGGTTCTGTTTTGTAGCTGCGATCCCAAAATACATTTTAAAATAACTTCTGATACTCTGATTTATTCGTTCTTCTGTCTAACCAGTAGGATCTT
Organism: Margaritifera margaritifera; assembly: GCA_029931535.1. Classification (NCBI taxonomy): domain Eukaryota; kingdom Metazoa; phylum Mollusca; class Bivalvia; order Unionida; family Margaritiferidae; genus Margaritifera; species Margaritifera margaritifera. Next base: position 1,620,011 of record JAQPZY010001497.1, read on the forward strand.
TTAAAAAGAAGCATGTCCATCTGTTTTCCACATCCGCAGTAATCATCTTGCCGTAAAAATCGCTGGACTTTTTCATCTCAAATTCTTAAGTAACTCCACTCGATCTATGACCCACAGTTTGGTGTTTCCTGTCATCGTCATCGTATCATACAGTTTGGTGTTTCCTGTCATCGTCATCGTATGATACAGATCTGCTTTTTCCATCAGGTAAAGATACAGATCATTCATATTTTTTTTAAATTGTATTTTGAAACTAAATTTGAAACCTGTATACTGATTTCACAAAATCTGGTATACTTTATCTGTTTAATGCGAATATCATATTCCGCGTCCGGCTTTTGCCATCATTATGTCCCTTTTTTATTTGAAATAATATTTTTCAATGTAATATATTTTCATCTCTTTAATTACTTTCGCAACGTCTCAGTTAACAGGAGTGTCAAACGTAGTTACAGGAACAAACTCTGGATCGCTGCTTGTGTATGTTATTTTATTTTTTTTTTAAATCTGAGCTCCATTTTTTACTTGTAAAAAAATTTCATACATGAACTAAATTATTACCTAACACTAATGAAAGTCACTAACATACATGTACACAATAATAACGACACACACACACACACACACAATTGTATTAGTAATCAGGCCGAATAGAAACGGAAGTAAGTTGGAGATGATGTTTCTCTATTACCACTCTGTACCTAAGGTCTGTTTATGGCGATTATCGCCAGCAATCAAATTTGTACTTCAATCCGGACACTTTCATTCGTTCTAATTTTTGTAATACTTTTGTGGGCGTAGGCCCTCGTTCTAATTTTTTTAATACTTTTGTGGGCGTAGGCCCTCGTTCTAATTTTTTTTATACTTTTGTGTGCGTAGGCCCTCGTTCTAATTTTTGTAATACTTTTGTGGGCGTAGGCCCTCGTTCTAATTTTTGTAATACTTTTGTGGGCGTAGGCCCTCGTTCTAATTTTTTTAATACTTTTGTGGGCGTAGGCCCTCGTTCTAATTTTTGTAATACTTTTGTGGGCGTAGGCCCTCGTTCTAATTTTTGTAACACTTTTGTGGGCGTAGGCCCTCGTTATAATTTTTGTAATACTTTTGTGGGCGTAGGCCCTCGTTATAAAGATATTCAATATTAAAAGAAAGTGGCTGGATATTGATCCTTTTCGAAAAGTATGTCACCTGTTATTTAGACTGAATGTCCTTTCTTAACGAAGTAAATAAATAAATAAATAAATAAACCTGATTTGCAAATAGGTATTAGTTTCATTCACTGTTTTCTTATGTGCAAAAGGGAGGGGAGTAGCTACACCGTCATTCACATGCTTTGCTCGAAGTGAATAATTTTATTTCATATATTATCAAAGATAAATAAAATTAAACTGTTTTCTTATGTGCAAAAGGGAGGGGAGTAGCTACACCGTGATTCACAAGCTTTGCTCGAAGTGAATAATTTTATTTCATATATTATCAAAGATAAATAAAATTAAACTGTTTTATTATGTGCAAAAGGGAGGGGAGTAGCTACACCGTCATTCACATGCTTTGCTCGAAGTGAATAATTTTATTTCATATATTATCAAAGATAAATAAAATTAAACTGTTTTCTTAAAAAGGGAGGGGAGTAGCTACACCGTGATTCACAAGCTTTGCTCGAAGTGAATAATTTTATTTCATATATTATCAAAGATAAATAAAATTAAACTGTTTTCTTATGTGCAAAAGGGAGGGGAGTAGCTACACCGTGATTCACAAGCTTTGCTCGAAGTGAATAATTTTATTTCATATATTATCAAAGATAAATAAAATTAAACTGTTTTCTTATGTGCAAAAGGGAGGGGAGTAGCTACACCGTCATTCACAAGCTTTGCTCGAAGTGAATAATTTTATTTCATATATTATCAAAAATAAATAAAATTAAACTGTTTTCTTAAAAAGGGAGGGGAGTAGCTACACCGTGATTCACAAGCTTTGCTCGAAGTGAATAATTTTATTTCATATATTATCAAAGATAAATAAAATTAAACTGTTTTCTTATGTGCAAAAGGGAGGGGAGTAGCTACACCGTGATTCACAAGCTTTGCTCGAAGTTAATAATTTTATTTCATATATTATCAAAGATAAATAAAATTAAACTGTTTTATTATGTGCAAAAGGGAGGGGAGTAGCTACACCGTCATTCACAAGCTTTGCTCGAAGTGAATAATTTTATTTCATATATTATCAAAGATAAATAAAATTAAACTGTTTTCTTAAAAAGGGAGGGGAGTAGCTACACCGTGATTCACAAGCTTTGCTCGAAGTGAATAATTTTATTTCATATATTATCAAAGATAAATAAAATTAAACTGTTTTCTTATGTGCAAAAGGGAGGGGAGTAGCTACACCGTCATTCACAAGCTTTGCTCGAAGTGAATAATTTTATTTCATATATTATCAAAGATAAATAAAATTAAACTGTTTTCTTATGTGCAAAAGGGAGGGGAGTAGCTACACCGTCATTCACAAGCTTTGCTCGAAGTGAATAATTTTATTTCATATATTATCAAAGATAAATAAAATTAAACTGTTTTCTTAAAAAGGGAGGGGAGTAGCTACACCGTGATTCACAAGCTTTGCTCGAAGTGAATAATTTTATTTCATATATTATCAAAGATAAATAAAATTAAACTGTTTTCTTATGTGCAAAAGGGAGGGGAGTAGCTACACCGTGATTCACAAGCTTTGCTCGAAGTTAATAATTTTATTTCATATATTATCAAAGATAAATAAAATTAAACTGTTTTCTTATGTGCAAAAGGGAGGGGAGTAGCTACACCGTGATTCACAAGCTTTGCTCGAAGTTAATAATTTTATTTCATATATTATCAAAGATAAATAAAATTAAACTGTTTTCTTATGTGCAAAAGGGAGGGGAGTAGCTACACCGTGATTCACAAGCTTTGCTCGAAGTGAATAATTTTATTTCATATATTATCAAAGATAAATAAAATTAAACTGTTTTCTTTGACGTTAATTCTGCAAAAAGTAATAAATGTATCAAGTACCTTATGGTCCAGGTGATTGCTCTATGTAGTGGTCTCTGAGATGCAAAATAATCACTGACCATTGATGGGCTGTTAAGAAACCTCGCTAGTCATGCACTGAAATCTAAACCAAGGACGTTGATGCGCAGAATACTGGCTTAACCAGCAAAATGAGTTCTATTGTACTAAGAATACGGTTTATTCATGTCAAGATAAAAAGCTTATAGGTTTAGGTATATCGATTTCCCGGGGACGGGGAATATTTAGGTATATCGACTTGCCGGGGACGGGAAATATTTAGGTATATCGACTTGCCGGGGACGGGAAATATTTAGGTATATCGACTTGCCGGGGACGGGAAATATTTAGGTATATCGAATTGCCGGGGACGGGGAATATTTAGGTATATCGATTTGCCGGGGACGGGGAATATTTAGGTATATCGAATTGCTGGGAACGGGGAATATTTAGGTATGTCGAATTGCCGGGAACGGGGAATATTTAGGTATATCGATTTGCCGGGGACGGGGAATATTTAGGTATATCGAATTGGAGAGGGGAGAAGCTTTAGGCATATAGAAAATAAAAACAGAAGTTTAGAACGAGAGGGCGTATACTTATAATCGATGTATATAAAGACATGTGTATCGAGATCAAGAGGAAAGAAGTTGCGGCATATCGATATAATGAAAAAAGTGGGGACGTTTAGGTATATAAAGATGAAAATTGGGGGGCGGGGGTAGACATAATGAGATAAACAGGAAAGAGGGTTTAGGTGTATCAAGTTAAAAATGGGATGGATAGACATAATTTAATGAAAATAGGAGAGGGTTCAAGCATATTAAGATGAAATGGGATGATGATTTTTAGACATTTCGAGATGAACAGGAAAGAGGTTTAGGCATTTCGAAATGAACGAGAAGAGGTTTAGTCGCTTCGAGATAAAACGGTAATAGGTTTAGGCATATCGAGATGAAAAGGAAAGAGGTTTAGATATTTCGAAATGAAAAGAGAAGAGGTTCAGGAATTTTGATATGAACACGGAAGAGATGTAGACATTTTAAGATGAAAAAGAAGGGGTTTAGGCAGATGTTGAAACTTTTTGAGATAAAAAGGGAAAAGGTTCAGGCATATCAAGATGAAAATGGAAGAGATTTAGGCATTTCGAAATGAAAACGGAAAGGTTTTAGACATATCAACTTAATAGGGACAATATTGACCAATATTGAGATAGAATGGAAAGAGGTTTAGACTGATTCTCCTCCTCATCATCAATCTTTATTTTCTCTTTTCAGAGATAAGGATGCAAACAAAGGAAAACGAAAAAAGTATTAAATTAGTTATATACAATTAACAGAGGTGTACATGAGAGTAGTCTCTTAGAAGTGTAGCTTCCCTATGAGGACTCTCATATCAGGACACTATACTTATTAAAGAGTAAGGTGCACTGCTGCGCATTCCTCCAATACTTAATTATTGTATACATCATCACTATTTTACAGAAAATAATATTTTGTATGTAATGTCAAAAAATAACATGCATTAAGACATGATTATCAAGATTTCTACGATCACATGTCTTCCAAATCTTGATAATTTGAAAATCGATCTTATTACCATGAAAAGAATCCATGAATTACAGTTGCAGAGAACAATGAAGCAACATTTCTTAGTATTTCGGGCTAATCTATAACGATACCGTTTGGAAATTCCCTACCCAGGAGATGCTGAATAAATTCTTCATCTGATATATTATGAAGGAACACACCAAGACGAATGTCAAAGTTATTTATAATATGTGTCCAATATATGTCTCGTTGTAGCACAGTGCTCTGAGAGCAAATAAATGCCTGGATTATTACATCTGTGTAAGAATAACTGCAGTGTTTACAAACTTGCATAGTATTATTTGGAACAGTTATCAGAACATTTGCAAGGGATGTAATTAACTGTGACTCTCTTGTAGTTTTTGGAGTTTGCCATAAAATCAAGGGTTTTATAGAAGTATGAACATTTGTGAATCTTTCGTAGGAAATGTCAGTATGGCACAAGTTTGTAATGCTCTCGTTTTCATACTTATGAGTAGCATGTTTCATAATTTGTTTCCATTGTATTTTTCCTGGAAATATTTTGTCTCTAACAAAAATTTCAATAAATTCATAAATATTATATTTCTGCAAAATGCTACATATATCTGGAATAAAGCTTTTCTGTTCTGTAACATCTTTTCTAGAAAGATATAGATATAGTCTGAATAAAAATATTCTTTGAGATGTTAAATTTTCTAGGAGGTGGCATTATTTACTAAGACGTTTCAGTTTCCTTTTATCAATTTCTGATACAATTCTCTTTATCCCCAGTAAACTTTCGCTCATTCCTGACCGCGTGCTTTGAGGAAAGTCTTGCAGAATTTTGGTACAATGATGCTGAAATACATCGAGTTTTCTCAAGTCTTTGAGTCTGATATTCGACCAAACTTCACAACCATAAAGGGCTGATGGTAGCACAATTTTTTTGTAAAACCTGACGTAGGTAAGAGGATTGGATCTAGCTTCATTTGTGTCAACCCCTACAAGAGAATAAAATGATTTTCTGCCTTTAGTACAAGATCTGTCTACTTTAGTCAAGCATTTCATATTGGAACACACAGGAATTCCAACATGCTCGGTTTCACTTAATATAGGCATAGAATGATTGCCTATTTTCCAGTTAAACTTCTCACATGTTGTTTGTCTATTCTGATTAAAACTAATACACAGCTTTTACAAATGTTGAAAGTGAAGTTCCATGTTAGGGAGTATCTGTTATATATATCAAGCATTTTTTGCAAATATATTGGTGTGTTTGCGAGCAGAGTTACATCATCGGCTAGCGCTGGATTTCCAGACGGAGTGCACGCAACAAGTAGCAGTAATTTTGACTGATGTAATTCCTGTAAAAAGTTATTAATATAAACAAGATATAAAAAATGTTGATAAAACACCTCCCTGTCCAATATCCCGTTCTATTGGAAAAGGTTCGGATTTTGACTCGTTCATCAGGACAATGCTTCGAATATTTAAGTACGATTCCTTTGATACACGTAAAATCTTTCCTTGAATGCCCAGTTTTCTGAGCTTTAGGAAAAGTCCGTAGTGATTAACAGTGTCAAATGCTTTTTGAATATCTGAGAAAGCAGCAAACACTCTTGATTCTAGTTCTCAAGTGGAACAAAAAAAGCTTCGTGTGCATTGAAAGATGCTGTTATACTACTCAGTCCCTTTTGAAACCCCTGTTGTTCGGTATTATGGAAGGTATACATAATGCTATTACACCATGTAGTTAATCTATTGAATAAGCACTTTTCAAATAGTTTCTATAATACAGGGAAATAGATCTATAATTGTCATGGTAAGTTATAGATTTCCCTCTTCCTTTGAATATGGGCACAATAAACTCTACTTTCCAAGCACACGGTATGTAACACTGGTCTATTACCCCGTTGAAAAGCATTGTTATGAATTCTGTGAGTCTTCTTCCCCGTAGCGTAAATGCTCATTTTGAATACCATCAATATCCGGGGCTTTCCTAAGTTTGAGCTGTTTTATGACAGAGGCTATTTCTTGATAGCTAAATTTTACTTCAAAGATAGGTTCATCAATACAGAACCCGTCCGTTAGTTCATGATTTACAAATATGTCTCTAGACTGAGTGTACAATTTAGAAAAATATTTAGCAAACAGTCGAGATATTTCATCTGGAGCAGTCGCTAATTCACCGTCATATTTGAATTCAAAACAACATTTTGAATATTTGCTTTTGTTACGTTGTCTGTTGTACAACTTCCAAAAAACCCTCAAGTCTAATTCGGCTGCTTCATCTAAGTCTTTAAAAATAGCTTCTTCATGAGCCTGTATCTTGAGTATTTCTAAATTCCCTTTTTACAGTTTTATATTGCTTGCAAGATTCATAGACAACAATGACTTGATACCATTGAAGAAGTCAAATTTATATAAATGGCTGTGTATCAGTGTAATAGGGAAAATATTTACCAATACTGAGATAGAAAGGAAAGTGTTTTAGGCATATCAAGAAGTTGAAGTTTTGGCCTATCAAGAGTTTTAGGTATATCAAGAGTTTTAGGCATATCAAAAGCTTTAGGCATATCAAGAGTTTTAGGCATATCAAGAGTTTTAGGCATATCATGAAGTTGAAGTTTTGGCATATCAAGAGTTTTAGGCATATCAAGAACTTTAGGCATATCAAAAAGTTGAGGATTAGGCATATCAATAGGTTTAGGTACATTAAGAGGTATATACATATCATGAAGTTAAGGTTTTGGCATGTCAAGATATATATATATATATATATATATATATATATATATATATATATATATATATATATATATATAAAGAGGTTTTGGCATATCAAGGGGTGAAGGTTTGGGCATATCAAGAGGTTTAGGTATATCAAGAGGTTTTGGTATATCAAGAGGTGAAGGTTTGGGCATACCAAGAGGTTAGGTAGTTTAGGTATATCAAGAGGTTTAGGTATATAAAGAGGTTTATGCATATCAAGAGGTTTAGGCATATCAAGAGGTTTAGGTGTATCAAGAGGTTTAGGCATATAAAGAGGTTTAGGTATATCAAGAGGTTTAAGCATATCAAGAGGTTGAGTATATCAAGAGGTTTAGGTATATCAAAAGGTTTAGGCATATCAAGAGGTTAGGTATTGGGCATACCAAGAGGTTAGGTAGGTTAGGTATATCAAGAGGTTTAGGCATATCAAGAGCTTTAGGCATATCAAGAGGTTTAGGTATATCAAGGGTTGAAGGTTTGGGCATATCAAGAGGTTGAGGTATATCAAGAGGTGAAGGTATATATATATATATATATATATATATATATATATATATATATATATATATATATATATATATATATATTAGGTATATCAATTGGTTTACGCATATCAATATCAATTTAAATAGGGAAGATGTTTAGGCGTACTGGCATAACATGGGGAATTGTTTTAGCATGTTAAGATGTTTAGATATATTAATAGGTTTAGGCATATGACGATTAAGATGAGATAGGTTTAGGAATATTGATATGAAAATGGAATCAGGGTTTGGACATTTTGAGGTGGAAAGCGTGAGAGTTCAATTCCTCATCTTCTCATGATAGATATACTGATTTCATTTAACAATGATAATAAGATACAAAATCAGTCACTCAGTTGTACGTAGAAAATATTATCTCAATTGAAATATTTGACTTGATTCGTGTTTAATCAATAAACAATGCTAGGCAGAAACATTGAATGAAGAAGAAAAATATCATTAAAATGATCTTCATTTTAATTGAAAGGTGAGGATACAATGACATTTTCATTACAATATTTTGTCTCCAAAAACAAGTATATATAATCCTTTTTCCTCGTCTTTAAACAGGCATCATGGAACATGGACTTTACTTCAGTAAAATAATTTATCTCGTCTGTGCCGAGGACGTCGACCAATCAATCAATTTCTGAATAGTTAAAGGTTGCTTTGCATTGTAAGCTCTTTCCATCTGCAAAGCTGCAATTCTGTGATTTTCCTAATGGAGAAGTTTCACCAAAACGTCTTCCATTACAGAAAATTGAATTCATTTTCATTTTTTTTTCTTTCGAATAGTTCTAATTTAATGAACGTCAAGAGTCTTGTAACTCCTACCAGCTATAATCATCCCACAGTTTAACTCAATAAAAGTCTATAAACGGCTAAGTCCAAGTTACATATATCTTTCCAAACAAGGCACTACGTTCTCCTAATGAACTTTTACATATTTCAGTCGTGGAAATAATGTCCACAATTACTTTAGAACGAAGATTGTTCCTGTTTTTTATTGTCCTGCCAGGCGAACTCATTAGGATTTTACCAACGTTCCTTCTTTGCCTTGAGGTATAAACATCGGACATATAGTAATTAAGTCAAGCTGCTTTACTGAGGATCATTTTCGGATGATATTTGTAGTGAGAGAGACGATCGATAAAAGGGAGTTCCGATTATATTAAAAAATTTAAGGCTAAAATTGTTAAGGTAATCAATGTGTTAAGATATTTTGATAAAGAAATGAGACAAGATCTACAAGGATTCTACACAAAGGCATTTAAATTGTCACCTAATTTACTGACAAAACAAAATTAATTGCAAATCCAACATGTACGACAAGAAAAGTAATTAAAATGCGGGGCTAGCTGGTTACCTTAAAAATAAAACACAGTCAAGTATTGGTGGAAAAAAAAGAAAAAAAAAAAAAAACAACACACGAATACGTAGAAAAATGCGAATGCGTGTCATTTGCATTTTTAGCAAAATCGGATGAAGGTCAAATCTTCCATTATCATTGTTAGCAAATTTGGCTGAAGGTGAAGTCTTCCATTTGCATTGTTAGCAAATTGGGCCAAAGGTCAAGTCTTACATTTGTATTGTTAGCAAATTGGTCTGAAGGTCAAGTCTTCCATTTGCATTGTTAGCACATTGGGGTGAAGGTCAAGTCTTCCATTTGCATTGTTAGCAAATTGGGCTGAAGGTCAAGTCTTCCATTTGTATTGTTAGCAAATTGGGCTGAAGGTCAAGTCTTCCATTTGCAATGTTAGCAAATTTGGCTGAAGGTGAAGTCTTCCATTTGCATTGTTAGCAAATTGGCTCAAAGGTTAAATCTTCCATTATTATTGTTAGCAAATTGGGCAGAAGGTCAAGTCTTCCATTTGTATTGTTAGCAAACTGGGCTGAAGGTCAAGTCTTCCATTTGCATTGTTAGCAAATTGGGCTGAAGGTCAAGTCTTCCATTTGTATTGTTAGCAAATTGGGCTGAATATCAAGTCTTCCATTTGTATTGTTAGCAAATTGGGCTGAAGGTCAAGTCTTCCATTTGTTAATTTTTGCCTTCTGTACGCTTTTACACGTGCTACATTTATCTGTTATTGTATATACATTTTAGATAATTTTTACATCTTTAAATTTGTTAAGTTTTATATTTTATCTTGTTGTACTTAATTATACATTTATCTGGAAGGCGTTATCTTCTTAAATTTGTGTGCAATTCAATTTTACATTTTTGGAACATAATCATTTGTTGGCACTACATAGCCACTTTTGTTCTGAGGTGGCGTAAAGCACTACAAGCATACACACTTTTGTGCTGAGGTGCCGTAAAGCACTACATACATACATACATACATACATACATACATACATACATACATACATACATACATACATACATACATACATACATACATACATACATACATACATACATACATACATACATTTATCAACGGAGTTTGATTAATATTACTGGGTCAGATTATATTAGCAAGACCTTGTATGATTCTGATAACCACTGCAATTCTCGTGTATTTAAATGGGAGATCTGGACTCGATTCGGTTAATTTTGTTGAAACAGAGCTTTATCTATGAACCAATCTGAATGCAACTTGCTTACATATTTCTGTCAATAAGATATTCAGCAACATTTGCTGATATTAATGAGTTATTCTAGGTTCTGGCTGACTGACCTTATTAACTCTCTTTTAATTGGTTCCAAAGAAGTTTGATGCCTGGCTTGTGATCAACAAGATCTTGAAAAAATCGAAAAACAGTGACATCTGTCAATATTTCTGAGGTGATATCTGGGTTTTAATTGATTGACCTAGTGGAGGCTCCATAGACTTTATTTATGAAAATAATTTGATGAAACTTGACCCAGCAGTTTTTTATATTTTATTTTTTATTTTTTCTATCTTTTTTTTTTTTTTTTTTTTTTTTTTTTTTTGTAAGATCTAAGATGAGATGGAGAAACAGAAAACAGAAACACCTGTATATAATAATAAAGTGATCCGGGTTATGATCTGTTCACCTTGTGGAAATTCCTGATGCTTTATTTATGAACAGAATGTGATGACAATTGCTTCATACATTTACATCAACATAATTTGATGAAACTAGCTTCATACATTTTCATCAACAATGCGTCACAAGAGTTTAATAACCGTTATTTGCCATGACGAGATGATCCTCGCACTTATTGGTAATCCTTGTGGATCTTTATTCAAAGACGTATTATTAGCAAGATTAAATCGACTTTTTATTACAAACATTTCACATATGACAAAATTGACTTAATTATTAAAGAACATTTCACATATGACAAAATCACCTTGATTATTACAAACATTTCACATATGACAAAATCGACTTGATTATTAGAAACATTTTACATATTATAAAATCGACTTAATTATTACAAACACTTTGCATGTGACTAAATTCACTTAATTATTACGAACATTTTCCACATGACAAAATTGACCTAATTATTACAAACATTTCACATGTTACTAAATTGACTTAATTATTACAAACATATCATATATGACTAAATTGGTTAAAAAAAGCTTTTTCTTTTTAATCGATGTACTTTGGAATTAATAAGTTTAGTATAACAATTACATATGTGGTGAAATTATTTGTCTTAAATCGATATCGTATATAAGTAATTACATATTTTGGCAGGTCCACGAGGATAGTCTTTGACTTAGGATGCAGGTAAACAGCTATCCAATAAAATGCTAATGATTTAGGATGCAGGTAAACAGCTATCCAATACAATGCTAATGATTTAGGATGCAGGTAAACAGCTATCCAATACAATGCTAATGAGTTAGGATGCAGGTAAACATATATGCAATACAATGCAGGTAAACAGCTATCCAATAAAATGCTAATCAGATACTTAGGATGCAGGTAAACAGCTACCCAATACAATGCTAATGAGTTAGGATGCAGGTACACAGCTATCCAAAACAATGCTAATGAGTTAGGATGCAGGTAAACAGCTATCCAATACAATGCTAATCAGTTACTTAGGATGCAGGTAAACAGCTACCCAATACAATGCTAATGAGTTAGGATGCAGGTACACAGCTATACAAAACAATGCTAATGAGTTAGGATGCAGGTAAACAGCTATCCAATACAATGCTACTGAATGAGGATGCAGGTAAACAGTTATCCAAAACAATGCTAATGGTTTAGGATGCAGATAAACAGCTATCCAATACAATGCTAATCAGTTACCTAGGATGCAGGTAAACAGCTATCCAATACAATGCTAATGAGTTAGGATGCAGGTAAACATATATGCAATACAATGCTAATGAGTTAGTATGCAGGTAAACAGCTATCCAATACAATGCTACTGAATGATGATGCAGGTAAACAGTTATCCAAAACAATGCTAATGGCTTAGGATGCAGATAAACAGCTATCCAATACAATGCTAATCAGTTACTTAGGATGCAGGTAAACAGCTATCCAATACAATGCTAATGAGTTACTTAGGATGCAGGTAAACAGTTATCGAATACAATGCTAATGAGTTAGGATGCAGGTCAACAGCTATTCAATACAATGCTAATGAGTTGGGATGCAGGTAAAAATCTATCCAATACAATGCTAATGAGTTAGGATGCAGGTAAACAGCTATCCAATACAATGCTAATGATTTAGGATGCAGGTAAACAGCTATCCAATACAATGCTAATGAGTTAGGATGCAGGTAAACATATATGCAATACAATGCAGGTAAACAGCTATCCAATAAAATGCTAATCAGATACTTAGGATGCAGGTAAACAGCTACCCAATACAATGCTAATGAGTTAGGATGCAGGTACACAGCTATCCAAAACAATGCTAATGAGTTAGGATGCAGGTAAACAGCTATCCAATACAATGCTAATCAGTTACTTAGGATGCAGGTAAACAGCTACCCAATACAATGCTAATGAGTTAGGATGCAGGTACACAGCTATACAAAACAATGCTAATGAGTTAGGATGCAGGTAAACAGCTATCCAATACAATGCTACTGAATGAGGATGCAGGTAAACAGTTATCCAAAACAATGCTAATGGTTTAGGATGCAGATAAACAGCTATCCAATACAATGCTAATCAGTTACCTAGGATGCAGGTAAACAGCTATCCAATACAATGCTAATGAGTTAGGATGCAGGTAAACATATATGCAATACAATGCTAATGAGTTAGTATGCAGGTAAACAGCTATCCAATACAATGCTACTGAATGATGATGCAGGTAAACAGTTATCCAAAACAATGCTAATGGCTTAGGATGCAGATAAACAGCTATCCAATACAATGCTAATCAGTTACTTAGGATGCAGGTAAACAGCTATCCAATACAATGCTAATGAGTTACTTAGGATGCAGGTAAACAGTTATCGAATACAGTGCTAATGAGTTAGGATGCAGGTCAACAGCTATCCAATACAATGCTAATGAGTTGGGATGCAGGTAAAAATCTATCCAATACAATGCTAATGAGTTAGGATGCAGGTAAACAGCTATCCAATACAATGCTACTGAGTGAGAATGCAGGTAAACAGTTATCCAATACAATGCTAATGGCTTAAGATGCAGATAAACAGCTATCCAATACAATGCTAATCAGTTACTTAGGATGCAGGTAAACAGCTATCCAATACAATGCTAATGAGTTACCTAGGATGCAGGTAAACAGTTATCGAATACAATGCTAATGAGTTAGGATGCAGGTAAACAGCTATCCAATACAATGCTAATGAGTTAGGATGCAGGTAAACAGCTATCCAATACAATGCTAATGAGTTAGGATGCAGGTAAACAGATATGCAATACAATGCTAATGAGTTAGGATGCAGGTAAACAGCTATCCAATACAATGCTACTGAGTGAGAATGCAGGTAAACAGTTATCCAATACAATGCTAATGGCTTAGGATGCAGATAAACAGCTATTTTATACAATGCTAATCAGTTACATAGGATGCAGGTAAACATCTATCCAATACAATGATAATGAGTTACTTAGGATGCAGGTAAACAGTTATCGAATACAGTGCTAATGAGTCAGGATGTAGGTCAACAGCTATCCAATACAACGCTAATGAGATAGGATGCAGGTAAACAGCTATCCAATACAATGCTACTGAGTTAGGATGCAGGTAAACAGCTATCCAATACGATGCTAATGAGTTACTTAGGATGCAGGTAAACAGTTATAGAATACAATGCTAATGAGGTAGGATGCAGGTAAACATCTATCCAATACAATGCTAATGAGTTAGGGTGCAGGTACACAGCTTTCCAATACAATGCTAATGTGTTAGGATGCAGGTAAACAGATATGCAATACAATGCTAATGAGTTAGGATGCAGGTAAACAGCTATCCAATACAATGCTACTGAGTGAGTATGCAAGTAAACAGTTATTCAATACAATGCTAATGGCTTAGGATGCAGATAAACAGCTATCCAATACAATGCTAATCAGTTACTTAGGATGCAGGTAAACAGCTATCCAATACAATGCTAATGAGTTACTTAGGATGCAGGTAAACAGTTATCGAATACAATGCTAATGAGTTAGGATGCAGGTCAACAGCTATCCAATACAATGCTAATGAGTTAGGATGCAGGTAAACAGCTATCCAATACAATGCTAATGAGATAGGATGCAGGTAAACAGCTATCCAATACAATGCTACTGAGTTAGGATGCAGGTAAACAACTATATAATACAATGCTAATGAGTTACTTAGGATGCAGGTAAACAGTTATAGAATACAATGCTAATGAGTTAGGACGCAGGTAAACAGCTATCCAATACAATGCTAATGACTTAGAATGCAGGTAAACAGATATGCAATACAATGCTAATGAGTTAGGAGGCAGGTAAACATCTATCCAGTACAATGCCAATGAGCTAGGATGCAGGTAAACAGCTATCCAATACAATGCTAATTAGTTACTTAGGATGCAGGTAAACAGCTATCCAGTACAATGCTAATGAGTTAGGATGCAGGTAAACAGCTATCCAATACAATGCTAATTGGTTACTTAGGATGCAAGTAAACAGCTATCCAGTACAATGCTAATGAATTAGGATGCAGGTAAACAGCTATCCAATACAATGCTAATCGGTTACTTAGGTTGCAGGTATACAGCTATCCAGTACAATGCTAATGAATTAGGATGCACGTAAACAGCTATCCAATACAATGCTAATGAGTTACTGATGCGTCGTTTTTAAAGGAAAATAAAATGTAATTTTCATGTATGTTTGGAAGGAAATACACTAAATTAATGGAATATATACGAAAACATAATTCAAATCTACTGCTCGGTTTCAAAGATATGGCTAATTTATACCATGGACGTGTTTTATTTACATAAATGAATTGAAATTTATTATTGTCTACTGACGGCTGATTAATATCAAACATTCGCGTCTAGTTTTCACCATGATATATGTAGTTTTCACGTCATTAAGTCAAGTCTGGTCTTTCCCTGATACATATGTCTACCGATTCTCTGTTGCAGTAAAGTTTGTTTTTGAGTTGTTGAAAACAAAGATCACAAAGAACAACGATATTAAACTACATACAAAGATCACACATATCAACGATATTAAACTATATACAAACAAAGATCACACAGACCAACGATATTAAGCTATATACAAACAAAGATCACACAGAACAATTATAATAAAATATATACAAAGATCACACAGACCAACGATATTAAGCTATATACAAAGATCACACAGAGCAAAGATATCAAACTATATTCAAAGATCACACAGAACAAGGATATCAAACTATATACAAACAAAGATCACAAAGAACAACGATATTAAAATATACACAAAACAAAGATCACACAGAACAACGATATTAAACTATATACAAAACAAAGATCACACAGAAGAACGATATTAAACTATATACAAAGATCACACAGAACAACGATATTAAACTATATACAAAGATCACACAGAACAACGATATTAAACTATATACAAAGATCTCACAGAACAACGATATTAAACTATATACAAAGATCACACAGAAGAACGATATTAAACTATATACAAAACAAAGATCACACAGAAGAACGATATTAAACTATATACAAAACAAAGATCACACAGAAGAACGATATTAAACTATATACAAAGATCTCACAGAACAATGATATTAATCTATATATAAAGATCTCACTATATACAAAGATCACACAGAAGAACGATATTAAACTATATACAAAGATCACACAGAACAACGATATTAAACTATATACAAAGATCACACAGAACAACGATATTAAACTATATACAAAGATCTCACAGAACAACGATATTAAACTATATACAAAGATCACACAGAAGAACGATATTAAACTATATACAAAACAAAGATCACACAGAAGAACGATATTAAACTATATACAAAACAAAGATCACACAGAAGAACGATATTAAACTATATACAAAGATCTCACAGAACAATGATATTAATCTATATATAAAGATCTCACTATATACAAAGATCACACAGAACAACGATATTAAACTATATACAAAGATCACACAGAACAACGATATTAAACTATATACAAAGATCACACAGAACAACGATATTAAACTATATACAAAGATCTCACAGAACAACGATATTAAACTATATACAAAGATCACACAGAAGAACGATATTAAACTATATACAAAACAAAGATCACACAGAAGAACGATATTAAACTATATACAAAACAAAGATCACACAGAAGAACGATATTAAACTATATACAAAGATCTCACAGAACAATGATATTAATCTATATATAAAGATCTCACAGAACAACGATATTAAACTATATACAAAGATCATACAGAAGAACGGTATTAATCTATATACAAAGATCACACAGAACAACGATATTAAACTATATACAAAACAAAGATCACACATAACAACGATATTAAACTATATATAAAGATCTCACAGAACAACGATATTAATCTATATACAAAGATCTCACAGAACAATGATATTAAACTATATACAAAACAAAGATCACACAGAACAACGATATTAAACTAAATACAAAGATCACACAGAACAACGATATTTAACTATATACAAAGATCACACAGAACATATTAAATTACATACAAAGATCACATAAAACAACGATATTAAACTATATACAAAACGAAAATCACACATAACAACGACATTAAACTATATACAAAGATAACACATAACAACGATATTAAACTATATACAAACAAAGATCACACAGAACAACAATATTAAACTATATACAAAACAAAGATCACAAAGAACAACGATATTAAACTATATACAAAGATCACACATATCAGTGATATTAAACTATATACAAACAAAAATCACAAAGAACAACGATATTAAAATATACACAAAACAAAGATCACACAGAACAACGATATTAAACTATATACAAAACAAAGATCACACAGAACAACGATATTAAACTATATACAAAGATCACACAGAAGAACGATATTAATCTATATACAAAGATCTCACAGAACAATGATATTAAAATATATACAAAACAAAGATCACACAGAACAACGATATTAAACTAAATACAAAGATCTCACAGAACAATGATATTAAAATATATACAAAACAAAGATCACACAGAACAACGATATTAAACTATATACAAAGATCTCACAGAACAATGATATTAAAATATATACAAAACAAAGATCACACAGAACAACGATATTAAACTAAATACAAAGATCACACAGAACAACGACATTAAACTATATACAAAACAAAGATCACACCTAACAACGATATTAACTATATACAAAGATCACACAGAACAACGATATTAAACTATGTACAAAACAAAGATCACACAGAACTACGATAATAAACTATATACACGAGGTACAGTTTTGTAAGCTTTTCAATTACACGAGGTACAGTTTTGTAAGGTTATCAATTACACGAGCTACAATTTGTAAGGTTGTCAATTACACGAGGTACAGTTTTGTAAGGTTGTCAATTACACAAGGAACAATTTGAAAGGTTGTCAAATTACTACTCCGGTAAGTAACCGCTTTTCACTTACGACAAGAGAACTATTATTGATTCGTTAAGTAAACTCAATATACTGCGAGATACTGCTAATAATTGGTGAATTAAATTTCATTTCTTTGCCTCCGCAAGAAATTTTGAATCAGCGGCAGCGGTATCTCCTGAAACTCCTATTAAGATCTGAAAACATGAGACTTACTATGCTAAAAAAAAGTCACTACAAGAGCTCAACACAAGTAGGCAAGTACATTTAACCTTGCTACAAAGACTTATTTTTCTCCTAATGAACTTTTATATCCTATATTAAGGTAAAATAATCTCTAAATTAGATCAGCACAACATGATTTCTTGTTCTATTTCTAAAACAGGGTGACTCATAAGGATTTTAATCACGTGTTTTTATTCTTTCTTGTCCGCAAACAAGGTCTTAACATCTGGAGTAATTAGCAAGACTTGTTTTTGCCTACTCAAAATATTGTCACAGGACACTTGAAGCCATGGAAACGGAAATGGAAGAGAATTTCGATTCTACTAGCAATTACACGCTTGAAACATTTATTACTTATTTTGTTGCAAACATAATCACTTCACAAACGTATTTTAACACCAAGAAGAAACAAGAAATCAGTAAGGAAGAAAAGTGACACTCAAAAATGTCGGAAGCATCTGTTCTTGTCATATATATATACAGAAAGTTATCGTTTGCTACTGAATGTTTACGTATTCCATTAAGAAAATATTGTGGATAATTGTATTTTTTACAAGAAATCTTCACGTGTTATGGTTATGGTACAATTAGTTTTAAGCCCCCCCCCCCCCTCTCTCTCTCTCTCTGCAAGTAAACAAGTCTGCGCCTTTGACAAAATGGCAAAACTTGCTTGCCGTAAAAAAAAAAAAAAAAAAAAAAACTCGGAGGACACATCAGGCAATAAGAGTAATAAGAGTGATCGATGGAAAATAATTCCGATTCTACCAGCAGGTTATAGGCTGAAAATTCCAAATCAGCAAAGTAATTAATATATGATAATGTGTTGACAATGATGAATGAAAGCAATTTTACAATATGACGGTGGCATTTGTCATCAACCATCTGTAAATACCAAGTACCATTCTTCATGAATGGCAAGTATAGTATTAAAATTCGGGATCAAGAGGTCAACTTTTTTTAAAAATGCTAGCAGGTGCTTGGATCCAAAGATACATGTAGGCATAAAATAATGTATATTGGTTTTATTCGCATTTTTACATTATTTTCTAATTTTATTGATCGTGTTGATTAACAGTATTTCTATTCCTCGTGCTCAACTACATCTGTAATATATATGTACATTTAATCAGTTCACATATATATATATATATATGAATGTATGTATGTATGTTGTTACGATTCTAGGTCTTAAAATAATGTAACAGAAAGAAAGTGAAACCAAAAATGTAAGAAAAATCAGCAAAGCAATTTTTTTCTAGATAATTAAAATGAAAATTTAAAAGACACTTACAATAACGTGAATTGAAGTCCAAATAATCCAATAATCCTAGTTTCCTAATCACAAGTCCTAAATATGAAATGTTCCGAATGAATTACAGTAGCCTTGAATGTCCTGATATACCAATAGTCTTGAATGCCCTGATGTGTCAGTAATCTTGAATGTCCTGAATGATGTAATCGAAAATACTGTTGAATTCACAAAAGTCCCAAAGTCAAGTATTAATCTAAAATGAGAATTAGCACCTTTAGTAAATCCAATGAATATTTAAAATAAATAATTCCTCTCTCTGAATTTGCTCTGAATTTTCACAACACAACTATAAACATCTGATTATTAAAATGATTCTTCGTAGACTGAACATTTGAACAAGAATGAAATATTGTCCACTATGTAAACAAGTCTGACCTTGAGTCAAATGCAGTAAATATGTTGTTTACTAAATGACAAAAGTACAATTTACCTCATGGATACATATTATAAATTCAATATACATAACAATGTATGTATGTATATATATATATATATATATATATATATATATATATATATATATATATATATATAATTTGTTGTAATTTTTCCTCATTTTACATAGCGTTAAAAGCAGCTTGTGTAACAGTGACTTTTACAAGGGTCGCATCTGTGTCAGAGAATAAGTGATTTGATTATAAAACCATTTGGACATTACTCGAGAAGAACCAGTCAGCTGAATAGGAAATGAAATGTGAAATATAGATTATGGTGGCCTAGTTTTTGAAGTGACTGTAAAGATATGGGATCAGATTTAGGCCCATACACACAATCAATGTTTTTGTTGCCTTTGCTGAATGATGAAACAGGTCGTACCGCTGGTAGTTTCAGCAAACTATTCAAAATACAACCACATGTTTCCCTGGCTCTCTTTTTTGGCATTCCTCACATATAATCATTACTTTGACTGTAATGTTGTCAACACTAATTAACCGCACACACACACACGGACGCACGCACGCGAACGCGCATACACACCTTGAATTCAGCTAACTGATTGGATATATATATATATATATATATATATATATATATATATATATATATATATATATATATATATATATATATATATGGGGTGGGGTGGGGGGATCCATCACAAGTAGAAAGGTCACCACCAAAACATGTTTATATTTTCTTTGGATTGCACTTGAAAACGCGGCAACTATCTTACTTGCCCTTATATATGAAGGACCTAATTATCCAAATTTAAATTGTATAGATTCCGCTTTAGAGTTTCCTTCTTTGCACAGGGGTTTTGATTTTTAAACAAAAATAATTTTCCATGTTTTTTGCACTGATTATTCTGGTTATTTAAAAAAAAGACATTGTATATCTTAGCTATTTTTTAAATTCCCTTTAGTGTATGATTGTTGAGTGTAATTTGAGTTAGAGATTATATAGCTTAGCATTGCTTCAGATATACATCTCTCAAAATACTGCTAGCTCCGCTTGGTCATTTTCACGGTCTGGACTTTAGAGGTAAACTGGAGAAAATAGACTAGCCGATGACATTTTAAAAAAGATTAAAATATTTTGAATCATTTATTGCATGTTCAGAAGTTATTATTGTCAACTCTGGCAAAATTAATTTTCTCTATTTTAAGTCAGTTTACTATGGACTCGTTTAAGTTCATTTCTCGAGAACATAGCGGGAGCCATTTCGATCAGTTGTCTGCTTTAGGCAGCGCGTTTTTTCTCTAACAGCACATGCAAAGAACTTTAAGTCACAGCACATGAAAGTAGTATAGAGGTATGCCAACATTCTTTCCATTGTGTTTGTTGCATATGGATATAACTTCACCTGTTCCTCTTTCAGAAGTGCCTATAAGTGTAGAGAGCAACCATAATACAGAACATCACGGTTGTTACAATAATACAGAACATCACGGTTGTTACAATAATACAGAACATCACGGTTGTTACAAACCAGTACAATAAACACTTTTGATTATGATCGAGGTCACAAGTCACAGTATTGTACAAAAGTTGGAATAATACCTTTGACAATAATCCTGCCGAATCTGTTTCATCAGGTTTCTATATACATGCATGCAATTTCACACCAATAAATACAGTTTTAATGTTTTTACTCAAGTACAATTACACTGGAAAGTCATTGGAAATAACAACCATTAACTCTTTACCATCAAGTCTTTGTCATTGGAAATAACAACCATTAACTCTTTACCATCACTGGAAATAACAACCATTAACTCTTTACCATCAAGTCTTTGTGTTTGGAAATAGCAACCATTAACTCTTTACCATTAAGTCTTTGTCTTTGTCTTTGGAAATAACAACCATTAACTCTTTACCATCAAGTCTTTGTCATTGGAAATAACAACCATTAACTCTTTACCATCAAGTCTTTGTCATTGGAAATAACAACCCTTAACTCTTTACCTTCGAGTCTTTGTCTTTGGAAATAATAATCATCATGTCTTTGTCATTGGAAATAACAACCATTCACTTGTTACCATCAAATCTTGTGATCTATTAATTCTCATTTTTCTTCTTCTTCTAATTTACCTGCCAGTGGCGTACTAAGGGTAAATGGCGCCAGGGGCGACGATGATGGCCGAAAGGGTCAGAATACGAGGCCCGAATTTTGATCAGCTGTTTTGGCGCCCCAAGACCTCTGGCGCCCAGGATAACCGCCCGTCGGCCCGCCCCCCCCCCCCCCCAGCAACTAATAGTGTAAATTCTTACCTTTTCTGATACTTGTTTTTACAGATTTAATCCAGTAATTTTACTTTCCAATCTTAAATGTACTTGTGTCATGCAGTCCTTAATTATTATCAACTTCCCTAAAAGTAATTTAATTTAACCCTTGGTATTGCACTCCTGTATTAATTTCATTTAACCCTTGGTATTGCACTCCTGAATTTGCGGAGAAGAAGCAAACGAATAAGTTCATTTTAATCATGTCTGTTAACTATACACTGAATCAGAGACAGAAGTTAATTAAACAGTATTAATACCATAAAATGGCGGCAATCGCAATATCCTGAAAGAAATATAGCCTGCGTGCTTGTTTGATCTTTGTTTACTTAGCCCTATTGTCTACCCGGGTTGACGACCGTTGCCATTTTTGATTGATTAATTCTAATGTAATGGACTACTGTCTAGAGAGATAATTTTCCTGGAAGAAGAATAAGGAAAGGAACATGGCTGAACAGAGTAGAATCTGAATGCAGACTTGTACATAAACCACTCCAGAAATTGTCAAAACTCGAATGCTTTATCCTAAACACTGAGAGATACTTATGTAATTACTTATGTAATATATAAACGCTAGATGCTGGAGATTAAGTTTTGGAGGACCCCATTGACGTAAAAAAAATAATTTACTATCATTCAATTTTAAGATAATAAATTATTCGTGGGACAGGCGGATATAAATGATAGAATAAAATATTTATTAATTTCATAGATTTCAGTACAAGCCATTGTTGTCTGGTACTTATAACTCACCAGTGTGCAGCCTTTTGTACCAAATTCAGTGTTGAATAAGATCCTAATTTGAAAAGCACTTTGTTTCTTACTTTAGTTTGTCATGTACCGTCTTTATAATGAGCTATAACAATTTATGTGTAATACTATTTTCATTTTATAAGAAGATATTTTCTAAAACGTCTGATATTCTGGCATATAAAATTTAGATATGTACATCATTATAATTATCCTTTCAACAAGTTGTAGTTGTAGTAGTAGTAGTACTAGTCCAGTAGTATTAGTAGTAGTTGTTGTAATAGAGTAGTAGTTGTTGTAATAGAGTAGTAGTAGTGGTAGTTGTAGTATTAGTAGTAGTAGAGTAGTAGTAGTAGTGCTAGTAGTAGTTGTTGTAGTAGTAGTACTAGTAGTTGTAGTAGAGTAGTAGCTTTAGTTGTAGTAGCAGTAGAGTAGTACTAGTTGTAGTAGTTGCAGTAGTAGTAATAGTAGAGAATAGTAGTGGTAGTAGTTGCTGCTGCCCTACGCTTGCAGATGACCTCACGTGCCTGTCAAATTCTCCAGATAACTTAGCTAAAATGCTAGAAATTGTTCTCAAATATTCTAAAAAATGGAACTACAAACTAAACTCTACAAAGTCATATATTATAATATTTGGCAAGAGAAGAAATTCTAACTATAAGCTGTCCCTAACACTTGACGAAGAAATAATTACTGAAACTGACTCCGTCACTCACCTAGGAATACTACAGGATAGATCACGTCGTTCCATCAACCGCACCCGCAACGCTTGCAGAAGAGCAAGGCAGGTCTTTTTTGGTCTTGCAAACGTTGGGATGGGTACCCCAAACCTAAACCCCAAAACATCCGCGAGTTTATATAAGAAAATCGTGATTCCAACCTTACTATATGGCTGCGAACTTTGGAATGAGCTTCAAAAATGCGATCTACTGGAGCTCAACAAGTTGCAACATTTTACAGCAAAAAGAATTCAGGGATTTCCTGAACAAACGCGGTCAGATATGTGTGAGTCAATGCTGGGACTAATAAGAATCACAACCGAAATTGATCGACGTAAACTTCTCTTCCTAGGTAAACTCTGCACCCTGTCCAATAACACCATCTCCAAACAAATATTCCTCATACGTCTTCACATGTATTTTGATAGCACCCAATCTGTACAATCTGGTTTTATTCCAGATATTTGGAATTTACTTCAGAAGTATGAGCTTACAGATTTTCTCCTGAACTTCATTAATCAATCAATTTTCCCTAACAAATCTCAGTGGAAACAATTGGTCAACATGACTTTACTTGAAAAGGAACAGACTACCTGGCGCGACAGAATCAATAGACATCCTGATTTTTCTAGATTCCAACATTTACAAACACAAATCCGCCCTTCCAGTCTGTACTATATTGCGAGGAATAATTATGAACGCAAATTAACCAGGTTTATAGCATCCCTGTGGGTATTAAAGCCAGGCCATGACGTTACTCACTGTCAAAAATGTGGTCAACAGTATACCGACCTCCTTCAGCATGTGGTCACATCATGTATATTAACAAGACAAAATGCCAACGACTTTCACTGGTACGTGTTGGACAAGTTTGGACTTGAACTCCACATAGAACTTACCCAAAGTAACGACAAATCACAGTTGCTAAAACTGTTAAGAACTGACATTAAAAGTAGACTTGACAAAACACGATTTCACCATTTTCAGATCTGTTCATTCCAATTTCTCGTCCTTGTATCACGAGTGTACTTCATAGCCTGAAGACCAAACATGTGTCAAAAGCAAAAATTCCCAATTCAGCTCCTGCCAAAACTCTCTACCTATATGACCTTTCTTTAAAAACAAAGTCATTATCATTAATGGATCAGTACCGTAATAAAAAGTTGGGGTGTTTTTTTTTTTTTTGTTTTTTTTTTTGGGGGGGTGTGTGTGTGTTTCCCTATAGATTTATGTACAAAGATTATGTGCCATTTTGTATGTTTGCATGTATTTCCTAACTATTGATATTGTATTTGTTTCTTCCTCATGTGTATTAGTGTAATATGTATCACTGACTTCCTGGAATGTTTTCCGTAATCTTCAATGTAAATTGTTAAATGTATCTCTCTCTGTTCTATTTTCTATGTTGGTAAATGAACTCTCCTTATGGAGGAAATAAAGATTGATTGATTGATTAGAGTGGTAGTAGCAGCAGTTGTAGTAGTAGCATTAGTTGTAGTAGAGTAGTAGTAGTTGTAGTAGGAGTAGTAATAGTAGCAGTAGAGTAGTAGTAGTAGGATAGTAGTAGTAGTTGCAGTAGTTGTAGTAGAGTAGTAGTAGTAGCAGTAGTTGTAGTAGAGTGGTAGTAGCAGTAGTTGTAGTAGAGTGGTAGTAGCAGTAGTTGTAGTAGAGTGGTAGTAGCAGTAGTTGTAGTAGAGTGGTAGTTGCAGTAGTTGTAGTAGAGTAGTAGTAGCAGTAGTTGTAGTAGAGTGGTAGTAGCAGTAGTTGTAATAGAGTGGTAGTAGCAGTAGTTGTAGTAGAGTGGTAGTAGCAGTAGTTGTAGTAGAGTGGTAGTAGCAGTAGTTGTAGTAGAGTGGTAGTTGCAGTAGTTGTAGTAGAGTAGTAGTAGCAGTAGTTGTAGTAGAGTGGTAGTAGCAGTAGTTGTAATAGAGTGGTAGTAGCAGTAGTTGTAGTAGAGTGGTAGTATCAGTAGTTGTAGTAGAGTGGTAGTAGCAGTAGTTGTAGTAGAGTGGTAGTAGCAGTAGTTGTAGTAGAGTGGTAGTTGCAGTAGTTGTAGTAGAGTAGTAGTAGTAGTAGTTGTAGTAGAGTGGTAGTAGCAGTAGTTGTAATAGAGTGGTAGTAGCAGTAGTTGTAGTAGAGTAGTAGTAGCAGTAGTTGTAGTAGAGTGGTAGTATCAGTAGTTGTAATAGAGTGGTAGTAGCAGTAGTTGTAGTAGAGTAGTAGTAGCAGTAGTTGTAGTAGAGTAGTAGTATCAGTAGTTGTAGTAGAGTGGTAGTAGCAGTAGTTGTAGTAGAGTGGTAGTAGCAGTAGTTGTAGTAGAGTGGTAGTATCAGTAGTTGTAGTAGAGTGGTAGTTGCAGTAGTTGTAGTAGAGTAGTAGTAGCAGTAGTTGTAGTAGAGTGGTAGTAGCAGTAGTTGTAATAGAGTGGTAGTAGCAGTAGTTGTAGTAGAGTAGTAGTAGCAGTAGTTGTAGTAGAGTAGTAGTATCAGTAGTTGTAGTAGAGTAGTAGTATCAGTAGTTGTAGTAGAGTGGTAGTAGCAGTAGTTGTAGTAGAGTAGTAGTAGCAGTAGTTGTAGTAGAGTGGTAGTAGCAGTAGTTGTAGTAGAGTGGTAGTAGCAGTAGTTGTAGTAGAGTGGTAGTAGCAGTAGTTGTAGTAGAGTGGTAGTAGCAGTAGTTGTAGTAGAGTGGTAGTAGCAGTAGTTGTAGTAGAGTGGTAGTAGCAGTAGTTGTAGTAGAGTAGTAGTAGCAGTAGTTGTAGTAGAGTGGTAGTAGCAGTAGTTGTAGTAGAGTGGTAGTATCAGTAGTTGTAGTAGAGTAGTAGTAGCAGTAGTTGTAATAGAGTGGTAGTAGCAGTAGTTGTAGTAGAGTAGTAGTAGCAGTAGTTGTAGTAGAGTAGTAGTAGTAGGATAGTAGTAGTAGTTGCAGTAGTTGTAGTAGAGTAGTAGTAGCAGTAGTTGTAGTAGAGTGGTAGTAGCAGTAGTTGTAATAGAGTAGTAGTAGCAGTAGTTGTAGTAGAGTAGTAGTAGTAGGATAGTAGTAGTAGTATCAGTAGTTGTAGTAGAGTGGTAGTAGCAGTAGTTGTAGTAGAGTAGTAGTATCAGTAGTTGTAGTAGAGTAGTAGTAGCAGTAGTTGTAGTAGAGTAGTAGTAGCAGTAGTTGTAGTAGAGTGGTAGTAGCAGTAGTTGTAGTAGAGTGGTAGTAGCAGTAGTTGTAGTAGAGTAGTAGTAGCAGTAGTTGTAGTAGAGTAGTAGTAGCAGTAGTTGTAGTAGAGTGGTAGTAGCAGTAGTTGTAGTAGAGTGGTAGTAGCAGTAGTTGTAGTAGAGTGGTAGTAGCAGTAGTTGTAGTAGAGTAGTAGTATCAGTAGTTGTAGTAGATTGGTAGTAGCAGTAGAGTAGTAGTAGTAGGATAGTAGTAGTAGTTGCAGTAGTTGTAGTAGAGTAGTAGTAGCAGTAGTTGTAGTAGAGTGGTAGTAGCAGTAGTTGTAGTAGAGTGGTAGTAGCAGTAGTTGTAGCAGTAGTATTAGTTGTAGTAGAGTAGTAGTAGTAGTAGTTGTAGTAGGAGTATTAGTTGTAGTAGAGTAGTAGTAGTAGGATAGTAGTAGTAGTTGCAGTAGTTGTAGTAGAGTAGTAGTAGCAGTAGTTGTAGTAGAGTGGTAGTAGCAGTAGTTGTAATAGAGTGGTAGTAGCAGTAGTTGTAGTAGAGTAGTAGTAGTAGGATAGTAGTAGTAGTAGCAGTAGTTGTAGTAGAGTGGTAGTAGCAGTAGTTGTAGTAGAGTGGTAGTAGCAGTAGTTGTAGTAGAGTAGTAGTATCAGTAGTTGTAGTAGTAGTAGTTGCAGTAGTTGTAGTAGAGTGTAGTAGAGTGGTAATAGTAGAGTAGTAGTTGTAGTAGTAGTTGTTTTTGTTGCAGTAGAGTAGTATTAGCAGTAATAGTAGCAGTTGTAGTAGTAGTTGTAGTAGATTAGTAGTAGTAGTTGTTGTTGTAGTTGAGTAGTAGTAGTAGTAGTAGTTGTTGTTGTTGTAGTTGAGTAGTAGTAGTAGTAGTGGTAGTAGTAGTTGTTGTTGTAGAGTAGCAGTAGTAGTTGTTGTT
This sequence comes from Margaritifera margaritifera, assembly GCA_029931535.1. Classification (NCBI taxonomy): domain Eukaryota; kingdom Metazoa; phylum Mollusca; class Bivalvia; order Unionida; family Margaritiferidae; genus Margaritifera; species Margaritifera margaritifera. The sequence goes on from JAQPZY010001497.1 coordinate 1,647,817, forward strand.
GTTGTTGTTGTTGTTGTAGAGTAGTAGTAGTTGTTGTTGTTGTTGTAGAGTAGTAGTAGTTGTTGTTGTTGTTGTTGTAGAGTAGTAGTAGTTGTTGTTGTTGTTGTTGTTGTTGTAGAGTAGTAGTAGTTGTTGTTGTTGTTGTTGTAGAGTAGTAGTAGTTGTTGTTGTTGTTGTAGAGTAGTAGTACTAGTAGTAGTAGTAGTTGTAGAGTAGTAGTACTAGTAGTAGTAGTAGTAGTTGTTGTTGTTGTTGTTGTTTTGTAGTAGTAGTTGTTGTTGTTGTTGTAGAGTAGTAGTAGTAGTACTAGTAGTAATAGTAGAGCAGTAGCAGGAGCAGCCGTAGTAGCAATAGTACTGCATACGTTGTAGCAATGATAACAATAAATGCAAGGGTAGTAGTAGTAGTAGTAGAGGCAGTAGTAGTAGTCGCAATAGTAGCGGAAGTAGTAGCATAGTAACAGTGGTACTTTTCAAGTAGGAGCTGTAGTCGAGTAGATGGGTCGCGGAATTACAAACAAAGAAGAAAAAAAATTTATCATACACATCGAGTGTTCCTCACCTTGGTAGAAGGCGGCATATTAACTTTACGAAAATTCTGAGACATTTCAGAATTATTTAGTTCATAAAGAGTTACTTTAATGTAAAACATATTGTAACGTTTATTTATATTCTCAGAATATCCTTCTTGTATTAATTTGTGAAGGAATAAGGATGATTATTATTTAAATAACCACCATGTATATTTGTTTGTACTTACAGTTGTGTAATATTTACACAGCTTATATAATTTTCGCCGATTGTCATTTGCATACTATGCTACAATTTTGAAAGGATTTCCAGCATGGTTTGAAAATATTGTAAAAAAAAATAAAAACAAACTACACCTTAGAGGATCAAGTATAACAGACCTTAGACAAATATCTTATCATAAAATGAAAATGCTATGTGAAATGTTTTGGCAACCAGCGAGAGAGTACATACAAAAGTAACACTAAAATCAGAATTGTAAAAAATAAAAATAAAAAAAATAAATGGAATTCTCAATACAACGTTATATAAAAAACATATATATATATTGTGCCACACAACCGTGGCTTATCTTCTAATCATCTAATCATAAATCAATGACATGAATAAAGGGGTTACGTTTCTAACAAACAGTTTAACAAGAGTTATTTCCCTTTGAGATTGACAGCCCGTACCATGTCCCTCCTTGAGTGAAATAAATGAAACTAGAATTTCCAACTTTCACACATTAGCAACATTTTAATTTTACAATATGCCATCTGATTAACATTCGCATCTCTGTTACTGAAAATGAAAAACTGATGTCTGAAAAACTGAGTACTGAGTTTGCTAAGTCAAAGAGCAAATATGTTATATTGTCTTATTATTAAAGTGTGGTAACTCTTGTGACACATTGCATCTGTTATTTATTTGAAAAATGGCAACTTGAAAGATATTCAATGACTTTGGACGGCAATTAGGTCCTTAAAGTTAATTTCCAGTGTGAATCTTGAAGGTGCTATGTAAGTTTTAGAATTATTAGTCATTTTAGTGACCGAAGTAATATTACTGGTACATGAAGTAGGTGTAGGTACTTTAAAGGTACTGCTTTATAGTAGGTGTAGGTACTTTAAAGGTACTGCCTTATAGTAAGTGTAGGTACTTTAAAGGTACTGCCTTATAGTAGGTGTATGTACTTTAAAGGTACTGCTTTATAGTAAGTGTAGGTACTTTAAAGGTACTGCCTTATAGTAAGTGTAGGTACTTTAAAGGTACTGCTTTATAGTAGGTGTAGGTACTTTAAAGGTACTGCCTTATAGTAAGTGTAGGTACTTTAAAGGTACTGCCTTGTAGTAGGTGTAGGTACTTTAAAGGTACTGCCTTGTAGTAGGTGTAGGTACTTTAAAGGTACTGCCTTATAGTAAGTGTAGGTACTTTAAAGGTACTGCTTTATAGTAAGTGTAGGTACTTTAAAGGTACTGCCTTATAGTAAGTGTAGGTACTTTAAAGGTACTGCTTTATAGTAAGTGTAGGTAATTTAAAGGTACTGCTTTATAGTAGGTGTAGGTACTTTAAAGGTACTGCCTTATAGTAGGTGTAGGTACTTTAAAGGTACTGCCTTATAGTAGGTGTAGGTACTTTAAAGGTACTGCTTTATAGTAAGTGTAGGTACTTTAAAGGTACTGCTTTATAGTAGGTGTAGGTACTTTAAAGGTACTGCCTTGTAGTAGGTGTAGGTACTTTAAAGGTACTGCCTTATAGTAGGTGTAGGTACTTTAAAGGTACTGCCTTATAGTAGGTGTAGGTAATTTAAAGGTACTGCTTTATAGTAAGTGTAGGTACTTTAAAGGTACTGCCTTATAGTAGGTGTAGGTACTTTAAAGGTACTGCCTTATAGTAGGTGTAGGTACTTTAAAGGTACTGCCTTATAGTAGTTGTAGGTACTTTAAAGGTACTGCTTTATAGTAGTTGTAGGTACTTTAAAGGTACTGCCTTATAGTAGGTGTAGGTACTTTAAAGGTACTGCCTTGTAGTAAGTGTAGGTACTTTAAAGGTACTGCCTTATAGTAGGTGTAGGTACTTTAAAGGTACTGCCTTATAGTAGTTGTAGGTACTTTAAAGGTACTGCCTTATAGTAAGTGTAGGTACTTTAAAGGTACTGCTTTATAGTAGGTGTAGGTACTTTAAAGGTACTGCCTTATAGTAGGTGTAGGTACTTTAAAGGTACTGCCTTATAGTAGGTGTAGGTACTTTAAAGGTACTGCTTTATAGTAAGTGTAGGTACTTTAAAGGTACTGCTTTATAGTAAGTGTAGGTACTTTAAAGGTACTGCTTTATAGTAGGTGTAGGTACTTTAAAGGTACTGCTTTATAGTAAGTGTAGGTACTTTAAAGGTACTGCCTTATAGTAAGTGTAGGTACTTAAAAGGTACTGCTTTATAGTAAGTGTAGGTACTTTAAAGGTACTGCCTTATAGTAAGTGTAGGTACTTTAAAGGTACTGCCTTATAGTAGGTGTAGGTACTTTAAAGGCACTTCCTTATAGTAGGTGTAGGTACTTTAAAGGTACTGCCTTATAGTAAGTGTAGGTACTTTAAAGGTACTGCCTTATAGTAGGTGTAGGTATTTTAAAGGTACTGCCTTATATACTCTCGCACAAGTCAGATCCAACTGTAAACTGCACAGACCCAGATCTGCCGTCACATAATGCTCCATCAGATCTGGGTCTGTGCAGCTTGTTATGAGTAATCATTAGGACAAACAACATAGATACCTGAACTACCGGCTCATTATGCGACGCATTATCAGGGTCTATGTGTGTTTGGACTTGGATCCGACTTTTCAAGTGAGTTATTACGGTAAACCGTTGGTTGGGTCACGGCTTTAGAAGAAAGAAAACATCCTACATACTGCGTGTTTCAGACATTGGTAAAATATGACATTTCAACTTGACGAAATCCTTGCGACATTTCAGTTATTGTTCGGTTATATAGTTAACTACTATATTTGTGTATCTGCATAGTTTGATAACACTACTACAACACCACTACTACTACTACTACTACTACTACAACTACTATTAGTCTACAACAACAACTACTACTAACACTACTACTACTACTCTACTACTACTACTAATACTACTACTACCACTACTACTACTCTATTACTACTACTACTATTAATACAGCCACTACAACTACTCCAATACTACCACTCTACTACCACTACTACTACTCTATTACTACTACTACTATTAATACAGCCACTACAACTACTCTAATACTACCACTCTACTACCACTACTACTACTACTATTACAACTCTACTACAACTACTGCTATCACTACTACTACTCTGCTACTACTACTACTACTATTACAACTCTACTGCAACTACTGCTATCACTACTACTACTCTGCTACTACTACTACTACTATTACAACTACTACGACTACTTCTTCTACTCTACAACTACTGCTACTCAACTACTGCTACTACAATTGATTCTACTACTACAGCTACTACTACTACTACAACAACAACTACTACTAACACTACTACTACTCTACTACTACTACTAATACTACTACTACCACTACTACTACTCTATTACTACTACTACTATTAATACAGCCACTACAACTACTCCAATACTACCACTCTACTACCACTACTACTACTACTACAACTCTACTACAACTACTGCTATCACTACTACTACTCTGCTACTACTACTACTACTATTACAACTACTACGACTACTTCTTCTACTCTACAACTACTGCTACTCAACTACTGCTACTACAATTGATTCTACTACTACAGCTACTACTCTACTACTACTACTACTACAAGTACTACTACTACTACAACAACAACTACTACTATTACTACTCTACTACTACTACAAGTGCTACTACTACTACAACAACAACTACTATTACTACTACTCTACTACAACTACTACTACTACAACTACTACTACTACTACTCTACAACAATAATTAATACTACTACTACCCTACTACTACTACTAAAGCTACTACTGCTACTACTACTATACTACTACTGCTACTACTACTAGTATTACTACTACTGCTGCTACGACTCCTGCTTTTGCTGTTGCTGTTACTACAATTAATGCAGTACTATTACCGCAACAACTGCTGCTGCTCCTACAGCTACTACCGCTTTACTGTAACTACTTCATCTACCTATAATATTACAACCACTGTTGCTGCTACAACAACAACAACAACAACTACTACTACTACCATCACCACGACCACCACTACCATAACCGACAAAACGTTTGTAAAATAGTCGCAAATCAGTAGAGGAAATCGATTTCATAAATGTAGTGGTGTGAACGCGCATGCTTTTGGCTGATATTAACCTCCAGTAATTTAGAATGATTACACTATGAGCGTAATTTATCATTCCACACAAGGTAATTGGAGGATGAATCTCGATACTTATTTTAAACAGCGGGGGTATTAAAAACAAATAATTGCCCCTTTATGATCGCTAAATTGCACGTTGCTACCACTCCCCAATGCATGTACATAAGGGTACCAGACTGATAAATGATAAACGATCCTTTATACAACTTTGGATCTTCCCAGCCCTTCCCCCGCCCCCCTCCACACAAAAACGCACACTTCACTAAAGATTCAAAGATTGTGAATTGAATTCATTAATCATGTCCACCTTTCCAAGTAACACCTTTAACATCTTTTCTTAACACTGGAATTTTACTTCTTTAATTTGAAAGAACGTTAACATCTTCTTCCTGTCGGCTAACTGTGCAATAGATCAGAGACAGAGTTTAAAATAAGCATTGAATCCCCCCCCCCCCCAGCCCCGATAGAAAAGAGGTATGGAATCCTTATTTTCTTAAATAAATATAGCATACATAGCTGTTTTATCTTTGTTAAATAAGCTTCCATCCGTTTTAGGGGGCACCGGGTGGTAGAGTGGTCTAAGGCTCTCGCCTTTACAGATCACTGACATCTCACCTCTGTCCACGTATGTTCGAATCTCGGATCGGCAAACGTGGGCATGTAGGGAAGCTTGCCAGTAGCTTCCCGTGGGTCGGTGGTTCTTTCCGGGGTTCTCCCGGATTCTTCCTCCACCAAATAGTATAGCCTATCATGTGCTGAAAAATGGCGTTAAACCCATAACAACATCAAAAACATCCATCCGTTTTAGTTTCAAGCAGCTTTGTCTGTGTGTGTCTGTTGGAGGGGGGTCTAGCTCTATACTAGTGTTATTATACTTTCTCGTTTATTTGTTGGAACTTTCATACAAAATTTCAATTAATGCACACATACCATTATTAATATCATTGAAAGATATTTCTAGACGTCTGATATGCTTGCTTCTAAACTATCATATAGTTTTATTTTGAATGGTATTTGCAAACGATGATACAATTTTTGCAACCTTGTAGCTTGATGTGCAAATGATAATCGTTGTAGCCTTGTAGCTTAATGTGCAAATGATAATCGTTGTAACCTTGTAGCTTAATGTGCAAATGATAATCGTCGCAACCTTGTAGCTTAATGTGCAAATGATAATCGTTGTAACCTTGTAGCTTAATGTGTAAATGATAATCGTTGCAACCTTGTAGCTTAATGTGCAAATGATAATTGTTGTAACCTTGTAGCTTAATGTGCAAATGATAATCGTTGAGACTTACATACCAGCATACTTTATATTATTACAAAATGGAGAAAGAATATTATCATGCAGGTTAGAGAATTCCTAATTAGTCCCCTAATGAGAATCGAACCCGGGTCCGCGGATTATGGCTCCCATCACTTTGCCTGCACGGGCAAACTCCAATATCCTCTCGACTAAGCACACATCTCCCCAAAAAGGGTGGAACCTAGTCGTTGATATAGGCATTCGTGTGCAGCAGACACTCGCATGGCGACCAAGTAATTAACTCTCTATATTATCTTTTACATGCCTTGACTTCTGTCAGAGGAATCCGAAGTGACTGTGTATTTAGATGAAAGTTAATTTTCGCGATCTCACACTGGAACCCCATAGTAGCTAAAATTTCTAGCAAATCAACGAGACTGATACAGGATAAATTGGTATTTAAAATAAAATAATGCAACAAGAAATCCTCTGCGCAAAACTTTTATATACGAATTTAATAAACTTTATAATAATAATTTCAGTTACCATCTAAGGAATGAGCAAAAAATGATACCAATCTATTCGACATTAAATCAACTCCTTACGACCAAAAGGCTGAACAAACCCCAAATAATTATCAGTAGTTTCGTAAATTCAATATGACATCGTATACCCATGTATGAAACAACCAGTCTGTGTCCGTGGTATGAAACAATCAATCTGTGATGACGTCGTTTACCAATGTATGAAACTATCAATCCGTGATGACATCGTTTAACAATGTATGAAACTATCAATCTGTGATGACATCGATTACCAATGTATGAAACAATCAATCTGTGATGACGTCGTTTAGCAATGTATGAAACAGTCAATCTGTGATGACATCGTTTACCAATGTATGAAACATTGAATCTGTGATGGTATCGTATACCAATGTATGAAACAATCAGTCTGCGATGGTATCGTATACCAATTTATGAAACAATCAAGCTGTGATGGTATCGTTTACCAATGCGTGATGGTATCGTTTGCCAATGTATGAAACAATGAATCTGTGATGGTATCGTATATCAATGTATGAAATAATCAAGCTGTGATGGTATCGTTTACCAATGTATGAAACAATGAATCTGTGATGGTATCGTATATCAGTGTATGAAATAATCAAGCTGTGATGGTATCGTTTACCAATGCGTGATGGTATCGTTTACCAATGTATGAAACAATGAATCTGTGATGGTATCTTATATCAATGTATGAAACAATCAAGCTGTGATGGTATCGTTTACCAATGCGTGATGGTATCGTTTACTAATGTATGAAACAATGAATCTGTGATGGTATCGTATATCAATGTATGAAATAATCAAGCTGTGATAGTATCGTTTACCAATGTATGAAACAATCAATCTGCGATTAAATCGTTTTCCAATGTATGAAATAACCTATGTGCGTGTTTTTAGTCACAAGGAGAGCATATAAATCGATCTTAGAACTGCATATGTATAAAATACATCGTTCTGTGTCCAACATGTATACATTCACTGTGTTGATACATGCCTCAGCTCACCACTACTTAAGAAACACTAATCAATGAACGTAAGTCATTCTGTTTGGAACAATAATTGGATTAAAACTAACGACTGATCTTTTCTAATCACTTAAGTGTACTCAGCTACCACTCCCATATCTATGAAACGTACAAAACAATAATGCATCACACGCGTTCATAAAGTAGCTATGCGTTAAAGAACAGAACTATAAATCGAGCTTTCATATTTTCCTAATGCTTTCGACTCACACATAAAAGGATAGCAGACATATAATGATCTGAATACAACTCATGTTTCTAAGGGACTATTTAGACTTCAAAGCTGCAAAGTTATGCTAATGGAGAAAGTTTATTCTACTCTGTGTGCGCGCACAACTCCCAGACTTGCTCATCATCTTTGCCTGGGTTTATTGGCAGTAGCATAAAACTGTGTGCAGAATTTATAGCCTTCTAGTATATACAAATTTAAGAATTGCTCAGGAACTTCATGTCTGATGCATGCAACATCAAGCAACATCAAGCCGATTCTTACTCCCAACGTCTCTTTTCCACATTTTGTTCAGATGCCATATTGCAGTTATCTGGAACAGATTACCTTATCATTTCACGACCTTTATGTTTAAAGTTTTGTAAATAATTATATTTTCTGATGGGCAGAGTAAAATATCAGAAGATTAGAAAGTTACAAGGCTTGTTGTTGACGTGCCTACTTTATCCACCAAACTGTTTTCGGTCCAAGAAAAATCACTTAAGTTTATTTCTGTTTTAGAACGAATATACGCGTTTTACTTGGCTTGTCAATGCAGTCATTTGTAGCCTGAAAATAATATCATTTGTAAACCTTAGTTGTTTTTTTTTATCTGACTAAAATTGGTAGTATGGTGTTCATTCCCCTCCATAGGAAGCCAAACTAGTTAGCCAGAGATGTTGCTCTAATTTTTTGGTAAAGCCTCTGTTTGAGTCTCATCATACTGACCTACTCTTTTCATTACTTTAGTATGTTCTTTCAGTATGCAAGGCCCCTAATACTTCTATATTTTATATTTTAATTAGATGTATGGACCAGCAGTCTGAAAAAAAATTCTTATCTTATCTTATTACGGCGTATTTCCAACTGCTATATTCATGTGTGTAAAGTTCCACATAGTCATTACGGCGTTGTCTTCCACCGACATGGTCCTATCAATACGGTGTATCTTCCACCGACATGGTTCTATCAATACGGTGTATCTTCCACCAACATGGTCCTATCAATACGGTGTATCTTCCACCGACATGGTCCTATCAATACGGTGTATCTTCCACCGACATGGTTCTATCAATACGGTGTATCTTCCACCAACATGGTCCTATCAATACGGTGTATCTTCCACCGACATGGTTCTATCAATACGGTGTATCTTCCACCGACATGGTTCTATCAATACGGTACATCTTCTACCATTTACAGTCCTATGACAATGGTATTTTGGTCTCCTCAAACTGAGCAACTGAATCAGGCTCTGTTGTCATCACCTTGTCAAATAAATTACACAATACTACTAATCTAAACATTTATATCCACCAATTCTGTAACAAGATACATCTACACATGAGGATATAAATTCTATGTGCAGGCATTCTAGTACAAGAGAGAGAGAGAGAGAGAGAGAGAGAGAGAGAGAGAGAGAGAGAGAGAGAGAGAGAGAGAGTTTTTAGTGACGAATGTATAGTGTGGCCCTGATAATAGTTATTGCAGAAATGTATTATCAGTTATTAATAGATTTAATTGCCTAACAATCCTTGGTCAAGAGAGAATCTTACAGACATTACTAATTAGTCTGAGCTCATCTAGTCTGCATCCATGTATAGTGAAAACTCACAGAGATAAGAAACAAGAGGTCCCATTTTTGTTGAACCCACTTTTCATTTAACTAGAAAGTAAACAACTTCAGCATTGAGCTGAATCCAAACAACGTTAGCATTAACTGTAATATAGGGTGTGGATGAATGGACGGACACGGGAAACGCACACGGATACCAAAGTGATCAATAAGTCAAGCTTCTGCCAAGGCAGGCTTGACAAAAATGAACTGTGAGGGGTAAAAAAAAAATAAGAAAAAGAAAAAAATGATCAAGATTATTTTATTTTCTTATCTCAGAGAATATTTAGAGATAGAAAAAGAAGATGTTGAATCGGGAAACATAACCAATAATGTCTTATAATTTTTAACGTATAATAAACGATTCATTATTATGAGAACGGGTATAATTTAAGAAAATAAAACAAGCACTTTTACAATTCAGTCCAATTAATCATATTATCAAACTACAATGCATGAATGGTGATATAACAAAATACATTTGGTGAATATACATACAAAAGAATCAGAACACGCAAAAAGCACACATATACAGTGGATTAGGATTTTTCTCACCCACTCTCTTACATATACAGAAAAAGTAATGTTTACAAACAGAATATATTTTTACAGAGCCTTATATCACAGATTCACAGTTAAACATATATACAGCACTTGAAACAGTACAGACTTCATGCCAATAATTAAATTCAGTCTTTGGTACTGATGTGTTTTAGACTCTTGGTTCATGCTTTCTTAGGGTAGAACTTTTCCTGAAAAAATAAAAGTCATTAGTCTGACATTCTACTGTTCAGAAAATAAAATACTCATTTATATCAAATAATGCACAGACAATCTTCCAGTATTTTCTGAATCTAGTTTCATAGAGATCAAAGAAAATAACAATACACGATGAGTCTCACTGCAAATACCATTTGTCCTTCTCAAACAGTGGCAAAAACAAACTTTTAATTTTCACCAGTTGGTGACCATAATGCTCCAGTGGTATTTAGAACCATCTAAACCTTTAGGTGATCGTTTTAGGGATTTTCATTGGGCCTTCAACCCGAGCACTTTAAAAATTAATAATCGTAAAAAGAAAATGTCGCCTTTTGAAGATAACTGCCATAGATGAAGAATTTAATTGGAGACCCTTTAAATATGACTACAAATATTTCATTCAGTGTCCCATGTAAACCTGACATTTTCAAAAGAGTTACAATCACCGGAAGACTGACTAGGGGCATATGGTATATAGTGTGATTATTGAGTACACAAAAATAACACTAACGAAAAAAAAAAAAATATAACTGATCTCTATTAGTCTGCCATGATAAACAGATTTCATGCCAATACGCTTACTTTGGTGTCGATGTAAACACTTTCCTCCTTCTCTGTCCTTTCTGAGGGGTTTCAGCAATGTTTCTCTTCCTTTTGAGGACCATTTTTGCATTTAGCAGTTTTTCAGTCAGATCATCCAAAGAAATCTCAAGCATTGCTTGCATCGCCAATATAACTGTCTGGACCAAGATCGTAATCAATCTCTCTGGAGGCTGTCCTTACAAGACATTCTTCATTCATAGAGTCTGGCAACAAAGCTGATGACTGACCTGCAGTTTGTAGATATTTTATCTGGCAGTTCATCAGACAGCATAGTTTGGATATGGCGCTTTCTGGTGGCATCCAGCTTTGTTGGATCATAAACCTTTGGACAGTACATTGTTTTAACAAAGTCTATGTAAACATTATTGTATATCTCGACTTTCCCTGAACTAATACTGAAAAGTCTATCTCGAAACTTTTGATCCTGCAGAAATAATGTCAATATCTTCCAGTGCGAAAAGCCAAAGAATTTCGAAAAGTAGTCATTACCCCCTAAACATAGAGCTAAAGCTATCTTGATGCCAATGTTCTTGTCGCCCGTTTTCTGTTCCAACAATGTCAAAATGTTTGAGATGTTATAAAAATCTGAAAGCTTCCCCATTGTCTGTAGCATCAAAAATACCTGATATTTAAATCTTCCATCAGATTCTCTTGGCCAACTCTGTGAAACAGAGAACAAATGAATGACTGAAGAATCTATATCTCTGGAGGAGACAATACTTATAACAGCATCACCGTCGTGGAGCTCAAGACACTATCCAACATCCAGTCAATTTGTGTTCATTCAGCTTCACCTTTATGTTGGTGTATGTTTTGGAGCACAGAAAACTGCTCAAATCCAGTCGAAGAGAAAACATCTCTTACAGGTGTTGTGTATTTCCTGCAGAGACAAACAAATATTTATTCAGTTACACAAGTACATCCCTGTATATATAATTCGCTGTAAATGTCCAACACTAGGTTTTGTTTGATGTCAAGACTTTCAACTTTTTCCGCCAAGTAGGTGCTTATGAGGCGCTTTCTCTCGTTGGTTTCAATCACATGTTCGCGGCAGAATCGTTCATCTGTCATAATATCACCAACGACCTTGAGATGACTAATAGCGGCGGGATCTTTTTTCTTTCTCTGTTCTCTTGTGGCAGCTTTAAAGTCATCAAGGCTAGAAAACTGCAGGTCTTTCAACGATGATATTTTTACAGACATAGTTCAGAAGTAATGTCTGAAAAGAATCCAATGATGTAAAAAAAAAAAACGAAATTCAGTGACTTCCTATGAAATATGTTACGAATACTTATTCTTCCTACACTATGGTACATGGATTCATTGAGAGCATTTTGATGTTATTAGTAATAAAATTGTATATGACACTGTCATGCAATCACAATTTATGCACACCAACTGGTTTTATTAATACTTAAGCATCTTATGTTGAGAAAAGTGTAAAAGTGTAATATATACATATGTTTATACAATTACGCTGAAAATGTGAATGACCAAAACAATCATGCTATATACAGACAATGTATGTACCACCAGGCCTAACATTGGAGGTATCTTATTACAGAACTGGTGGAGAAAAATGTTTAGATTAACACTACTGTATAATGTATTTGACAAGGTGACGATAACAGAGCCTGATTCAGTTTGCTCAGTTTGAGCAGACAGTGGTTCCTTTGTCATAGGACTTTGTATATACTTGCGTGTAAAGTTCGATCTAGTCCTTTTATTATGGCGTATGTTACACTTCCTATATACATGTGTGTAAAGCTCGACCTAGTCATAAGGGTCTATCGTCTACTTTCTATATGCTTGCGTGTAAAGCTCGACTTAGTTCTTTCATTACGGCGTATCTTCCACTTTCTATATACTTTTGTGTAAAGCTCGACCTAGTCATCACGGCGTATATTCCACCTTCTACATAAAGCTCGACCTAGTATTTACGACATATCTTCCCCTTTCTATATACTTTTGTGTAAAGCTCGACCTAGTATTTACGGCGTATCTTCCACTTTATATATACTTTTGTGTAAAGCTCGACCTAGTATTTACGACGTATCTTCCCCTTTCTATATACTTTTGTGTAAAGCTCGACCTAGTATTTACGGCGTATCTTCCACTTTATATATACTTATGTGTAAAGCTCGACCTAGTATTTACGACGTATCTTCCCCTTTCTATATACTTTTGTGTAAAGCTCGACCTAGTATTTACGGCGTATCTTCCACTTTATATATACTTATGTGTAAAGCTCGACCTAGTATTTACGACGTATCTTCCCCTTTCTATATACTTATGTGTAAAGCTCGACCTAGTATTTACGACGTATCTTCCCCTTTCTATATACTTTTGTGTAAAGCTCGACCTAGTATTTACGGCGTATCTTCCACTTTATACCTGAGTATAAAGCTTGACTTAATACTTTCATTACGGCGTATCCTCCACCTTTTATATACATGTACTTGTGTGTAAAGCTCGAGCTAGTCATTGCGGCGTATCTTCCATCTCTCATATTTGTGTGTAATGCAGTTTAAAAACAAACACACAAACAAACCAAAAAACAAAACAAAAAAAAATTTATTGTGATACTTTAACCTAAAAAAGAAGCGTGCTTCTTTATTACAGTACACGAAGAAAAATGATGATGTCAATAAGATTCTAGTTGGCAGGTTTTGAAATAAAAGGTATTTATTTTATATATAACAAAGTGGATGTTATTTCATAGTTATTTTACATATAGCAAAGTGAATGTTATTTCATACTTATTTTACATATATAGCAAAGTGGATGTTATTTCATACCTATTTTACATATAGTAAAGTGCATGCTATTTTATAGTGATAGTTTTATAATTATTTTACATATAGGAAAGCGGATGTTTTTTTACAGTTATTTTGTATATATCAAAGTGGATGTTATTTCATAGTTATTTTACATATAGCAAAGTGGATGTTATTTTATAGTTATAGTTATTTAACTATTTTACATATAGCAAAGTGGATGCTATTTTATAGTTATAGTTTTATAGTTATTTTACATATAGCAAAGCGGATGTTATTTTATAGTTATTTTGTATATAGCAAGTGGATGTTATTTCATAGTTATTTTACTTATAGCAAAGTGGATGTTATTTTATAGTTATTTTGCACATAGCAAAGTGGATGTTATTTTACATATAGTAAAGTGGATGTTACTTTATTGTTATTTTACATATAGCACAGTGGATGTTATTTTACATATAGCAACGTGGATGTTACTTTACAGTTATTTTGCATATAGCAAAGTGGATGTTATTTTATAGTTATTTTACATATAGCAAAGTTGATGTTATTTTACATATAGCAACGTGGATGTTACTTTACAGTTATTTTGCATATAGCAAAGTGGATATTATTTTATAGTTATTTTGCATATAGCAATGTGGTGTTATTTTATAGTTATTTTGCACATAGAAAAGTGGATGTTATTTTACATATAGTAAAGTGGATGTTATTTTATTGTTATTTTACATATAGCAAAGTGGATGTTATTTTACATATAGCAACGTGGATGTTACTTTACAGTTATTTTGCATATAGCAAAGTGGATATTATTTTATAGTTATTTTGCATATAGCAATGTGGATGTTATTTTATAGTTATTTTGCACATAGCAAAGTGGATGTTATTTTACATATAGTAAAGTGGATGTTATTTTATTGTTATTTTACATATAGCACAGTGGATGTTATTTTACATATAGCAACGTGGATGTTACTTTACAGTTATTTTGCATATAGCAAAGTGGATGTTATTTTATAGTTATTTTACATATAGCAAAGTGGATTTTATTTTATATGTAGCAACGTGGATGTTACTTTACAGTTATTTTGCATATAGCAAAGTGGATATTATTTTATAGTTATTTTGCATATAGCAATTTGGTTGTTATTTTATACTTATTTTGCACATAGCAAAGTGGATGTTATTTTACATATAGTAAAGTGGATGTTATTTTATTGTTATTTTACATATAGCAAAGTGGATGTTATTTTACATATAGCAACGTGGATGTTACTTTACAGTTATTTAGCATATAGCAAAGTGGATATTATTTTATAGTTATTTTACATATAGCAAATTGGATGTTATTTTACAGATAGCAACGTGGATGTTACTTTACAGTTATTTTGCATATAGCTAAGTGGATGCTATAGCAGAGTGGATGCTATTTTATAATTATTTTACATATAGCAAAGATGATGTTTTTTTTACATATAGCAACGTGGTAGTTACTTTACAGTTATTTTGCGTATAGCAAAGTGGATGTTATTTTACATATAGCAAAGTGGATGTTACTTTATGGTTATTTTACATATAGTAAAGTTGATGTTATTTTACATATAGCAAACTGGATGTTACTTTATGGTTATTTTACATATAGCAAAGTGGATGTTATTTTATGGTTATTTTACATATAGCAAAGTGGATGCTATTTCATCGTTAGTTTACATATAGCAAAGTGGATGTTATTTTATAGTTTACATATAGCAAATTGGATGCTATTTCATAGTTAGTTTACATATAGCAAAGTGGATGTTATTGTATAGTTATTTTACATATAGCATAGTGGATGTTATTTTACATATAGCAAAGTGGATGTTATTTTATAGTTTACATATAGCAAAGTGGACGTTATTTCATCGTTAGTTTACATATAGCAAAGTGGATGTTATTTTACATATAGCAAAGTGGATGTTATTTTATAGTTTACATATAGCAAAGTGGATGTTATTTCATCGTTAGTTTACATATAGCAAAGTGGATGTTATTGTATAGTTTACATATAGCAAAGTGGATGCTATTTCATAGTTAGTTTACATATAGCAAAGTGGATGCTATTTCATAGTTATTTTACATATAGCAAATTGGATGCTATTTCATAGTTAGTTTACATATAGCAAATTGGATGCTATTTCACTGTTATTTTACATATAGCAAAGTGGATGTTATTTCATAGTTAGTTACATATAGCAAATTGGATGCTATTTCATAGTTATTTTACATATAGCAAAGTGGATGCTATTTTACATATAGCAAAGTGGATGTTATTTTATAGTTTACATATAGCAAAGTGGATGTTATTTCATCGTTAGTTACATATAGCAAATTGGATGTTATTTCATAGTTAGTTTACATATAGCAAAGTGGATGTTATTTTATAGTTATAGTCTATATCCTTACACTTGTAATAGTTGGCAATAGAGATTTAATTTAAAAAACCTAGGTCAAGTTAAAGGTTATGTGAATGTTCCTATCTATGAATGGTTTATGTACTGTGTATCTTTACACTTGTACTAATTGGAAGTAGAGCCTGCAATTTAAAGAACCTATGTCAAGTTAAGGATTACGTGAATTTTCCTATCTGTGTATGGCTTATGTACTGTGTATCGTTACACTTGTACTAATTGGTAATAGAGCCTGTAATTTAAAGAACCGTGGTTAAGTTAAAGATGATGTGAATGTTCGTATCTATGTATGGCTTATGTACTGTGTATGTTAACAAATAATGGGACTTACTCGTCTCCTAATAGATATTCCATATGGATGGATACTCTGATAACAAATGAAAATATGTTGCAAGTGCTCAGAATAGTGTTTACTTTTATTTCGATTGAAACCACGTAACAGACGTCTGCGAATTAAATGGATTGTCATGTCTCGGATACATTAGCAAATAAGGCTTTAGTTGATATCTTATACAATCGATATCAAATCAATCACGCAGATTTGTTTTAGTTAATGGCACAAAGTATTTTAAGTTAATTCCATCATGTGGATCTACTGGATTAAAAAAGAAGAAAGAAAAAAGAACATCAACAACCAAGCTTGATTCATGCTTAAACTTTCATTCAACTTTATTATTTTCAATTTCATTCCAAGTATATGACGTCGATATTAAATAGGTTACCAAGGTTGCCAATGATACATTTTCATAAGATATCAAATTAGGATTATAATGAGAGCAAGGGACGGCTAGAGATATATCTTTATTGTATAATTAGGAAATAAAAAGGTTAAAAAAAATAGACTCAAAGGCAACTCTATCCCCACTAGATAATTAACTGCTGATTATTTTAAACGATCAGAAAATAAAAAGGTATACTAAAAATAAAACTGTACCGACAACTAATGGCAACAAATGATTGAATGTCGGTTTGAACAGGGTGTCGATGTATTCAGATAACCTAAATTGACAAGCAATAAATGGATAGACTGATTGACTTTACTGGTACTTCTAAATGGATAGAATGATTGACTTTACTGCTACTTCTAAATTTTGCACACAAGTTCACTTCATTTAAGTGCACATTAACCATATTGCTCACATTTAACACACATGTAATTTATTACGAAAAAAACTATATTTGTACACACAAGTGTCACATTGATAACTCATATCATATACTGATTGTCATTGACATACTTAAGAGTAAACTGCTAAGCCGTAAAGTCCTGATCCCTCTTGATTCATTGAAATGTACAAAGTACTTAAGAGTAAACTGCTAAACCATAGAGTCCTGATCCCTTTTGATTCATTGAAATGTACAAAGTACTTAAGAGTAAACTGCTAAACCGTAAAGTCCTGATCCCTTTTGATTCATTGAAATGTTCAATGTACTTAAGAGTAAACTGCTAAACCGTAAAGTCCTGATCCCTTTTGATTCATTGAAATGTACAAAGTACTTAAGAGTAAACTGCTAAACCGTAAAGTCCTGATCCCTTTTGATTCATTGAAATGTACAAAGTACTTAAGAGTAAACTGCTAAACTGTAAAGTCCTGATCCCTTTTGATTCATTGCAATGTATATAGAAAGTACTTAAGAGTAAACTGCTAAACTGTAGAGTCCTGATCCCTTTTGATTCATAGCAATGTATATAGAAAGTACTTAAGAGTAAACTGCTAAACTGTAGAGTCCTGATCCCTTTTGATTCATTGAAATGTACAAAGTACTTAAGAGTAAACTGCTAAACCATAGAGTCCTGATCCCTTTTGATTCATTGCATTGTATACAGAAAGTACTTAAGAGTAAACTGCTAAACTGTAGAGTCCAGATCCCTTTCAATTTTATTTTTATCAAATGCATTTACTTGCACATACAGATTACAAAAAGTAAAGTTTGCAGTTTGCGAAAATACATCTCTCTTTGCATAGTATTCCAGCTTTTATTACTCTTCACGTCTAAATAATACACAATCTACACGTCTAAATAATACATAATCTACACGTCTAAATAATACACAATCTACACGTCTAAATAATACACAATCTACACGTCTAAATAATACACAATCTACACGTCTAAATAACATATAATATACACGTCTAAATAATACATAATATACACGTCTAAATAATACATAATCTACACGTCTAAATAATACATAATCTACACGTCTAAATAATGCATAATCTACACGTCTAAATAATACATAATCGACGGAAGTTCTGTCACTTTCTTACATATGATTATATGTTTACAATGGACAATCTAGTGCTAAATAAGACATTAAAGACTGTTGAACAAGCTAAAAAGCAAATATCTCCAAAAAAAATACCAGTTTCTCATCTTTAGTTCGTCAGTCTCCCTGTATATCTGTTTGTCTGTATATCTGTCATTTGCTATCATAACCCATTATCCGTGACTTTATCCTCGCCGTCATCCATAGAATTAAGCAATCAGAAAAAGAAATTACAATTTAAAATGTAATTATACTTGGTATTTGTACCAAATAAATCGACAGACGTAATGAAAAATAAAATGTTCAAATCACACCGTATTTTGTATTTGCAGATTTGTGTTATGACGCCGCATTATGACCATAACTACCTCTATTCCCTCAGCTATGTGTTCAAATACTGTCTGCATTACTGTGGTTGAAATGATTTTGTTTATATTTTGTGTTCAAGTGCCTAACATGAGTAAGATGGTCTTCGTGTAGTTGAACTTATAACGAATACATCAATTTGATTAAAAATGTAGAAAAAGTAAGGAAATTTTAACAGGCTCTTAATAAGTGTAGTGATTCTTTATTGTGATATCGGACACTATAACTGGTTTCTCTTTAAATTATTTCATGAGTCTTCTTGTTCAAGCAATCATTTTCTATCAGCCGCTATCTTTGAAGCACGACAAGAATACATTAGTCTACCATGCTTCGCTGACATCTATACTATTTTTGTAACAGCAAGCGGAGACAGGAAGATCGGAAACCCGGTCTCAACTTTGATCTCTTTTAATCAGATTTTCACGCGATCGTTGCGTAAAAATCATGGAGTATTTCCCCACAAAATCGATCTTTCCATCATGATTGTTTTACATGTTATAACTAACATTTTGTTCTACAGATGTGTCTAACAGCTCGGTCAATATCGTTATTGCAAAAGACGGGTCATCGTCTGAATCGTCTGAATCCTCCAGAGTCACACCGTAGATAATACCTTCTGTGTTTGGAATCTGTAAGTTGTATATATTTGAATTATCAATTTTGTTGAGTATATGCAATCGAGTCACTCAGAATAACCTCAAGTTCACCAAGCATAATCTTTTACGAGTAACATTCTTGGGACTTTTGTATATCTTGTTGAATTCGCACACAAACCTCGAACCAATGCATGTCACATCTCTGGTTTTAATCAGTCAGCCCTTAATACAAGTTTTCTACAACTCTACCAACGATTCTGTAAATAAACTGAACATTGATGAATGACCTAGCGTTATATCAGCCAACTATTTACAAAAGGAAATTAAATTGTCATCTAAGTGGAAAGAAAATAATAGAAAAAATAGTCTTTGGATAATAATGAAGATTAAAGTCTGTGCAAAACTGTCAACGAACTGTTTTGACATCAAGAGTGGTTCAGTAAGAAGACCAATGATTCATCATAAAGTCAAAATCTGGGCAGACAGAGTAATGAATGAGAGATCCTATCAGAAAATTAAAATCATTAAAATATTTCATTTTTATTTTTAATTGGTCATTTAACTAACCGATAATCTACTAACATTGCCCATAATCTTTGTATGCCAATACACATTGTTACAGCATCAATTCTTGTTTAAGTGAATAGATGTCATAAGCTATTCGTTCTGGACTCTATGTGCATGTTAATCACTGGACTCTATTCCATGTTAATCATTGGACTCGTTTCTCATGTTAATCACTGGCGACAGATGTCAAAAGGATGCTGACTTTTGGAGTATTTTTTTAACAATCTGATTGCGAGATAATCTCTCTCTCTTTATATATATATATATATATATATATATATATATATATATATATGGCATATGGCTGTACATTTCTAATTAAAAAAACGAGTTTTTTTATTTTTTTAGAACATGTTAAGATTGAAATACTAGGAATGCAACGTTGCCATGATAAAGGAATATTTTCAATAACAACATGGGAACTGTTTACTCTATTCTGTTTCATACGAATTAAAATTCTAATAGAGTCCTTATTTACTAATTTAATTAAAATCCTAATAGAGTCCTTATTTACTAATTTTAGTTGCTTAACAAACCCTACCGATGTGGAAGATTATATATATAAATGTAATAGATATTGTGTGGATTCTTAGAAGCAGACTGTGAAGCCGCATCCTTTACAAGATGGTCATTAAGTTGCTGAATCTTAGAATTCAAAAGTTATTAGATATAACATTAAGGAATGTTATTAACACAGATACAACCCGTGTTTCCTAATTTGCAATGATCGCTTTCACTCTTTCTTCGTAAGAACATTGAATTCTTCTTCTTCCTTGTTCTTCTTGATTTTGGACGGATGTCAAGCACATATTGTTAAAACATAGAACGCCGAAAGATTGAGCTGCAGTAATCGGGAGCAAGTTGGAGGAGCCAAGATGGGGAGATGATAAGGTAACCTAAAAAGATTAAGTTCGCCCTAAGATCTCTCCAGCCCAACCTATGATCTCTGCAACTCGCCGCACAATTTCTCCAGCCCAACCTATGATCTCTGCAACTCGCCTTACAGTTTCTCCAGCCCAACGTATGATCTCTGCAACTCACCCAACAATTTCTCCAGCCCAATCTATGATCTCTGCAACTCGCCGCACAATTTCTCCAACTCGCCCTATGATCTCTCCACTCTCACAAGCTCTCGATTCCTCTCGCTCAATCTAGATTACTTTTTCTCATCAATTTTGAACAATTTGGTGTTCAATATTAAAAGATCGGAAAAAAGGAAATTTTTAAGATACATTTATGCAGTACTTTTTTCACTAAAGTTAATGAATGCGGTAAATTGTCCAGTAGATTCCAAGTCATATGCAAGAGGTCATCAAGTTCAAAACTTGTATGTAGATGAGATAGATTGAAGCTGACAAAGACAGATAAAACTTGTATGTAGATGAGATAGATTGAGACTGACAAAGACAGATAAAACTTGTATGTATATACGATAGATTGAGGCTGACACAGACAGATAACACTTGTATGTATATAAGATAGATTGAGGCTGACACAGACAGATAACATTTGTATGTATATAAGATAGATTGAGGCTGACACAGACAGATAACATTTGTAATGTATATAAGATAGATTGAGGCTGACACAGACAGATAACACTTGTATGTATATAAGATAGATTGAGGCTGACACAGACAGATACAATTTGTATGTAGACAAGATAGATTGAAGCTGACAAAGACAGATAACACTTGTATGTATATAAGATAGATTGAAGCTGACACAGACAGATAAAATTTGTATGTAGACAAGATAGATTGAAGCTGACACAGACAGATAACACTTGTATGTAGACAAGATAGATTGAGGCTGACACAGACAGATACAATTTGTATGTAGACAAGATAGATTGAAGCTGACACAGACAGATAACACTTGTATGTATATAAGATAGATTGAAGCTGACACAGACAGATACAATTTGTATGTAGACAAGATAGATTGAAGCTGACACAGACAGATAACACTTGTATGTAGACAAGATAGATTGAGGCTGACACAGACAGATAACACTTGTATGTAGACGAGATAGATTGAAGCTGACACAGACAGATACAACTAGAAAAGGTTCTACTATTATTCCATTTACATCCAACACAAAAAATAAAGAATCATAGGTAATATTAATCTTTAACGATAAAATAGGATGATATACTTTTTTTATATGAAACATGTAATTACTTTCCGCATATTTTCTGTTGAAAGGTCAATATTGTGTGTTGTATTCAAATAATTTTCTAACGGGGAATTTTACCGGACCCGTCACTAAAATAACATCGACATCCCTGGTGTAGAAAAGGCACTAATCCCAGCTTATCGTATGAAAGTCATATTGTGTTATGATTAATACGGTTTTAATGAGTCATTTATAGAATAGAGATTCATTCGATAATATACAAAACATTTAATCTATTTATGGTCTGTGATCATCACATAGTAGTAGTGTAGACCGAGTGCAAGCGGGACCACCCAATAATTGTATTTCAACCCACTCCTCCCCCCCCCCCCCAAAAAAAAAAAAAAAAAAAAAAAAAATGTGAAGAAATACATTCCTAGGCCACCATGACCTTACCATCTACCAATTTGTTATTTTCTTTTTTTAAATCTTACGCAAGCATAATACAACATACCTGTACTGGACGGAGGATTCCCTGGGTTACACCCACAATCTTTTTTATTTTTATTTTATTATTTCTAAACACCAATACCCTCCATGGTAAAATGCGCGCGCGCGCGCGCGTGTGTGTGTGTGTGTGTGTGTGTGTGTGTGAAATATCCAACACCTTTCCAAAACTTTTTGGGGAAAATCATAGGTCTCCCAATCCCCCCCCCCCCCCTCAAAAAAATATTCTTATTGAGAAATCCTTTGCCACTCGACTTTTTCTTTTAAATCTTAGGCCAACCCATCAAACTTTGTAAAACATTCCTAAGCCAGCATAATACTACCCGTGTACCACACACCAGTAATATAATAACACAGCAAATATCTGTTTTGATTTCTAAAATCAGACGTATCAGTCTTGCTCAAAATCCTCGACCCTGTTTTTAAAATGAGTATTACCCCAATTTTTACAGCTATTTTTTCAGCCTTTTTTTTTTTTAGCCATCACGTAAAAATAATTACCAATTTTAAAGTTTTTAATCGAGTATATCTACGGATAATTATCCCAAAATAGGAAGACAATAAACCCAAAAAAATTAAAACATGGGCGAACAATTTAAAAAAGTGTACCAACTTTGGTACAATATTAATTCTCCAAAAAGCTCTTGTAACAAAAAAATAATTCCTATTTATACAATGGATGTAGCAACGATAACAACAATTTCCAGAAGAAAATTGAAAAAAAAAAAAAAAAAAAAGAAGTAATGGAAAAAAGAAAAAGAAAGGACAGCAATTGTAGGGTAACTGCCTCTAGATCGGACTTTGGTTCCTACTCGAAAATGATTACAAAAATAACCATTGGACAGACACAGGTAGAGTAAATTTTACACATGGTTCCGAAAAATGCAAACCAATACCAGAGTTTTCCTACGATAACATTATGTTATTGCGGAATAATTAACATACCGTTTGCTGCGGAAAGACTGTTATTGATATTGGTTTGCATTAAAAAAGTTATTATTGTAAGATTGTTATTGTACGATTGTTTGAGTCCAAAGTGGTTATTTTTTTTTTTTTTTTTTTTTTTTGCTCTTCGCTGGAAATTGTTTGTTGTTGCTACTGTTATGTATGATGTTTATATAATATTATATATATTTCAGGAAATTACAATTGGTTCTTGATTTTAATATTTGCTCAAACCTTACTGTTATATATTAGGTTTACATGTTTAGCTATTGTCCTTGAATTAGGTTGTTTACTTAGTATCTGAGTTCAAGGGCGGTTTTGGTAAACAAGTTGCTGATTCAATTTGAGGTCAGGGTTTATTTTGTTTTCATATAAACCTAGAATTTCCTTTAGAATTATGTTAAAAGTTACATACACCATATAATTTTCTAGAACATTATGTCATGTGACCTATCTTTATACATACCATGTTCAGTGGACAGGTTTTCAGTTTCGATCTTACCATCAGTCTTTAAAGAGCCATTACAGTTGTGAAAAATCATTCCAAATTCAGAGAGAGGAATTATTTAAAATATTCATTGGATTATAAAAGTGCTCATAGACTTTTGGATTTTAGATTTTGAATTGATGATTTTTGGATTTACGTGAACTTATTCTAAGATATTCTGGAGTGCTTCATATTGGCACATCATCACATTAAAGACTACTGACACATCGTGATATTAAAGACTATTGGCACATCAACACATTCAAGCATACAGTAATTCACTCGGAACATCCTATATTTAGGACTTGTGATTCGGACACTTAGGATTATTGGACTATTTGGATTTTAATTCAAGTTACTGTAAGTGTCTTTGATTTTCATTTTAATTATCTAGAAATAAATTGCTTGTGGTTTTTTTTGGGAGGGGTGCGTGGTGAGAACTATTTCGACTCAAGCTGGTAAATTTTTTTTAAAGGTTTGTGACCTATGGCTCAGCAAAAGCAAAAAAAGAGCTGCAAAAAGAAATGGGACTAGTGCACATAAAAGCGGGTGACGGATTTTAGGCAGCACAGAAATCTCGATGTTTTTATTTGTAATGTCTTACTTTATCGGAATGAAATTATTGGCATGCATGGATGACATCGGTTGTGTTCAGATTTCAGAAATGTTGTTTTCCTATTGTGGCTTCTGATTTTATATATTAAAAGAATCGGTTGTATCTCGAAAATAATATTTCTATACTACTGGTGTGTGGTACACGGGTGGTTAGTATAATGCTGGCCTAGGATTTAAGAAAAGAAATTGTCACAGCGACCTAAGAGTTAAAAAATAAAAATAAAATTGGGTAGGGTGGTCTAGGATTTTTTGTGGGGGGTAGGTAGTCTATGCCCCCCCCCCCAAAAAAAAAGAAAAAAAAAAAAAAAAACAGAACGCACTCAGTCTATACTACGGATAATCGACCACACTATTCCGAAGATCTACCCAGTGTCCTTCGTGATTGCTATAGGGAACCAATAATTACATTTCCTAAAGGTGTGGAATTGTAAGGTAGCACAGCTTAATATACGTGCTTTCTATATTTGCTCCATTTGATCAGGAATAGTTGTTACTGTAGCGGCAATTAGCTAAAATAGGACATAACACATCATAAATGAACACAAATAGGACATAACACATCATAAATGAACACAAATAGGACATAACACATCATAAATAAACAAAAATAGGACATGACACATCATAAATGAACAAAAATAGAACATAACACATCATAAATGAACACAAATAGGACATAACACATCATAAATGAACTGAAATAGGACATAACACATCATAAATTAACTAAAATAGGACATAACACATCATAAATGAACTAAAAAAGGACATAACACGTCATAAATGAACTAAAATAGGACATAACACATCATAAATGAACTAAAAAAGGACATAACACATCATAAATGAACTAAAATAGGACATAACACATCATAAATGAACTAAAATAGGACATAACACATCATAAATGAACACAAATAGGACATAACACATCATAAATGAACTAAAATAGGATATAACACATCATAAATGAACTAAAATAGGACATAACACATCATAAATGAACTAAAAAAGGACATAACACATCATAAATGAACTAAAATAGAACATAACACATCATAAATGAACTAAAATAGGGCATAACACATCATAACTGAACAAACTTTACAATTATTTTAATTAGCTAAAATAGGACATAACACATCATAAATGAACTAAAATAGGATATAACACATCATTAATGAACTAAAATAGGACATAACACATCATTAATGAACAAACTTAGGACATAACACATCATAAATGAACAAACTTTACAATTATCTTAATTAACTAAAATAGGACATAACACATCATACATTAACTAAAATAGGACATAACACATCATTAATGAATAAAAATAGGACATAACACATCATAAATGAACAAAAATAGGACATAACACATCATAAATGAACTAAAATAGGACATAACACATCATAAATGAACTAAAATAGGACATAACACATCATAAATGAACAAACTTTACAATTATTTTAATTAGCTAAAATAGGACATAACACATCATAAATGAACTAAAATAGGACATAACACATCATAAATGAACTAAAATAGGACATAACACATCATAAATGAATAAAAATAGGACATAACACATAATAAATTAACTAAAATAGGACATAACACATCATAAATGAACTAAAATAGGACATAACACATCATAAATGAACTAAAATAGGACATAACACATCATAAATTAACTAAAATAGGACATAACACATCATTAATGAATAAAAATAGGACATAACACATCAT
The DNA here is from genome assembly GCA_029931535.1 of Margaritifera margaritifera. Taxonomy (NCBI): domain Eukaryota; kingdom Metazoa; phylum Mollusca; class Bivalvia; order Unionida; family Margaritiferidae; genus Margaritifera; species Margaritifera margaritifera. Next base: position 1,674,211 of record JAQPZY010001497.1, read on the forward strand.
AAATGAACTAAAATAGGACATAACACATCATAAATGAACTAAAATAGGACATAACACATCATTAATGAATAAAAATAGGACATAACACATCATAAATGAACTAAAATAGGACATAACACATCATTAATGAACTAAAATAGGACATAACACATCATTAATGAACAAACTTAGGACATAACACATCATAAATGAACAAACTTTACAATTATTTTAATTAGCTAAAATAGGACATAACACATCATAAATGAACTAAAATAGGATATAACACATCATTAATGAACTAAAATAGGACATAACACATCATTAATGAACAAACTTAGGACATAACACATCATAAATGAACAAACTTTACAATTATCTTAATTAACTAAAATAGGACATAACACATCATACATTAACTAAAATAGGACATAACACATCATTAATGAATAAAAATAGGACATAACACATCATAAATGAACAAAAATAGGACATAACACATCATAAATGAACTAAAATAGGACATAACACATCATAAATGAACTAAAATAGGACATAACACATCATAAATGAACAAACTTTACAATTATTTTAATTAGCTAAAATAGGACATAACACATCATAAATGAACTAAAATACGACATAACACATCATAAATGAACTAAAATAGGACATAACACCTCATAAATTAACTAAAATAGGACATAACACATCATAAATGAACTAAAATAGGACATAACACATCATAAATGAACTAAAATAGGACATAACACATCATAAATGAACAAACTTTACAATTATTTTAATTAGCTAAAATAGGACATAACACATCATAAATGAACAAACTTTACAATTATTTTAATTAGCTAAAATAGGACATAACACATCATAAATGAACACAAATAGGACATAACACATCATAAATGAAGTAAAATAGGATATAACACATCATTAATGAACTAAAATAGGACATAACACATCATTAATGAATAAAAATAGGACATAACACATCATAAATGAACAAAAATAGGACATAACACATCATAAATGAACTAAAATAGGACATAACACATCATAAATGAATAAAAATAGGACATAACACATCATAAATTAACTAAAATAGGACATAACACATCATAAATGAACTAAAATAGGACATAACACATCATAAATGAACTAAAATAGGACATAACACATCATAAATTAACTAAAATAGGACATAACACATCATTAATGAATAAAAATAGGACATAACACATCATAAATGAACTAAAATAGGACATAACACATCATAAATGAACTAAAATAGGACATAACACATCATTAATGAATAAAAATAGGACATAACACATCATAAATGAACTAAAATAGGACATAACACATCATTAATGAACTAAAATAGGACATAACACATCATTAATGAACAAACTTAGGACATAACACATCATAAATGAACAAACTTTACAATTATTTTAATTAACTAAAATAGGACATAGCACATCATAAATGAACTAAAATAGGACATAACACATCATTAATGAATAAAAATAGGACATAACACATCATAAATGAACTAAAATAGGACATAACACATCATAAATTAACTAAAATAGGACATAACACATCATTAATGAATAAAAATAGGACATAACACGTCATAAATGAACTAAAATAGGACATAACACATCATAAATGAACAAACTTTACAATTATTTTAATTAGCTAAAATAGGACATAACACATCATAAATGAACAAAAATAGGACATAACACATCATAAATGAACTAAAATAGGACATAACACATCATAAATGAACTAAAATAGGACATAACACATCATAAATAAACTAAAATAGGACATAACACATCATAAATGAACAAACTTTACAATTATTTTAATTAGGTAAAATAGGACATAACACATCATAAATGAACAAACTTTACAATTATTTTAATTAGCTAAAATAGGACATAACACATCATAAATGAACACAAATAGGACATAACACATCATAAATGAACTAAAATAGGATATAACACATCATTAATGAACTAAAATAGGACATAACACATCATTAATGAATAAAAATAGGACATAACACATCATACATGAACAAAAATAGGACATAACACATCATAAATGAATAAAAATAGGACATAACACATCATAAATGAACTAAAATAGGACATAACACATCATAAATGAACTAAAATAGGACATAACACATCATTAATGAATAAAAATAGGAGATAACACATCATAAATGAACTAAAATAGGACATAACACATCATTAATGAACTAAAATAGGACATAACACATCATTAATGAACAAACTTAGGACATAACACATCATAAATGAACAAACTTTACAATTATTTTAATTAACTAAAATAGGACATAGCACATCATAAATGAACTAAAATAGGACATAACACATCATTAATGAATAAAAATAGGACATAACACATCATAAATGAACTAAAATAGGACATAACACATCATTAATGAACTAAAATAGGACATAACACATCATTAATGAATAAAAATAGGACATAACACATCATAAATGAATAAAAATAGGACATAACACATCATAAATGAACTAAAATAGGACATAACACATCATAAATGAACAAAAATAGGACATAACACATCATTAATGAATAAAAATAGGACATAACACATCATAAATGAACTAAAATAGGACATAACACATCATTAATGAACTAAAATAGGACATAACACATCATTAATGAACAAACTTAGGACATAACACATCATAAATGAACAAACTTTACAATTATTTTAATTAACTAAAATAGGACATAGCACATCATAAATGAACTAAAATAGGACATAACACATCATTAATGAATAAAAATAGGACATAACACATCATAAATTAACTAAAATAGGACATAACACATCATTAATGAACTAAAATAGGACATAACACATCATTAATGAATAAAAATAGGACATAACACATCATTAATGAATAAAAATAGGACATAACACATCATAAATGAACTAAAATAGGACATAACACATCATAAATGAACTAAAATAGGACATAACACATCATAAATGAACTAAAATAGGACATAACACATCATAAATGAACTAAAATAGGACATAACACATCATAAATGAACTAAAATAGGACATAACACATCATAAATGAACTAAAATAAGACATAACACATCATAAATGAACAAACTTTACAATTATTTTAATTAGGTAAAATAGGACATAACACATCATAAATGAACAAACTTTACAATTATTTTAATTAGCTAAAATGGGACATAACACATCATAAATGAACAAAAATAGGACATAACACATCATAAATGAACAAAAATAGGACATAACACATCATAAATGAACTAAAATAGGACATAACACATCATAAATGAACTAAAAAAGGACATAACACATCATAAATGAACAAACTTTACAATTATTTTAATTAGCTAAAATGGGACATAACACATCATAAATGAACTAAAATAGGACATAACACATCATAAATGAACTAAAATAGGACATAACACATCATAAATGAACTAAAAAAGGACATAACACATCATAAATGAACAAACTTCGTGTTAACTTTCCGAGTTTGTGTGAAATTTCAAATAATATTTATTGGTATTAACAATAAGTGCTATAACTAAATGTTACAAACTGGCTTTGTAAGGTATATTGGTAGATAAAATACAATTACGGTATGTGTCAAAGAATATACATGTAGATGAATACAAAAAATATAGATGCACAAAATCATTACATCACCGATGATTATATTTCTCGAAAGCTGCCCAGCGGTAATATAAATAATATAAGTCAGATAAATACCTACCGCTAAACCTGAAACTGGAAAACGTCAAGTTTATAAAAGAGTGTATTAAAACAGAAACAAAAAGAATGTATCTTTTGTTACAATGGGAAATGTTTATTTTAGTATCATACATATTTCAAATATTTCAATTTATTACCGTTAGGAAATATCAATATTCTCTTTTAAAACTCGAGATAGGTATATTTTAATAGATTGTTCACTCTAGGTATATTTTAATAGATTGTTCACTGTAGAGCTATTATAGTCAAACATGACTCTATTGAATGTGTCATTATTTTATGTGTATCTAAAACATCTAGTTATACACTGATCCTAAAATTATCATAAAAGGAACAAACCATAACAAAGTGAAATTCAACCATAACAAACAATAACAAAGTGATATTCAAACCATAACAAAGTGAACTTCAAAAACCATAACAAAGTGAAATTTAAACCATAACAAAGTGAAATTCAACTTCTATTGCATTCCTTTCAAATAGCTGACACAATTTATTTTTTCTTGCAATTGTATCATACCATCCTATCATACCATTCTATATTACCATACAGTGTGAATGAATCAATCCTGTGATCCATACGAAGTTTTGTTATTGCCTTTTATATATCTATCGTTTTCGACCTTTTGCAATATGACTCCGATTTTTTTGAATTCTTAAACATAGCATAATATTGACATTACTGTCATACTGTCATACAAAGTTTGATAATATTCATCTCTTAATCGTTGTTTGATAATTTGATAAGTCAGATACCAAAATTATTGATTTAAGCAAATATATTTCAAACCTAAACTATATAAGAAATGATATAATGGCAAATGCCCAGTTGAAATAATTGTAGGACAAACCATAATCCGCATCAATGCATAACACAATATACAGTTTGTAGACAAGAGTATTTATATCTGCAATTAATTCATTCCAATATTTAAAAATTCTCTCATTGCGAATACTATTTATAGGAACCTAGTTCTCCAAGTACAGCGGCATTAATAGATGAAATTTTATATGAATTCTAATTTTTGTTATGAATTCGTTCAATATCATCGGTGGGATGAAATCTCCATTTTTCACACCATATTTGAGAACTGATGAGACCAATCTATCAAACAAAAACAAATTCTCATACACATGAATAAATAAAATCACTAATTATATTTCTTAATCTAAATATAGGTTTTAATCCTTGTTTGTAAATTCTTTTCTGAATTTGATCCCGTGTACAATAGTTACCCAACATCATACCAATATATACAAAAGGATATCGACGATTTAACTTTCTTTATCATATTACCTGAAACTTACATGCTCTTTTCTCTTTCCTTTCCTAAATAGAATAATCTTAGTTTTATCAACATTGATTTGAATTTTCCACTTCACTTGTTTACAAATTTATATTATGCTTGCGGTGACTTTGCGAAAAAAATGGTATCATCTGCAGTATAAAAATTAACTTTTAGCCAATAGTAATAATACTAGAACCGTTCTCATTTAATAAACAAGTCACAATATGAATAGAACAAATACAATTTGTGACAAAAGATCGCCTTGTTGCACTCTTTGATTGGAATTGAAGAAGCCAGTAAACATACCAATGTGTTTCACACAAACTTGTATATAACTATAATAAGATTGTAACGTAAGTAATATTTTATTAATTGCCTTAAATTGTATTAATTTTGTACCACAATAAACTGATATTCACCATAACAATGCTTTTGAAAATCTATAAAAACGCAGTATAGATTACATTTTCACCACAACATTTACTTATGACGGAATTCAAACAAATGAATGCCAATAGTAGAATTTGGTATGCTACTGAAGACCGAATTAAAAAATGGGACAGTTCTCTTCCTTTTCCGCCCAGAACTTCAATCTTTCGCTAAGTATATCCACAGAATATCTACCTTTAACCAAATAAAATATTAAAATAGTTCATTGTATCCGATTAAATGAATTATATTGAATATGTAAATACCTCAGAGATCAATTCAGAAAATCTGCTGATTATTTATATAAATTACCTCTTCTTCCGTTGTTATATGTTTGTCTAGGTCCTCTAGATACGAATTTCAAAGAGAATTATCAACATCAATGTCAAATATACCGTCATGTCAAACATACAATTCATCAAATATTGATTTGAAATGAATACAAAAATCTTCAATATGTTAATGATTGCAGTATTATTTTGCTTCTTTTACTGATACTCTCATTTTCGGGCCAAAATTGTTTAGGCTGTTGTCTTGCTACATTACATTTATCTCCCTTGTGTTTACAAAATAGGTGTATCTAGCATGCCCTCTTAACTTTCTTATGTGCTAGTGTTATAATGTGTTGGTGTTATAATGTGTTGATGTTGTAATGTGTTAGTGTTATAAAGTGTTGATGTTATAATGTGTTAGCGTAATAATGTGTTAGCGTTATACTGTGTTAATATTATAATTTGTTCGTATTATAATGCGTTAGTGTTATAATGTGTTAGTGTTATAATGTGTTGGTGTTATAATGTGTTAGTGTTATAATCTGTTATAATGTGTTAGTGTGTTGGTGTTATAATGTGTTAGTGTTATAATGTGTTGGTGTTATAAAGTGTTCGAGTTATGATGCGTTGATGTTATAATGTGCTAGTGTTATAATGTGTTGGTGTTATAATTTGTTAGTGTTATAATATGTTAGTGTTATAATGTGTTGGTGTTATAATGTATAAGTGTTATAATCTGTTAGTGTTATAATGCGTTGGTGTTATAATGTGTTAGTGTTATAATGTGTTTGTGTTATAATGTGTTAGTGTTATAATGTGTTGGTGTTATAATGTGTTAGTGCTATAATGTGTTTGTGTTATAATGTGTTAGTGTTATAATGTGTTAGTGTTAAAATGTGTTAATGTTATAATGTGTTTGTGTTATAATGTGTTAGTGTGTTGTTGTTATAATATGTTATAATGTGTTAGTATATTTGCCTTATAATGTGTTAGTGTGTTGGTGTTATAATGTGTTAGTGTGTTGGTGTTATAATGGGCTAGTTTTATAACCTGTTAGTGTGTTGGTGCTATAATGTGTTAGTGTGTTGTGTTATTATTGTGTTAGTGTTATAATGTGTTAGTGTTATACTCTGTTATAATGTGTTAGTATGTTGGTGTTATAATGTGTTAGTGTTATAATCTGTTATAATGTGTTATAATATTTTGATGTTATAATGTGTCAGTGCCACAACAAAATTCACTTTTTAATATTACAGCACTTTTTATAATACTTGTGGCTAATTTTGTTAAAGTCTTCCTTAGCTGTTTGACAATCATTATCAAAGCAACTGAGTGTGTTTAAAAGCGATCTTTTTAATATAAATTTACTTTTCACCCCAAACATTGAGAAAACCTTTTGATATAACAAAGTTGTAAAATCTTTCATGATATAGTGTATATTAAAAACATAAGAAGCTTCATCAGAGTACAAACTCTGAACTATGGTATATACTTCATGCAAAAAGGATAAAAAGATTAGTTCAAATTTTACAAAATATCATCATTTCACAAAACAAAACTTGACAGTTTCACATCACATTCTCTATTCCTTTTTTTGTAAGCAAATAATCTAACCAGAATAGGTATCTGAGCTTAAAATTATGTTTGATGTAATTTTTTTTTAATTCCGCAAAACTGCACTTTGGTCTCTTGGACAGCAACTTGTAAATTGACCGACGCCTTTATCCTGACCTATACGCCCTTGGGTCATGAAGAGTCCCGTAGTTTTAAATAGATTTAACACTCTTCAACTATGTGAATTGAATACAGTATCTTGTGATATATATATATTTCTGGTATACATGTTGAATACAATATCTTGTGATGATCTTTGTGGTATACGTGTTGAATACAAATATATTGTGATTGTTACGGAATTATGTATATGGAATCTATAATGTGCCTAAACGTTTGGCCTATGACTGTACTTTAAAACTGTGTCAAACAGTGAGTCAGTTTGGTTAAGTTGTACTTTAATAAAATAAACAACATGTTTACTGACCTTTTGTTCAAGGTCAGAGCTGTTTACCATTCTTTCAGTATATTACCACTAAATAGACGCATTTAGTATTGCATTCTGGGTCGTAATATGACACGTTTCCGGTTGTGAAATGTGCCATTTGCAAAATGTATAAAAGCTTTTGGAATCATCAGATATTTGGAAAAATAGCCGTGCTGTTATCTTTTAGTTCTGTAATGCCGTAATGCTGTATTGCTGTATAAATAATTCGACTAGAATTATTTATTGGAAGATCCAATGGAGTTACCTGAAAATTCTTCAACCTTTGGATTTATATTTATGACTTTCGGATGCCTGTGAACATTCTTAAGGATGATCTGGATTACATTATCGTTGATACATCATAATATTACAGACTCTTTCATTTGGAACAATCTTTCATTCAGAACATTCGTTCATTACGAAGATTCATTTGGAACATTCATTAACTTTTAACATTCATTCATTTGGAACATTTTATAGTTTCTATATATATACGGGACTTGTGATTAGGACACTAATAATTGTTGGATTATTTGGATTTTAATACACGATACTGTAAGTGTATTTTGATTTTCACGTTAATTATTTAGAAATAAATTGTTTGTTTGATTTTACAAACATTGTTGGTTTCACTTTCTTTTTGTTACGTTTTTTCTTACCATAGGGTCGTAACAGTGATGATCTTTCTGGCATACGTGTTGAATACAGTATCTTGTGATGATCTTTCTGGTATACGTGTTGAATCCAATATCTTGTGACGATCTTTCTGGTATACTTGCATGTAATTTATCATCATCATACATTGTAAAAATTCATCGACATTATTTAAGTTATCTTTTGGCACGGATGTACGCTTTCAACACCTTATGCTTAAACAATCTACCATTTTTATATGGGTCCAGAAAACTCATCAATTATCCAGGCCTCTAACATTTGCCAACTCCAACTCAAACACAGTTATTAAGTCAATCCATAATTTGTAGTGGTTTGTTTTTTCTTCTTCTGAAGGTTATGGCACATACTATAACATGGTTCTTACAACATATACAAAATACATATCAAAGAAATTAAATTGGGAAAATAAATTTCAATTAGGTGTAATATATTGTCGGTAACTTTAGTCCAGTTTCAAGTAAACTTATTCATTTCATTTGATGAGAGAGAGAGAGAGAGAGAGAGAGAGAGGAAATTTCGATTTTTGTGGCATATATTACATGGACAAGTTTCACCAAGAGAATTTAAGTCAACTTAAATTTAAGCCCAGACTCCTACATTGGGATAGGATGAAACCTAAGTCTGACTAAAATCTGATGAATTCCATATCTTAAGTGAAGACCTTAATATAAAAACATGCTGATGAAATGGGTCGCCCGGATTTAAAACTAAACATAAGTCTACCTGTTAAAATAAAACGGAATGACTTGTGTTGCCGGCAATACCAGCACGTCAAATGCCGAAGATACATCTGCTTGGATCACTGATGAAGAAGATTACTTGGGAAAAGATTCTCGTAAAGGTCCACTGTATGAAAAGTGCTGTTGACAACGTCGAAACCAGTTTCCATCGGAATGATTGTTACCCCGACAACATTAAAGAAAACACTGAATAAGACAATGTAATCGATGAGGTCGAGACGGATAATCCTGATCAGTATGGGGATATCAATTTTGTGGGTACAGAGATCAGCCAGGATAATACTCTGCAGTGTCAGACGATGTAATCGATGAGGTTGAAGAGAGTGATCGTAACCATTCTGGGCATATCGACCTAGAAAGCATGTAATCGATGAGGTTGAAGAGAGTGATCGTAACCATTCTGGGCATATCGACCTAGAAAGCATATAATCGATGAGGTTGAAGAGAGTGATCGTAACCATTCTGGGCATATCGACCTAGAAAGCATGTAATCGATGAGGTTGAAGAGAGTGATCGTAACCATTCTGGGTATATCGACCTAGAAAGCACAAAGATTAGCCAGGATGATACTCTGCAGTGTCAGTCGATGTTATCGATGAGGTTGAAAAGGGTGATCATGATCAGTCTGGGAATATCGATCTAGAGGGTACATAGATCGGCCAGAATGATACTCTGCAGTGTCAGATGACGGCACAGAGATCGGCCAGAATGATACTCTGCAAGGTCCATAGTACTAACATTACTGTTGATATTGATCATTGAACATTTGAATATGGCGATCCGGCCAACAGAGACAACCATTCACAGTGATCACATACTATTATGTCTCAAACAAGCCAGTGAACCAGACTGGCTGAGTTACGGCCAGTGAACCAGACTGGCTGAGTTACGGTAGTGTCCTGCAATCAATGCGGTAGCAATGAAGAAATAAAGACATACCTGCAACAATATAAAAAGCCGTAATTTCTATAATTAGCGACAGACCTAAATTATTACACCTTTAACTAAAACTGAATGCAAGAGTCTGTTTTGGAACAAGAATGTTTAAGTTTAAAACAAATGTGCTGTTTAAATTTCGACAAAGAATAAAGTGATAAATCCTATTCAGTTCTTACTGTATTCTTTCTATGGCGTGGTAATCAAATAATGAACTAAATTTGCATGAGTGCAACTTGTAATTGCACTTTTTTGCACCCTGTAGCCAATTAGTCACTCATCCGTGAACAGAATAATCTTTTCATCTTCCAGTGTTAGCGTTTCTCTAATTAAATGACAAGACAATGAAACGCTCAGATTAGTCTGTTTTAGTACGCGACGTCATCGTTTGCTTTTAATCGATCCTTTTGTCACTTTTGACCACTTTCAATCTGAAATTTTAAAGCCAAGAGCAGGTCGGCACGAGAGACCATTTATTTATGTAGTTTTACCTCCCAAAGAAAACACTGAAAATTCTGCTTATGCCATTTCAAACAACCTGTATTTATCAAAATGACAGTGATAGAAAAAATGATAGGGTAATATTCCATTCAGCGCGTTACACTTGCATATTAAGGGGTTGCGATCATGGCCATCCAGCGGTAACGTTGGAACACGGGTTGGCATTCTATAAAGGTTGGATAGTGAGTCAAATTTGATGTAGGCCTAAACAGTCGAATCTCTGAGCGAAACATCGGTGCTAAAGTTATTACACTACGCGAAGAGTAGCTTGAGATATCAGTGTCAATTCTTAAATAGATCGCAAGAGAAATGGAAGAAGTATCCTCCTTTGTATTATTATATAGTACATATATAATTTATAGGTAAATTGTAAGCATCAATACGAGCCCCTGTATTTTGTCGTGCCGAGTTTTGTACTAGCACTGGCCTAGTTCACTGTAATCACTGAACAGGAACATATCCGCAGGACTCTTACTCCTGCACAATTGTGAAACGTCTTGACCATTGACCTTTCACATTTGTTTTGACCTTATTGACTATAAATGCCTGGTCCTGCGCTGTCATTACCAATCTTATTGTTGACCACGAATGCCTGGTCCTGGGCGGCCATTTTCAATCCTGCTGTTGTCTATGAATGCCTGGTCCTGCGCTGCCATTACCAATCATACTGTCGACCATGAATGTCTGGTCCTGCGCTGCCGTTACCAATCCTACTGTTGACTATGAATGCCTGGTCCTGCGACGTCATTACCATTCCTACTGTTTCTTTCTTTAGGTCTCCGATGTGAAGCCATTTCTAAGTGCACTCACCGGCATGTTTCTCTGTTCCTTTACAAATTGCCCATGCTTTGCCTTTGTTCTCCATTCTGAAATTCACTCTACGTGCTTCCTCTGCTGGTAATCCTTCCTTCTTTCGCTCTCTTTACGAACTCCTCTTCCTGTACTAAGACGAAAGATTCTCCTTTTTGCCTGAACAAATTCTCTAGGCTTCCATTCCTGCCTTAACACAGTCTTTAACTCTTATCTGGCTTCCATCCCTGCCTAAATACAGTCTTTAACTCTTATCTGGCTTCCATTCCTTCCTAGATACAGTCTTTAACTCTTATCTGGCTTCCATTCCTGCCTAAATACAGTCTTTAAATTCGTATATGACTTCCATTCCTGCCTAAACACAGTCTTTAACTTATATCAGGCTTTCATTCCTGCCTAGATACAGTCTTTAACTCTTATCTGGCTTCCATTCCTGCCTAGATACAGTCTTTAACTCTTATCTGGCTTCCATTCCTGCCTAAACACAGTCTTTAACTTATATCAGGCTTTCATTCCTGCCTAAACACAGTCTTTAACACTGATCAGGATTCCATTCCTGCCTAAATACAGTCATTAACTCTTATCAGGCTTCCATTCCTACCTAAATACAGTCTTTAACTCCTATCAGGCTTCCATTCCATTCCTGCCTAGATACAGTCTTTAACTTATATCAGGCTTCCATTCCTGCCTAAACACAGTCTTTAACACTTATCAGGCTTTCATTCCTGCCTAAACACAGTCTTTAACACTTATCAGGCTTCCATTCCTGCCTAAATACAGTCTTTAACTCCTATCAGGCTTCCATTCCATTCCTGCCTAGATACAGTCTTTAACTCTTATCTGGCTTCCATTCCTGCCTAAATACAGTCTTTAATTCGTATATGGCTTCCATTCCTGCCTAAATAAAGTATTTAACTCTTATCAGGCTTCCATTCCTGCCTAAATAAAGTCTTTAACTCTTATGTGGCTTCCATTCCTGCCTAAATAAAGTCTTTAACTCTTATGTGGCTTCCATTCCTGCCTAAACACAGTCTTAAACTCTTATCAGGCTTCCATTCCTGCCTAAGTACAGTCTTTAACTCTTATCAGGCTTCAATTCCTGCTAAAACACAGTCTTTAACTCTTATCTGGCTTCCATTCCTGCCTAAATATAGTCTTTAACTCTTATCTGGCTTCCATTCCTGCCTAAGCACAGTCTTTAACTCTTATCAGGCTTCCATTCCTGCCTAAATAAAGTCTTTACCTCTTATCAGGCTTCCATTCCTGTCTAAATACAGTCTTTAACTCTTATCTGGCTTCCATTCCTGCCTAAACACAGTCTTTAACTCTTATCAGGCTTCCATTCCTGCCTAAGTACAGTCTTTAACTCTTATCAGGCTTCCATTCCTGCTAAAACACAGTCTTTAACTCCTATCAGGCTTCCATTCCTGCCTAGATACAGTCTTTAACTCTTATCTGGCTTCCATTTCTGCCTAAATACAGTCTTTAACTCTTATCAGGCTTCCATTCCTGCCTAGATACAGTCTTTAACTCTTATCAGGCTTCCATTCCTAGCTAAATACAGTCTTTAACTCTTATCAGGCTTCCATTCCTGCCTAAATACAGTCTTTAACTCTTATCAGGCTTCCATTCATGGCTAAATACAGTCTTTAACTCATATCAGGAATCTATTCCTGCCTAATTACAGTCTTTAACTTTTATCTGGCTTCCATTCCTGCTTAAGCACAGTCTTTAACTTTTATCTGGCTTCCATCCCTGCCTAAATACAGTCTTTAACTCTTATCTGGCTTCCATTCCTTCCTAGATACAGTCTTTAACTCTTATCTGGCTTCCATTCCTGCCTAAATACAGTCTTTAAATTCGTATATGACTTCCATTCCTGCCTAAACACAGTCTTTAACTTATATCAGGCTTTCATTCCTGCCTAGATACAGTCTTTAACTCTTATCTGGCTTCCATTCCTGCCTAGATACAGTCTTTAACTCTTATCTGGCTTCCATTCCTGCCTAAACACAGTCTTTAACTTATATCAGGCTTTCATTCCTGCCTAAACACAGTCTTTAACACTGATCAGGCTTCCATTCCTGCCTAAATACAGTCATTAACTCTTATCAGGCTTCCATTCCTACCTAAATACAGTCTTTAACTCCTATCAGGCTTCCATTCCATTCCTGCCTAGATACAGTCTTTAACTTATATCAGGCTTCCATTCCTGCCTAAACACAGTCTTTAACACTTATCAGGCTTTCATTCCTGCCTAAACACAGTCTTTAACACTTATCAGGCTTCCATTCCTGCCTAAATACAGTCTTTAACTCTTATCAGGCTTCCATTCCTGCCTAGATACAGTCTTTAACTCTTATCTGGCTTCCATTTCTGCCTAAATACAGTCTTTAACTCTTATCTGGCTTCCATTCCTGCCTAAGCACAGTCTTTAACTCTTATCAGGCTTCCATTCCTGCCTAAATAAAGTCTTTACCTCTTATCAGGCTTCCATTCCTGTCTAAATACAGTCTTTAACTCTTATCTGGCTTCCATTCCTGCCTAAACACAGTCTTTAACTCTTATCAGGCTTCCATTCCTGCCTAAGTACAGTCTTTAACTCTTATCAGGCTTCCATTCATGGCTAAATACAGTCTTTAACTCATATCAGGAATCTATTCCTGCCTAATTACCGTCTTTAACTTTTATCTGGTTTCCATTCCTGCTTAAGCACAGTCTTTAACTTTTATCTGGCTTCCATTCCAGCCTAAATACAGTCTTTAACTCTTATCAGGTTTCCATTCTTGCATAAACACAGTCTTTAACTCTTATCTGTTCATATCAGCTATTCGGTGCAGTGCACTATAAAGGGATATTACTTCTGCAGTTTCTCTATCCTTGTCTTCTAACTTGTATTTGATCCAGTCAACGAAGTCAGCTGAGGAAGACCTTGAAAAGGTTTAGAATTGGATGAAGTTTAGAATTGAATTATAATACATGAATAAAGTTTAGAATTGGATTACAGTACATGAATAAAGTTTAGAATTGGATTACATTACATGAATAAAGTTTAGAATTGGATTACAATAAATTAATAAAGTTTAGAATTGTATTACAATACATCAATAAAGTTTAGAAATGGATTACAATACATGAATAAAGTTTAGATTTTGGATTACAATACATCAATAAAGTTTAGAATTGGATTACAATACATGAATAAAGTTTAGAATTGGATTACAATACATGAATAAAGTTTAGAATTGGATTACAATACATCAATAAAGTTTAGAATTGGATTACATTACATGAATAAAGTTTAGAATTGGATTACAATAAATTAATAAAGTTTAGAATTGGATTACAATAAATTAATAAAGTTTAGAATTGGATTACAATACATGAATAAAGTTTAGAATTGGATTACAATACATGAATAAAGTTTAGAATTGGATTACAATACATGAATAAAGTTTAGAATTGGATTACAATACATGAATAAAGTTTAGAATATGATCACAATACATGAATAAAGTTTAGAATTGGATTACAATAAATTAAAAAAGTTTAGAATTGGATTACAATAAATTAATAAAGTTTAGAATTGGATTACAATAAATTAATACAGTTTAGAATTGGACTACATATTAATATGTTGTTAGTTTTAATCTTCAGATTTTTGTTGAAATTCGTGAAGGTAATGCTCTCGAAACCTTATACGGAATAAATGTCTACCAATATACTTTTTATGGACCCAGATAATCCTCAAGTATCCGGTCCTCTAATATTTGGCAACTCTGACTAGCCTTAATCCTCATGTATCCGGTCCTCTAATATTTGGCAACTCTGACGAGGCTTAATCCTCAAGTATCAGGTCTCCTAGTATTATCAACTCTGAATAGACGTGAGCAATGAATTCTCAAGTGAATTACATACTTTCATTTGGTGTATTTTCTGCATTTTAAAACAATATATAAACCACTCGTCCTCTCGTTCTCGTCGTGTACAAATTGGCTGTGCCAAGTAAACTTTACTACTTACTCGTCCCTTGGCCAGTTAAATGCAAATTCGCACCTTGAGAAGAAATCTCTGCATTTTTTACCTTTAATAAGCAGCGATGTTCAACATCGCTTAACATCCAATATACGTCAATCGTCAATTACTTTTGCTTTTTTTGCCTACTTGTCACGAGTCTAGAACATGTAGCAAAGGAAGCAGACTTTTTAAACAGGTACTCTATGCTTGATACTGAAGTGGGTCAAAGTCATGAGGATATTATGTTCGGAGTGAAGACAGAGGTAAGCGTAACACTGTCTGATCAGACAAAAAAAAAATATCACAACATTTTGACAATCTCTGACTTTTAACTTCTGTCAGGTCTAATTTATAAAGATGTGTGATAACTCGTTGAAAAGGACAATTTCCAGTGGCGAACCCAGAACTATATTGTTTTTGTTTATTTATTTATTTATTTATTGGGGGGGTGGAGGGGGGGTTGGAGGGGGAGGGGGTTTAGGGCGTAAACAAGGAGGTGGGGGTCTCTGGGACGAAACCCCAGGTGGAGGGCCAGGGGCCAAAACTCCATGAAGTTCCTGCATTTTAATCGTTTCCAGGGTATAATTTTAACCATCTAACTGTAAAAAAACTTACTCTAGGAAACGGTCAGGTTGTTTCTCTTAGTGGGTTGTTTCTCTTTCTATTAGTGGGTACTAATATTTGACATAATATTTCTCTGCAGTTTCAGCACTCGCGACGTTTTGGGACTTTCATCCAACGGAAAATCACCTCGAATGGAATTAATTGATCTCCATATTGGAACTACTTGAACCACTAATTAAAACATGGTTATGACCTATGTACATGTGCCATACTGTTCTCAGGCCCATGATATAAATGTTTTCCAGGGTATTTGGCCGGACATCCGATGAATGTTATATTGTAGGTATTGCACCTTTCACAGCATATAGTTCACTTGGGCTGAGACATCTCCTAATTGATGTGTGATTCAGCATTTTTAGACGAAATAGTATAATAGTAACTTTGCTAATGTACTTTCTGAAAATAGTGTGGGGTCTTTGGATCCGATATTATTCTATTCGAGAGCTCGGGGAAAATAATATTAATTTATCTGAATCAACCTCCCTGCAAATTGCCATGTCAGTCATGCTCCACGATTGTCAATCAACACTACTTAAAACTTAATCATTCATACCACTCTCAGGATTAGTTTTTGGTCAAATTATTTGATTTTGTCAGAAAAACGTGACCGTTAGAGAGATTAGAATGCTTTTCTTATCCAAGTAGTCTGTAGCTGTAAAGATAGCTCTACAAAATGTACACATACAAATCTTGTACATGAATGGGAGAGACAGGTGAACCCATTCAAAATGTACATATACAAATCTTGTACATGAATGGGAGAGACAGGTGAACCCATTCAAAATGTACATATACAAATCTTGTACATGGATGGGAGAGACAGGCGAACCCATTCGAAATGTACATATACAAATCTTGTACATGGATGGGAGAGGCGAACCCATTCAAAATATATCACAGAGTATTGTATATCATCAAATATCAATTTATCTCACGTTTCACACACACAAACACACACAGTTATATATATATATATATATATATATATATATATATATATATATATATATATATATATATATATATATGTGTGTGTGTGTGTGTGTGTGTGTGTGTTCTTTATTCTCGCAAGCATACTATGATTATAATTTTTACCTTCAGAAAACAAATAATAGGTTGATTGAAGGCAGGTATACGTATTCACGTAATATTAATGAATTCATAATGTTCAAATGATATACGAAGACTAAAATTATAATAAATCTATATTTTTCACAATTAATTTATGAAAAAGATCATGAAGTCTCTCAGCTAAATGTTTTATTTTCTATACTTTCCCAGATTAAACGGAGTTGTCTTATGTTCAAATTTTGAATAATACAAAAACTTTAAACACTGACGGTCGCTTTCAGTAGTAACTAGGAATCATTTTTCCCCCTCTGATCATAAAACTATCGACAAGTAATCAAAAATGTGGTATTTGTCCTCAATTTCTTGTTTACTGCCAAATATACGAAGGCTTTGATTTCTGTCAATTCTGTTATTTTCTTGTTTGCATGTTTCATTAATCAAACAATAGGATGAAACCCCTAATTTTGTCAATGCTGTTCAATGATTTTGTTCTATATATTTTGTCAATACTGTTTATTTATTTTGTTCTATATATTTTGTCAATGCTGTTCAATGATTTTGTTCAATATAATTTGTCACTACTGTTCAATGATTTCACTCAATATATCTTGAAATACAAAGACAATGATGATATAGTACAATTTATGACATAATATTGTGAAACATGTTTTCGGATAAGAAGGTCTATATGCCTGTTGGTGTAAGACCCATGAGATATCCTTGTTAGTGTAAGACCCATGAGATATGCTTGTAAGTGTAAGACCCATCAGATATGCTTGTAAGTATAAGACCCATCAGATATGATTCTAAGTGTAAGACCCATCAGATATGCTTGTAAGTGTAAGACCCATCAGATATGCTTGTAAGTGTAAGACCCATCAGATATGCTTGTTAGTGTAAGACCCATCAGATATGCTTGTTAGTGTAAGACCCATGAGGTATGATTGTTAGTGTAAGACCCATCAGATATGATTGTTAGTGTAAGACCCATGAGGTTTGCTTGTAAGTGTAAGACCCATCAGATATGCTTGCAAGTGTAA